>JAEIFK010000425.1:16450000-16787500 GCA_018901825.1 Drosophila funebris | reverse complement strand
GAAATTCCCACAAAGTCAAATTACTTTAAAGCTGGAAAATTTAAATAAATTGCCTAGACTGAAGATCTAAAGTTACAGCTTACAGTCTTAGTGAAGTTAACCTGTAGTTGATCATAAATTCTATATTAAATGGAAGAAATAAGTCATTTGACCTTTAACCTTTAATGTGATAAACATGTAATGACAATGACAAAAACAAAACAAATTTAAATTTAATGTCTTCATCAACGTAAGCAACAGAAGTAATTCCCAGTTCGCTTGCCCCCTTCAAGCTTCGCCCTCCCACATGGAGAAACCAGTCAACGAAAGTGTTAATATATTAGGCTAAATAGTGTGATAAAAACAGGGAAAAACAACAACAACAACAGCAACAACAAGTCATTTAATTTATAAGCAATTGCCGCTTCGCAGGAATTTTCCCTTTCAGCCGCTGCCACAGGGAAAGCATCATTAATTTGCTCTACAAGGGAGGAAGGGGTTGGGCGGGGGAGGAGTTGGTTGGTGTCGACAATTGCCAAAAATATTTACAGCCAAAACAGACGCATCCAGCAACAACAATAATCAACGTCCTCATCAGCTCATCAGCTACAGCTACAGCTACAGCAATGAAGTCTCAGTCGCTGATGATGACGACTAAAAGTTGCTCCCAGCGGAGCAAAAGAAGTCGAAATGAAATCAGCAGAAAATTCAATGAACAGGGAACAGGGCCAAGGGGGAAGGCAAACGCAAAGAGACACCAAAAGAGTGAGAGAGAAAGAGAGCGTGAGAATGTGGTGAAGGGGGCGGAGTGGACGGGGGTTGACAGTCGGCATCCCAGACGACGCTGTGGCAGCTGCCAGAACTGACGGTGGTTGATGGCTGCAATTGATGGTCTGACTGCGCTGCTCTGCTCTGCTCGCGTCGACTGTGCTGCTCTGCCCGCCCACATCGTTTGCCAAACGAAGGGGTTGTGATTTCTGTTGCGTTGTTGCTGTTGTTGCTTTTATCCTCCACATTGCGTGTGTGCCAAATGTTATCAGCTGCTTAAGCGAAAGGCCGTGGGTAAGCAATGGCAATGAATGGGATAGGGGGGTGGGGTGCGGGGATGCTACTTTCTTGTTGGGTCGCGGCTTGTGGGATGTGGGCTGTGTGTGGGTTGTGGATTGTGCTGTGACGTGCAAATGCCAGAAAAATATTATGTGACATGATAAATATTGCACGCTGGGGGATTTTTACTCCTTCTTCTCTTGCTCTGCTTGTTGTTGCTTTTGCTGTTGCTCTTGTAGTTGTTGTTGTTGTTGCTGTTGTCAACATCATTGCCGAAATAATATGACAGATTCATTTATGGCTACGTGGTTTGACAACGCTATGATGTTGATGATCATAATAATGATGATGATGACGTTGATGCCTGTTGTTGCTGTGGCTTCACATAGGCGTTTGCTGAAGACTGCGGTGTTGCACAAGGGTGTTGTTGTTTATGGTTTTGACATATCCAACATTTATGCGTCAATGCTGATGATATAGTAATAATATTTCAACCGCAGCACAAGTCACTACGAGCATGTGGCTAAAATTGATTTATACTCTAAATGGATTCAACATTTAGGTCAATGTATAAGTTAATATGCAAATTTAAATTACATCAAGGCTTGTCACTATTTATTTACTATTTATTAATTAATATAAAATATAAACAATACAAAATAGACAATATACATATATTCAACAATTTGATAACATTTTAAGAAATTGGATTTCAGATTAAATATAATAATAATAGAAACTCACACTATTTTAAATTGTTAATAAGTGTATAAGCAAAGATTTTCAAAGTTACCATAATTCAGTTTTAAACACGGTATAAAAACAGAATTCAAATTTATGTTAATTTTATTTTATTTTTCTTTTTATATGATTTAATTTTAAATTAATTTAATTTTATTTTCATTTTAATATACAAATAATTTGTGTTAATATATTTTTCTTAAATACATAAAAATGTATAAAATGCAACATAAGTAACTTATAATTTTAGACACAATATTACTACAAATGAACTAAGCTTAAATCTCACACAAAGTCTGCTTCCATATTCCATATTTAATTACATATTTTTACCAATATAATAGAATAATACCCCTTTGGCTTTGAACTGCCGTCAGCTATTAATCATTTCCGAATTGGCCAACAATATGCAATAAACAATTAGCAATCAGTCGACATAACGAGCCAAGGTCAAATTTCGTTGGCCAAAAACAAAACTTGCTAATTTCTATAGACAGTAACCAAAATGGGGCAATGTTTTGGGTATGCTTTTGTTGTTGTTGTGGGAGTTGTGGGTGTTGCCAATGAGATGAGGAGAGGGCGTCTGTTTCAACATCCACAAGTCATTGGCAATCTAATAATTAGAGTCTGGCAATGCTGTTCAAAGAAGAGAGTCCTCGCCAAATATACATAGACAATGTGCTTGTGCTTGTGTGTGTGTATGTGTGTGAGTTTTATAAATAACGCGCAGAATCGCTCTTTTGTCGCTATATACTCTATACTCTATATTCTATATAGTATACATAAATGGCAGACAACAAAAGTTCAACGTAATACGCGCGCTCTCAAACCAAAAGAAATCACAACAACAACAACAACAAGAACAACAAATATTATAGGAAAGACAATAACAACAACAGCAATGACGTTAAAGAAAAAACAAAAACAACAACAATAACAACAACATTTACATCAACACATACAAAATAAATAGCAAAAACTTTATGCAACACTTTGGGGGCAAGTACTAGTCAATGACATTGAAGAGTTATTCCTCCCACGCCACCATTCACTGTGTGTGCGTGTGTGTGTGACAGAGATGGAGAGAGAAAGAGAGGGGTACCTAGGGGAAAGCGGGTATCTATGCATTAGAACTAGTTACACATAAGAGTTTCATTTCGTTTCGTTTCGTTTGCCGCACGAAATTTAAATAATTGACAATTTCAGTTTGTGTTGCCATTTTGTGGCAACTGTGGGAATTTCAAGGATTTTCTAGCAATTCAATGCTGAACTTGAAAGTCATTTAAGTTGTTTTTGTTTTAAAGATATTTTAAAGGTCATTGAGGGAATTTCAAAATAATATCTTTTGGCTAGAGAAATAGGATAATTTTTCAACAAGTATGTATCTTAGAAAATACAAAGTGTATAGAGCATTTAATGATTTAATATAAATATAATATAAGAATAATTACAGCAGCTTAGTAGCGTGTCTCTTTGATATTACAAATGTACTCGTATATGCAACATTAAATTTTGAAAATATTTTTAGTATTATTTAAATTTATTTAATCTTTGCTGCACTAAAGAATATTTAATGTAACAATAACAATAATGCATTTCCACTAATCAACACCATTTTAAGAGCAAGCTCTAATCAAATGTGAAAGAGCGAAAGCGCTGAAAAGAGCTGCGTTTTTGCATTCTATTGCCTCCCACGAGCCTTCGCTATAGGTGTGAGCGAGCCTGCTGCATTTAATATACATATTGTTTGTCAGCGATCAGAAGTATAAGCATCCATGCATGTGCTTGTGTTGAGCGCCCAACAGGGACAACGCTACAGTGCTTGCTCACAAGCAATGTCTACACATGGTTGTGTGGGTGTGTGATCAGTTAGGCAGTGAGCTTCACTGCAGTGAGCAGGCACGCATTTGTGAGCAGCAGTTGTAGTGGTTGGGTACAGCGTGGTCCAAATAGAGTCCACATTGTATCTGTTTGTTAGAGCAGTGCAGAGCTCTCAGTCTCGCTTGTACTGAGCAGAGCGCTTTAATGCAAAATGTTCTTTCATTTCTTCTTTATTTCTAATGATCTATAGGTATACTATACCTTTATATATATATATAACATATATTCAATAATTTGTAATTACTTACTCTATTACGATTGATAATTAGATAATTAATATAAAATAATCGCACTATATATTGTCCGACATGTAGTGCTATAAAACATACTTATGATTTAAAAAATGAGGCTACTATTAAATCTGAAGCGTGAAGCCAATAATACAATGAACAGACATGCAACGCCCTTGTACAAGCACCCCTCATAAAAAGCAGCCTCACCCACACATCCACACATCCCCACATCCACAGACACACGCACGCACACAGAGAAAAAGGAAAGCAATCGGTGCACGTGTCCCTTTTCTTTTTTTTTTATGATGTTGCTCACATGTCCAGCCGGGTGGACGCGTGAATAATTTTTATGCAGGACCTTTGGTCACGCTGTGAATCAATCTTGCGGCACGGGGGCAGACAGCACAGGAAGTAAACAGATCTAAGAGAGTCCGAGAATTGTTGTCAAAGTCTCAGCTGAGTGGATGCAATTTTCCATAACTTTTGTTGCGATTTTTTCGGCTTTTTACGATGCAGAAATAATTTGAATGGTTATTTAAGCAAACGTACAGCGGAAATCGTCTAACATCTGTGTGAGTTGCTTTTTCTTAATTTTTTTTTTTTTATTTTTTTGCGATTTTGCAGGTTACACAAACAAAATGGAGCGCGCGCCAAAGCATTTTGTTTTGGGGGTTGCTGGGGGTTGTTTGGCTGGGGCCAAAAGCCGAGGCAAACTATTAGCGTTTAGTGCGCATGTTTAAGAAAAAAAACCTCACCGACAGCAGCTCCCAGCTCCCAGCGAAAGGCAAACAAAATACAACAACAACAACAACAACAACTAGTCTAACAAGAAGAAGAGCAAACAGCAACACTTAAAAGTGGTTGCAACCCTGCGTAACATTTGGACTCGTTTTGTTGTTGTTGTTGTTGTTGTTGTATTTCGCCATTCACGTTTGCCACATCCTCACGCGGCGTGTCCTTTTTTGCGCCATTTGTATTGGCATTTGCAGCGCGTGCTCCAATAAGAACAAAAGGAATTTTCATCTCCACGTTTCCTTTTTTTTCCCCCATTTCTGTTGGCGCTGCCATTTCCGCAGTCCAAAGGTTATTGAAATGACATTGCGTTTGGGTTTTGTCGGGTTCAAAAGTTTAAAGAGCCTTTAGCTTATATTTGTTTCTCCTTTTTTTTGGTTTTTTTTTTTTATTTTTTTTTTTTTTGGACAGCAATTTGAGGCGGCAAATTTTTATTTTCCTGTTAGCGATTAAATAACGCAATTTTCTTTGTTTTGATTAATTGCGGTATAGATATAATACTCTGCAATATAATATAATTTATGAAGGTCAGCAATACATGGTACTGCAGAATTATGTAATTTATTGATATTAGCTTGTTAAAGGTTTTATTTTATTTTTATAAGTTGGGGAAACAGTGCTGAAACCCCTTTAATGTAGAATAAATTTATTTTTACTTTAAATATAATTAAATTAAATTGTTTGTAAAAGAAATAATTTTAAAAACTTTCGTCAATTCGTACTGGAATTTGAAATTTGTTTTAATTATTTATTTTAATAATTCATTACTTCTAATGCAAAAAGCAAATAATTTAAGGAACAGAAAGAAATAGTTTTTAATATTTATTTTTACAGGCAATAGAATTAGTTTAATCCTCCTAATGTTTAATGCAAATTAATTTAATTTTGGGCAATAAATGAAAAATATACCAGCAAATATAATATCCGAGAAAACAGTTTTAAAAAAATTGATTAAATTAAATAATTTAATATAAATACCTTGCTTAGTATTTATTTTTAGGCAATACCAATGTTAAGCAAGTCATAGTAAATAAATTAATGTTAATAATAAGGTATTTCAATTCATTCTATTGCTTATAATTTTCATTTAATTTTTGTATATAAAAAAAAAAAACACAATATAAATAATTCAAATTATTAACATTAGATAGAGTAAAACGAAAATGGTTTTCCAAAAGTATAAAAACAATATTTGAGATAAATTACTTATAAATATATATTGAAATAACTTATCTAAGCAAATCATATATAAAAATGTATTAAAATTAATTATAATTATATTATACAAAAGTTTAAAAACAATAAATAAAATAGGCTAAATATACAATTTAAATGTAAAAATACGAAGCAATATATATTAACATATTTATATAATTATGTAATTTTATGTATGAATAAATATTGCATTGACAAACAAAAAATCTACACAGTCTCCCATTGCGCTGATGCATGATAAGGCAAGCAAACAAATTGATTCTCGAGTGTTGCTTGCAACATAAATAAACTGCCAAACTATCCATGACAAACGGAGCCAACTGGCATTAGCTGTGCATTTTCTCAGGGCAAATTATAATTATTGAAGATTAACAATCATTAAATTTATTACGCTGCGGTGGCAACAGCAACAACAATGCGAACAACAACAGCAGCAGCAGGAACAACCCTCAGCAGCAATTGAGCGCAGGCCTAACGAACATCGTTTGTATTACGAATATGCATAGAATGAGTAGGACAAGGGGGTGATGGATGTGGGATGTGGGATGAAGCTGAGGGTTCAGGCGATCTCTGTTGGTCACCGCAGCAATCTGTCATCTTTTGGGACTTTAATTGCGGTTAATGCCAGGCAGCTATGCGACATTCAAAATCAAATTAATCAAAAGGCAAATATCTGCAATCGCTGGCAAAGTTCGAGGCCAACTATTGACAGGGCAGCCAACTCAAAAAGGACCGTATGTGGTATGTGGTCTATGGTCCAATCAATGCGGGCTCAACACATTACGTATAATAGTCAAATATTTTTTAGGTTTTTTTCTATCCCAAAAAGAGATGAATATAAAATTCTTGTAATTTAATTGTTGTCTAATTATGCGTAATTATCGCTGCATTGCAGTTGAACTTGACCTTCTCTGATGACCCTCAAATGTTGTCATTTCAATATGTTACCCGCATTTCATATGTCTAATTCTATAACGTTTCCATATCCTTTTTCTATTGTGAAAATAGAAATGGAAATGGAAATGAAATCAGCATAGTCCAAGTATATTTTTATGGCATTTCACTTTTATTAGTTCACATAAATTTATTTATTTTATGTTATGTTATTTCTTGTCGAGCATTGACAGTTATTGTGGCATGCGGATACACCCATTTGTACCCTGCTTTTTTTTTTTGGGGGAAGCTTTGTTTATGAGTTGTCCATTTGGTGGGTTTTCCCAGGAATGTTTATAGGAAATTTGCTACTTATATTGATATGAGTTTTTCTTTTTTATTGAATGTTGATTGGGAATTGATTTTGAAAGATACTTGAAGTATTTGTTATAGGAGGAAATTAATCAAATTAAATTAATTTATATGCTTATTAAACACATTTCCCATTTGATTACTTTAAAGAAAATGCCTTAAATTATTACAGATTTTAAATTAATTTCTAAATATAGCAATTGTGCTTAATTTATAACTCATCTGCTGTTTGATTTCATTCAAGAACTTTTGATATTTTCGCATAATTAAATATTTTCCTCTGTCTGAAAAAGGAAAGTTTTCTTATTTGTTGCGATGTTTATCTGTTGTGACCAACTGTTTTCGTGGAAACTTACGAACAAATTACAATACGAAACAACTGGCCATAAAAATGAACGGCGAAAGGAAATCCAACCACAGGCAGCAGTTAAATGATGCTACTTAGACGATAAGGACAACCTTCAGTCGAGATGGCGCGAACAACAACAAGAACAACAAGGAAAAAAAATACAAAATACGCCCCAATGAAGACAAGCTGCCGTTTTCCAACCTCCGATTTCGCTCCTCATTCCTGCCAACGATGAGTGTTATTTGTTTGTGTGCTGTGTCCAAAACAATTTCCTTCCTTAATCACATGGTAACAGGGACTAACGAAAATTGCATTTATCTGACCGAGGGAAGAAAAAAACAAACAACAAACAAACAAATCGGCCACAGAGCGAAAACAAACCCATGAACAACGTTTCTAATTGTAAAAGAAGATAAAATAAAACAGCAACAACAGCAACAACAACGCATCACAAAATAAAAAACCAACTTGGGCTGGTCGACAAGTCTAGTTAATGTGTTTTTTTCTCCCTGTCTCACTCTTCTCATTTTGGGGCAAAAAATACTCGGCGAAGATAAATGACGGGCAACTTTTATGGGCCAGCAAAATATGTGTGTGTTGAGCATGAGAGCTGAGGTGTGTGTGTGTGTGTGGGTGTGCGTGTGTATGGAGAGACGCTTGCAACAGCAACTGTAGCATACTTTCAAGTGTCTTTCAGCACGTGGTATGTATGCCAACAGCTTGTCGAGTGGCTTCTCGTTTTTTCTCTCTCTTTTTTTTTATTTTTCATTTTCTCTGGCCAAAGTATTTGGACTATCGATGTCGCCATAAGTTGTTCAGCCCTTCAGACAACGTAACGCCCCTTTCTCCTGTCCATGCCTGACCAAGTGCAAAATGTCAAGTTATTCTCTGCTCTGTGTGTGCTGTGTGTATGCTGTGTGTGTATGTGTGTGTGTGTTTCTCTGGCTCGTTTGCGCAAAACAACTCTTTGATGTATGTAAATTTTGTAGCTTATCTGTATCAGCGTCATGTTCTCTGTACCTTTAATCGAAAATGCAACCCTCACGCACATTAAGCCGCCTGTAAATATGCTACCCAAATCCGCTTTGCCCTCTGTCCAAGTCAGCGCTGTGAGCACAGGGCAGAGCAGAGAATGCGGCAGAGCACAGAGGAGAGTAGAGAAACAGTTGTAAATCGTTAGATTTAAAGTTGATTATTTCTGTATTTTATGGCCAAGTCGTCTGTCTGTCGTTTTTTATCTCAGATCTGGTAACAGGTTGCCCAACTTGTGTTGCTTTAAGCTCCTGTACAAACAGTCATTTACAAAGATTATTAGAGGGAGAACAACAGCGGGAAAGAAGTTTAGAAATAGAGAGATGAAGAAGGGATCTATTCTAATTTTTACTCTATATGAGTTTGATTAGTCAGTTAATAATTTATTGTCTGTTTGTAAAAATAATCAAATAAATAAATAAATAAAAAATAATGAAATACAAAAATAAATAAGAACATTTATGATCAAATAAATATATAAATAAGTAATTATATATATATATATAAATATATATATATATATATATAAATAAATATAAAAACTAAATAAGTTAATAAATAAAAAATAAAGAAATACAAATATTAATAAAATAAAATGAACAAATAAATGTATATATAAATAAATAATTATATATATATATAAATAAATATAAAAAGTAAATACATAAAGAAATGCAATAATAAATAATTAAAAACATAAAAAATATATAAATAAAAAAAAAAAACAATTAAATTAAATTAATAAATTAAATTAAATTTTATTGTCTTGAAATTTACGTTCATTTAAATAACACTGTGTAAAGGATAATTATAAAATATATTTATTTAATTATTCATATTATCTCTATTTTCCGGAATTATATTGTAAAATATAAAATAGATAAATCGAATTAAATATGCTATGGATCAAAGAAGTTTCAAAAAACAAATATATATCAAATGTCAATTATTTAATAATATGCAATCCTACTGTAAAATGCAAATGCAATATTTGCCAATTGTGCAACGCAAACCTCTTTAATACCCTAAGTAAAAAAAAAAAGAGAAATCAATTGAATCAGTTGTAAAACCAACTAATTGGGCATATGGATTTGTGGTATGCTTAGTATTTATGGCAACAACAGGTTGCCAGAGCAACCTGAGGCAAACTTCAGATTAACGCATCGTTGCACTGTCAAGTTGGCAATTAAAGTAGAAATGTACATACATATTTATAAAAATATATATACATATATATGTGTATGTATATAATCGTATGTACGATAATAGGTGGCATAATTTGATGATTTGCATTGGGGTGGTTCATCAAAACATAATAATTATATGATGAAAGAGGGGAGCGTTGCCCCGGTTCAAGCAATATGCAAACTAAATGCAGCAAGTGGGTGGTATTGTGATTGTGGTTCTATCGTAGACCATATAAGAGCTAAATAAAACCCTGGTGACATTTTTGTGGTTAAGCAATTTACCCTTCAGCTGGTTTTTGCATAGCAACCGACGCATAATTTATAATTGTCAAAGGAATTGCCTGGGATGGCAGACCGCTGATTTATGGAATTTCATAAATTTTCACAGATTTTAATCGTTTGTAATTATGCTTTGAAGTGTGGGGGGAAAAACAGCAAGAGAAGAGAGAGAGAGAGAGAGAGAGAGAGAGAGAGAGAGAACTGTTAAAAAATAATAATATTGCTTGCGCAATTTTAAGCGGTTTTTCAATTAAAATTAAGACAAAACACAGATCAGGTAATGTCCAGCAGAACAGTGGAGTTCCCCTCCACTGAACGCTTATTTGATTGGATTTTTCTCAATTCAATTTTCGTATGAAACACAGCGCGACATAAGCGAGATTTTCTTTTATTTCATTTCATTATGTCTTTCATATATATTTACGAATGTACCTCTCTCTCTCTCTCCCTCTCACTCGCTCTCTGTTAATTTTTATTGAGCTCTGTGCTCTGTGCCCGTTGTATTTATATTATAAAGCTAAAGCCCGCTTGTGTGGAACTGCCCAGTGGTGGCAGAAGAAGCAGAACTGGAGCTGGGAGAACAGGAGCAGCCGCAGATTGATTTTATTATTACGTTTTATTTCCTTGGAGACAAACTGCTCGCCCATAGGACGCACTTTTTGTGCAACTTCAAAGAACTTTTGGCCACTGAAGTGTCCTTGTGCTGTGTGTTGTGTGTGTGTGCTTGGTCCTTCATACGGTCGTAGGCTTATGCGACAAATTTTTCATTTAGGTTGCGTTGCGTTTTATAGTATAAGGCTTCGAGTCTTCATTTTCATGATTTTTCTTTTTCTCTTTTTTTTGTTTCCTCTGGCCTCAATTTGATGGCCCAAAACATGAGGCACAATGTTGACGGCACTTTTGCGGCTGCTGCAGCATGGGGACCATGTTGAAACTGAAATTGTGTTGAGAGGTTTGTGGACAAACCCAACAACATGCACTTCATATAGAACTAAGTCAAAGACTGTAAGGATATTAAAATGTAACAAGTATCAAGGCTTCAAAGCAAATTAATGAAAGCTGATTTATAAATACTCAAATACTCTCATATTCAATACTTTTGATTCTTAACTCAATTACAATTATAGAAAATATCGAGAGAACTGAGGAACTAGCTAAAATTTGCAGTAAGAAACCAATTATAAATCGAAGAATCTACATAATATTTGTACATAATGTCTGATGTATATTTCGAGCATTACATCAGTGCGCGAAGCTTCATCAGCTACACATTGTTCATCATTATGTATTTGCTGGCATTCGCCATACCACAATGGATGCTGTTGTCCATATTCACAACAGTGGAGTATATTTGCTACACTTTGATATGTTTCTTTGGCTCATTTATGCTGTTGACCCTCATCCATTTGGTGGATTCACTGAAGTACAAATGGCCCTGGAACTGGTTGGCCATTGGCTCTTGTTATGAACTGATGACCCTTGGCATGGGCACCTTTGTGATGAATACACATCTGGATACTGCTATGTTGGCTATATCGTTGGCACTGCTGATATTTGGCGTTGTTCTGGTGATCTGTTTCTTTATCATTAATGGCTACAACTATCCAAATCCCTATAAGTTGGCTTTCCTGGCAGCATTGGGATTGTTATTGGTAATTGGCCTTAGTACGGCTGGTACTTTATTTAACTGGGACAATTGGCTGGATGTGGCTTTGGTAGTCTTTATACTAAGTGTGCTGATCCTTATGGTATCGTATGTGTTGATCTCGTTTAAGAATCTGGATATATTAATCAAAGCGGATGCACTGCTGCTGGGATTTGTGCTCTATATGAACTATGTGCTCGTTTTGGTGGCCTGTTTCATTTGTATCCAACGTATCGATTACAATTTTGTTAGCAAACCCGGCCTAAAGGCCTCACCTTATGGCTGACGTGCTGGCATGCAAGGCTGCGTCTCAATAACGCAATGAAGGTGGCCCACAGATTGGCTTTCAATACATGTATATACCTATATATATATATATATGTATATACTTATACACATATATATGGCACTCATATATGGTGTGAAATGATTCATTCGCCTGTTGTTGCCCTCCTCCTTACTCCCTTTGCTTTACTCCTCTCGTTGTAACCCCCCTCTCGTTATATGTAGTAGCCTCAATCACGTCGCATTCTCAGCGGGTTCTGTATCCGTTGCCTCTGAATCATTTGACGTTGCAGCTGACGCTGAGTACGTGACATTCGTTGCGATCTCAATGGGAATTCTTTTAAATATTATCACAGCAGAGATTAAAGTTCTGTTATTTATTTATTATTATAATTACTGTTGAATTTTATTGTCTAATGGACAAATAAGTCTGTAAATTTGTAGATAAAATCAACAATGTTTAGCAGTATTTAATTTAATATTTAGACATGTTTAAGATAGTTGAAACAACATAAATTAGACACTACTTACAGATATGCTAGACAAGCAGTTGCCTTATTTATATAGGTTTGTATTTTGTTTATTAACATAAATAAATCACTTAAGAATATTTAATATTTGATTATTTGCTCTCTGTATAATACAAGTATATTTTAATCAATTTAAAAAATAATTTAAAGTATAATTTAAAGCTTTATATTGTTAAGATTACGAATATAAATATATATATATATATATATATAAAAGCATAATTTTAGCAATATTAGTTTTAGTTTTGCTACATAAATGTCGGCAACTTAATTGCAGCAGAATTGTGCAGTGCCGTAGCCCTCAGCTTTTGAGCGAGCATGCCTGCATATGCAACAGTTTGCTGCTATAACATGCAAAGCATTCACGTTTACATGTGCTTTATATTATATGCATGTATGTGTGTACATGTGGATGCACATGAGTACGCACACATATATATGTCTCGCTCGCGCACATCTTAGATCAGCCAAGCGATTCAAAGCAAAATGTTCTCTTCTTTTCTTTCGTTAGTCTTTTAGTACCTTTCAAAAAAAGCTTAAACTGATAAGCTGCATTTTAAACGAAGGCAGTACTGCGTATAGATGTATCATGACAACAAGTATAAATCAAATAAAGATCAAATACAAATACTGAATAAAGATATTTCGATATCTGTAAAATTGTGTGTTATTTTTAATGCCAGAGATGCATTATAATTTTGAATGTCTACAATAGAATATCTTCATAGTATGTAGTAGTAATAGTAGTAGTAATATAAAAAGTAGTAGAGTATAATATAGTATAAACATCTGAGTAGTTGACACCAATTGAAGTCCAATTGGAAAGCAACATTATGATATAATGTTTATGGCTATTTTTATGGCAATAAGCAATTAAAGTTGGCATTGCAATTTGCAGAGGAAGTACTGGACTATAGTGCGAGAACAAGAGCAATTGAAATATGGTAGGATGGTCACTTTGGTCAGCAATAAATTAAACTAGAAAAATATTTGGGCGTTAAATAAATGTCAATGACAATGTGCAGGATATGAAGGACTGAAATGTAGAATGGGGAAATAGTGGGAGTGAGTAGCAATTGAAATTGACAATGTTGTTGCTCACGCTTTATGTCGTCGTTGTTGTTGTTGCTGTTGTTGCTGTTGGGCCACAACGGATGCAATTCCTACAAAATGATAATTTATGATAATGATGCTTCCGGTTCATGCAGCACAGAACATACAAAACTGGACGCTGTGCAGCATAAAAATCAGTGCGACTACGCAAAAATTTGCGTTGAGTTGTGTACGATTTTTGGCCAAAGGAGAAGGAGTGCAAGGGGGGGTAAGCGTGGCTTGGGGCGTATGAGAAAAGAGGGAGTGAGGTTTTGAGGTTCGCCTGGCCTCGCATATTTATTGATAATTTCCGTAATTTCAACGACAAAGCAAAAACGGAAGTTATGCCATTTGCTGCACGCCTGCGAAAAGGACAACGACAACGACAACAACGACGACGACGACGCCGAAACGGACAATAGTTGTTGAGCAGGCCAACACGAGGGTGTAGTCGTTGACGGGTTGGTGGAGGGGCCGGGGTGGCGTTGTGGTGCTGCTGTAGGCCGCTTTGAATGGCGGCCCATATCAAAGTGCCTATCGATTGCGTCGATTTGCCTTGTTATTGTCTATAAACGTCGCGTCGTCTGTGCAATTGTTTTGACTGCGTCTAGTATTTATGGGTTACGCTCGAGCGGCAATAGCAACAACAACAATAACAACAACAACAATAACAATGGCAACCGGTCTATTGTTGTGATTATCATAAACATTAACAACAAAAGGATGGCACTGTCAGTGTCAGTTGCTCTCGAGCCTCATCGAGTCTCAGCTCCATTTGCGCATTCTAATGACCTTGAAAATTAGTTCCTGCTTCTCATATGTGTGTGTGCTTGTCTGTCTGTTTGTGTGTAAATTAGCATATAAATCTTTTGGGCACGCCCTCCCCTTTCTCTGCCCTTCCTTTAACTATGCCGCTGAACTTCTATAGAAAAATAATAATAATTACGTATCATTATTGCTTATTTATCTTTTATTGCAAATTAATTGTCCGCTTGCATATAAAGTCACACTATAATGCGTTAAATAAATGCATTTATTTAAATGCTTACCATATGCTTCCATTTTGGCATATGCTGCGGATCTCGTAGTGCTTCCGCTTTTCGGTAATGCAGGAACCAGCATTAAGGCCAAATAGTGCGGTCTATATAAATGGACAGATAAATAGACACACAGCGACACAGAGTGCGACAGTTTTTATGTCTCTTTGTGTATTTGTTGCAATTGCAATTTCTTATTTAAAATGGTTTTAAAAACACGTGCATACGTGGCTTGAATCGGATTCACTATATGATTGACATACAAGTAAATTAAATATGGCTTTAAGCGGATCGTTGAAATGTGTTTATGTTTAAAATACTACAATTTATTATATTTTCAAATATATATTCATTGATATGTTAAGGATTTGAACTGAATTGAACTTAGTCAATTAAAGAATAATTAAAATTTACTTAAGTCTCTATTAAACAGCAGCTTAGGAATGTTTTATTAGAGATTGAATAAAAATCGAATAGATTAATAAATTATTGTGTTCGAATATATTGTTATTCAATGACAATTGTATTAGTATAAATTAAATGTTTTGTTTTGTTTTGAGATTAAATGCTTCAACTTTGGTTAATAATTGATAATGATTGTAATTATTTATTTTATTTATTTTATTTATTTTATTTATTTTATTTATTTTATTTATTTTATTTATTTTATTTATTTGATTTATTTGATTTAGTTGATTTATTTTATTTATTTTGCTTTTGCTTTTGTTAAGAATTGTAGAGGCAATCAATATCTACTTTTCAATAATAGAAAAAACTTCGTAGAGGAATGAGGACATTAGATATTCCATTAAGCTGCCTGAGAGTCGCGCTAGTCATTTGCAAGAATTTAAAGTGCACTTTCAGTTGCATGTGAAGCTGGAAATACATTTGGGCTTATCTGCGCTGCTGCCACAAAGGGTGCCGGGTGCGGCAAAATGGTGCAGCAAATGGAGCCAAAGTTATGAAGCCGGGCTGCAAATGCACAAGAGTTCGACTTCCGTTATGCGGAGGCGGTGGCGGTGGCGGCGACGGCGACTTCAGCGGCGATGGGGCTTCAACTTATTTGCGCGGCAAACTTTAGTCAGGATAATGCGAACCCAAAAAAGGAGTGTTTGCCATAAAGTTATGTGCCAGCCAAACAACAATAAAATAATATAATATTTTTGTATTTTGGTGTTTTTATTGTTGTTGTTGTTGTTGTTGCCACTCCTCTGTATTTGTGGGGCGCACGCGTTGCCTGGGAAGCCCCGAAATCGCAGCTCCCATAAACTTTGAAGAAATATCGAAAAGTTTTCAACGCGGGCAAAGCTTGAAACTGCGCGCTGCGAGTTGCAAGATGAGAGCTGCCGTTGCAAGCTGCGAACTGTGAGCCGTGAGCCGTGAGCTGCCGAGCTGCGAGTTGGCGAGATGGCGAGATGAGCCCGCGCGAGAGACACACACAAAGGCTACAAAACTTATAACGAGAAAACTTTGGCACTTGGTAAATGCGCGATAAAGAAACAAACAGAAGCGAAAACAGAGCAGAGTAGAGATGAGTAGAAAAGAGCCAAGAAGTGCAAAAGAGAACTGAGAAGCGATGAGAAGAGAAGCGGAGAGGCGAGGGGGAGCTGGCTAAACTACAAGTGGAAGATATGGCCACGTTGATAGAAGCACACGAAATGGGGGAAACAAAAAGAAAGTTAAATGCGCCAATGGAAAACAAGTGTGCAATATGGTTCCACTAAACCGAAATGCATATACCCTGCAGTGGCAAACAAAATGTGTAAGAAAAAACCCTTTCCAATATAAAGTTTATTGAATTGGATATAGAATATTATTAATTATAGTATAAATATTTTTAAGCATTTTTTCCATTGCATAAAATGAGGCTTTACCGGGAATTGCAGAGGCAATAAATATTCATTATTTAATAATTGATACAAATGTGTTAATAAGGGAGATAATAATGTAATATTTATAGAGAAAAGAGCTCATTGGCTCTAAAAAAACATAAAGATAAGCAATTAGAAGTAACTTCACCTCAATAAAGTAGCACAATATAAATCTGTAGTTTCATAGTTTTCAGTTTATTAGTTTTAGTCCTATTTTTTCATTAAAAGAACATCAATCTCAGGGACTTTCAATCTCTGGCTAGGCAAGAAGTTATAAGTTATATAAGTGTCTTTAAATTTTTTGAAATCCCCGCAAATGTTAAAAGAGAATTAAAGCAAAAAACGTAAAGACCCAACACTCTATAGAGACTGGAATATTATTAGCAACATTTTCTTAAAAATTAATGTATTTTAAATATTAATTTAATTGTTAGATTGTTTTGGCGACCTTTTACTTTTTAATGAATTAAGTTTACACAGAACAGACGTTTATAGGGATTATATAATCCCAATAGAAGAATGGAGCAATCGACGTTTATTGGATATTAAGAGAAATAAAGAGAGTTTATAATATAATATCTTAAATCTAAATTGGACCCCTAGCCAGCTAAACTTAACTCTTATTAATTTAATTCATATTTATTGTTAACAGTCGAACTGCTGAGCAATAAAAAAGATAACTCTACTAGTTGAAATAATTGTCAATTAGTTAATATTAATAATTTTAAGGCAACAGAATGCTAGATAATATTTTTAAATAATGTAAATGACTTAAAAAATAATTAAATATAAATAAATGGCTTGCTAATTTATTTAATAGTTTTTTATATTAAATATTATATTTTAAATTATTAAAATTAAATAATAATTAATTAAAATAATTATATATATTTTATATTAGTATTATTTGTTATATTAAAAATATGTGAAAAAATAAAATGATTAAATGAGGTGTTTGTTAACATATATAATTGTAAAATATAATATCAATATGTTAAAAATTAAATTAAATATAAAAAACATGTTTGTTGAAGTATATTACATTAATATTATAAATATTACCTTAAATATATATTAAATATAATATTATTATAAATATTACTATAATATAAACATTTTTTAGTAATAAAAATTCCATTCTATTATTTTAAATGACTTGTTTTCCTTGAGCAGGAAGCGCCAAGGACGCTTGACAGCATTTACAGGATGTGTTGTTTTACAGGGTATGCGTAAAAGTAAGAAAAAGTTGTTCAACCTTACGCACAGTGCCAGTGCGAGTAGCTGTGGAACAGGAGAATTCGCCGGGCTGGCAAAAAAACTTGTGCAACCACAAAGTTTTGCCACACAATATGCAAAGGGAGAGGGGGGAAGGTGTGCCAGCAACTCAAGAAAAGTCATTCGCGCGTTTTAACTAACTAGAAGAGCGGGACAGAAGATGGAAACTCAAAATAAGAAGAAGCAGAAGAAGGAATATGCGGCAGAAATTATTATTTACGCACGGATGGTGTCATCTAATTATGAATTCATTTTGCCTGGCTCAGAGTACCATGCAACAACAGCAACAGCAACAGCAACAACAGCAACTGCAGCAACAACATAATGGAAGGAAAGTAGAGGATACAGAGCGACTTTCTTGACGCGAATCTGAAGGCGAAGGCAACTTTCTTTTGGCTTTTACGCTAAAAAATTAACAAAATGCGCGCTGGCCAAACAAAATGGCGCCTGCTCGGACAATACACCTGCAGCGGGCAGTGGGCAAAAGACGTGGTGGGGAGGGGCGAAGGGGGGGTGTGACAGCGGCTGCTTTTAATGCAATATTTTCCAGCGTTTTCTGTGCTAACGATAAAAACTTTTATGCACGCATTTTCTGCATTTTCAGCATTTTCAGCGCTTTCGCGTTTTTCACATTTTGCATTTTGCATATTCGCTGGTTTGGGCCAGGCCAAAGAAATTTCATGCTCTTTGAAAACTTGTTAAACTATGATAACCACAATGCTGGCCAGCCCAGCGTCGAGTTCTTGCCAAAAGTAAAATAGAAACGCCGCACAAATAATAATAATAAGCAAGTTGAATTCCACGGCTCGTACTCGTTAACTTGCCTCTGTGTAAAAGTTAAGAAATGCATAAAATTTGTTAACAAGCAAAAAGAAAAAACTAAATGTCCAAATATAATAAGTTGAACAAGATGAAATGGGCACCTTATGTAGTTGCTGCTTTGATTCTTTGGTAACCTGAGCCATTTTCTTAGCGGAAATTACTAACAAGCTCCAATTTTGTAAAACATTTTTCTTTTCTATTCTTTTATTTTTTTTTTTTCAGTATTTTCTATTAAGAAAGGTGGGAAAGTGCATTGTGTGTTAACAGAAGAACCCAGCGGTTCGAATTGTTGCTATCAACAAAGCCTTCTAATGAGAGTTAACCACATTACTCAAGGTTTTTTTGACGCTGATTATTTATTACAAACATTTGATGAGGGTTTTTACTATTCTATAACTTGCACAGAATCAAATAAAATATTTATTTAATTGAGTACAATTATAATCATTAATTAAAATTTTGAATAATTTATTTCTTTCATTTCATTTATATTTTATATTCTTGCAGATACTGAAGAAATGGTTCAATTGATTGATTTATTGTATAGAATAAATAAATATACATATTATAACTATTATTTGTGGCAGAAAGAAAGAGATTTTTAATCTAACTTTGAATAAAATAAAATATTAACTCAAATTTTATTTACATTTAATGAATTCTGTTGATTTATGAATAATTCATTCCCCCATTTAATTTATATTATAAATAAATATTAAGGTTTTTATTAAACGCTTGATACTTACTAGTTCTTTGGGGATCTTGAGGAAAATAAATCTAAAAGAATTTCAAATTAAATAACATTGTTTTATTATATTTAGAAATATAATAAGATGCACTACAAATTTTTATTTAAAGAAGAAAGAAATAAGTTTGTATAAAAACTTCATGTTTTAACAGAATTGTATTTGATTATCTTTATAAAAAATATGAATTATTTAATAAATAAATAATTTAAAAATATTTAATAATGATTTAAACGAATATTGAATTTAAAATAAATATTATGGTTATTATTAGATCGAAGCTACAAATTCAAAAAAACTAACATTGTTTTATTATATATATATATATTGCAGTAATATTGTATTGTAATAACATTGTAATAACATAAATATATAATATCTTTTGTGGAAAGAGATTTGTATAAATACTTTAAGTATTAACCGAAATGTTGTTGAAATCTTACAAATATAAATCTAAAGCAAATTATTTGAATACATATATATATGGTATAAATAAATGTTATGAAATATATTGCAATAAGTATAACTTCATTATTTTTTGTGGAACAAAGAAATAGATTTGTATATATACTTCAAATAATAACTGAAATGTTTCATATTCGCTCTGTTGAAATCTTAAAAAATATAAATCTTTACATGCATTCATCAATTTTAAATTAAGCCTCTGCGAAAAAAACGATTTAACAATTTACGTAAATATTGAAAAGATTATTAAAAATTGCATTTCATTTGTTACTGCTTGCAACTCGCATATTTTTGCGATTTCATTATTTTTTTAGCCAAGTTTTATTTTTTGTTGGTTGTCCGTTGTTGCTGTAGCTTTGACCGCTAATTACATTTTAATGTAAATTAATGAATGTGCGCACTTAACTTGCCCACATTGGCCACGTTGGCTGTTGGCCTGTCAACTTAACAGGCCGCCGTCCCAATTCTCCAACTGAGTTCCATGGATTGACAGAGACGCAGCACTTGGCTCATTAGCCATTGGGGCGCATTGAATGGCGGTCCAGTGAGATTTTTGCCTTAACATTTTGATAAATGATTGAAATTAACGATGCTGTGGCTTGGCTTGGCTTCATGGTGTTGCCAAATTGACAGTAACCTCAAGACGTGATTGCTGCGTGTAGATACAAAATATCAATAGCATAAACTTGTTCTACAATTTCTGTTCAAATTCTCACTTAAATATGCATAGAAATATTTATAACAAATTGTATTTAAAGCACTAGAACTAAGTTTTAAGTATAATTATTATTAAGAATAATTAGACAAGTTAAAATAAATATTCACAGAACAGAAAGCAAAAAGAAAGGCCATTAGAAATTCCTTTTCACCTGGCTTTAAAGAGGCTGAGTATAAGTTTCCAGCTTTTTAAACAGAGCTTCATCATTTGCATTCACAGCCATTAAATTCAGTGCCACAATCAGCTAATTTTGCACACATTTTGATATGCTTTGTTATTGTCTTTGTATTTGTGTTGATATTAAAAATATTTTATGCCTCCGCCGGGGATGCATTTTCTCTTTTCCTATGTTATTATTTTTTTTTCTTATTTGTTGTTTTTTTTTTTTTTTTTTTGCTTTCCTTTCATGCGCATGCGACGCCTGTTTGTTGTTTCTGCTTTATCCCGCTTTTTTTTTGTATTTACACCTATGTAAGATTGACAGGTGTGGATTGGGTGGCACATTAGCAGACACACACCTCGCAGATACATATGTGATAATTATGCGCGGCATGCACATCATCATCATCATCAACATTTTTTATGATTACACTCGTAATATGCTACTCGTGTTGCCTTCCTCATCACCTCTTCCTTTTCCTTTCCCTTTCCCATTCCCTTTTGGCGTTGTCAGCCCCGCGCCAATTAGCTAAATTGTGTGCTATTTTCAATTTTTAAAATTTCAGCGCGCTTTTGCCTCTGGTTTTCTCTATCTCAGTCTCCATTGCCGTCTCACACTTGCATTCTCTATCAGTGGTTGCCTTCCTGTTTGGCTTAAGTGGCTGCCACAACTGCCACAGCAGATGGCAACAAAAACAATAGCTAACTGCGATTTGTTGCTGCCGCTGTTACTCGCCCCAAAAATTAGTCAACTTTCAAGATGGCGTGTAGTGTGTGTGTGTTTGTGTGTGTGTGTGTGTGTGTACGGGTGTGTGCGGGGTGTGTCCATTAGCAAAATGGAGCAGGCTATTTTTGATTTAATGAGCCATAGACTAATGGCTTTTTTTATAGACTATAGACTGTAGGTGTCTGAGTTTCTATACGCACCACTCAAATTGGTTTAGATTTTAGTAGTTTGCAAATAATTGTTAATAGTTTAGGGCTACGAGGGTTGCTCCATAAGTAATGAAGTTGTAGCTTGTGTGCTTGTAATGCTTGTGAGGAATACTTGTATTATTACGTTTTTTATTCTGTGAAAATCTTGTACGAAACTTGATGCCACCTACAACTGAAGCATATATATTAAATACTATTATTTGTATTTTTAGTAATTATATAAAATATGTTTTTTAATGTAAACAAATGTATAATAAAATAGTTTTTCCTCTAAATTCTATTTAGTTATTTTTGTGAGAAAGTATTGTATTGCAATGTATGTAAATTGTGAAGAAACTGGTGAGGAACTAAAAATCATGTAAATATTAATAAATATTTAAAATATATAACATATATCAAATATCTAAAATATTATTTTTTATTTATTTTTACTTAATATACATTCTTTCATTTAATTTTAGTTATGCCTCATTGTTATATACATAATAAAATAATAAGTAAATGAAACTTAACTAAATAATAGTTGTTATTTACATTATAAAATAATTAATTTAACAATTAAAATATTAAAATAAATAAAAATTAATTTAATTAAATACTTTTAATTCATTTCTTTCACTAAATTCTATTTCTACCTCAATAATATATACATTATGAAATAATTAATAACATAATAAACAAATTAGATATGTAATACTATACTACATAATTTGATATATTTTGTTATATTGGAAACAATTATTTAAATAATAAATAAATAAATTCAGTAATGTTTAACCAAATATAACTACATTTTAAATAAATTTTATTTGTACTTCCTTGTCAAACATATTTTAAAAATAAATATTGAAATAATAAATAAATATAAATGAGTAATATTTAAATAAACAATTGCTGAATACGCATTGAGAATTTTACATTGCTTAGTCGTATTTGGTTTAAACTATTTCATTACTTACAGATCAACCCTCTCCAATGGAAGTTTTCTTCAGTTCTTCTTTGTTAATGGACTGATTTTCGTGACGCTTCTCTTCAAACAAGGAAGCATTTGAGCTCTTTGGCATAAGTATGATAAATATGATTTCATATTTTGTTGATGACTTTTTTCCAGAGTAAGACATTTCGTTATTGTCAGAATGTTGACTGTTGCTGCCTTTGGCTGAAGGGGTTTAAGGTGTTGCAAGTCGCAATGATAACAACAATTCATTTTAAAATATAACAGAGTTAAATATAGCATTGTATTTTAATTAAATTATTTAAACAAACTACAGCAATTTGTAATAAAATTGTTTCTAATTTTCTTATATCAAACGAATTATACAGCTTAGTTTATCTGCTAATCTTTAATAACTTATTTATATTTCCTATCATTTTATCTCTGACTACAGCTTATTTATTTTTCTATCTTTAATTTTCATTATAACGCAATCTGCAGCTGTCTAGCCAAACTTGCAGTTGAGGTTAGGCCAAACTTTTACCAACAGAAATAATACAATAACTGAAGCGAAATCAAGGACTCTGGGCAACGTCATGGGCACCCAAAAGCCAACTGACTAACCGAATTCCACACCAGCAACTCAACGATTCCAGGGTGTAAACTGGAAGCAAAAAAGTAAACAAACAAATGCCTCATTACATGCGAAATTAAATTTAAATGTTTGCTTAATGTGATTCCACAGTTGCCCCCTCCCGTTCGCCACCCGCCCACAAGGGCTCGGGGCGATCAGGGTAAAAAAGGTATGCTGCCCAAAAAAAAAAAAAAAAAAAGAAGTTGAAGCCAGAAAAAACGTAGACGGAGTCAACCAAACAAACCCAAGCACATCATAAAATATATAATTTCATTTTAGAAGCCCTGGGCTAAGCAGGGGCGCCATTCCAGGATGAGGTGGGGTGGTGTCAATGCATGCTTAGAAATATTTCTGGTATTTTATTTTACTTTACTTTTATTTTGATTTTTTTTTTATATTTTTGTTGCGACTGAGTGGAGAAATTAGAATTTTTGTGTGAGTGGGTGTGTGTGTGTGTCTGCGGTCGCCGTTGGACGCTGGCGGCTTCCGGCGTTCGCATTTGCCAACCACAGATACTACAGACACCCACGCCCACTTCATAGCGAAAAATTTAATATATTTTCTCTTGGGCGTCAGGGAAAAATCATAATAATTTCAAAATATTTTTGTAGCTGCGTGTCTGACGAGTGACAGAGCTGACAGCACGGGGCGTTTATTTGACAGCCAACAGTGAGAGAGAGAGAGAGAGGGGGGATTAGTGGCGCTGCCTTTGCCACAGCAGAGGCTCAATTAAAATATAATTTTTGTCAAATAATACCAAAAATGAAATACCAAACTGCAGCATAGCTGGGGCATTTCACATGGCCATAAATTAAAAACTTAATAACGAAGCGTGGCGCACAAAACCAGGACATGCCCAATACGCACATAGCTATGTGTGTGTCCGGTTCCGTTCAGGCAGACGCACACATCACATATTCCCTATGAGCACCTATCTTCTCTCTCACTCTCTCGCTCTCTGTCTGTCTCTCTTTCTGTCTCTCCCTTACGCTGGCTCATCCTGCGGTAGCAATAAATCGCTAACAGCAAATAAATCAACGCGCATAAATTCCAATGTTCAGCGACGAGCCTGACCCGACTTTATTTACGACATTGCGACAAAGACACTTACGGCAAAATGTTACGCCGGACAGCCAAACAGTTGGAAAGGAACAACAAAAAAAAAAAGACAGCGAAAAGAAACAAATAGCACTATATACTTTTTTATAGAGCGGACTGAGGTCAAAAGGCGAGTGGTTCCAATTTGTTGAATGAAGGCAGCAATTCAATTTATTGGCATTTTAGAACTCAAATTAATGAGGATTAAATATTTAAAAATTAAACTATAAATTAACAAACTGCTGTTTGTAACAAATTTAAACTTGTTTTAGTTTAAATACATTTAATTTGTGGATTTATTTTGAGCATTTTAATAACTACAGCAATGTATGATGGGAAATAATTTGCATTTTTTACGACAATTGTTTTCTTCTATTAATTATATATTAAAGTAATTTTAAATAATAGATGCTATGCTTATGCTTATAGATATATAGAAGTTAAACTCAAAGTAAATCTGAGTAGAAAGAAATTGACAAAAATGTAGACAACTTATAAATGAATTAAACAGTTTAATTGGCTAAAAATCTATATGATTAAAATGCAGCTAAGAATTACTTACGTATATCTAAGTATGTGCACATATGTATATGCAAATAATGAGAAGAAAATTCCCATTCAGGGAGCGAGCCACATAGAGCCAATGAACATGAAAAAGGTTGACCTCAGTGTCGTGGCAATGTGTCCGCATTCATATGGCATAGAAGCATGGAAAAATGTCAGATACGTTGTTCGTGGTTAACCAGAAGCAGTTGCCAAGGGGTTAAATGGGTTAACCTCCATGCAAAAATCGCAGTAAAAACAAAAAAATGATCATAATAAAAGGGTAAAGTATGAGATGAGAAAAGGTGACGTTGCCAGGCGACGAGTATATTTGGTACATTAAAACAAAAGGATGCCGTGTACTAGGCAAATAGACAAAGGGATAAACAGACACACACACACACATATGGAAGGCGCCAAATCAAGCGCTGATTTATGAGCAGTCAAAGGATTGTGCCGGGAGCCGAGAGTAAAAGAATAACTCGGAAAAACTAACAAGGCGCACATATTAACACCCTTGTAAATGTGTAAAACCGCCGTGAAACGTATGGAGAATGCTTTACAAGAGAGGGAGACAGAGCGAGAGAGAGAGAGAGGGGAAGAAGGTAGCTAGATAGAGTCAACAAATCAAAAAAGGAAACAGCCTGTGGCGCAGTCATAGTCAAAGTAGATCCTGAACCCGTTCCCGGCAACCGGCAACTATTAGTTGAGCCACACGGCGCTGCAAATTCTCAACTACGGTGATAATTTATTTATTTGGGATTATTTATTGCACATACATCATAATTTTGTGCCTCTGACGGCAACGCCCAGGGCAAAAGTCTCTGGAAAATATTTTATTGCGACTTCGTCTAGGTACGAGAAGATGTATTTCTTCTGACATCTTCAGTTTTTTCTTTGGTTCTCTTTTTTTTTTTGCCATATCCCAGCGATAAGCTGAGCGGCCGAAGAAGAAATATAACTTTTAACAATGAAGGATGTGCCATAAATTAAAAATTCCAAACTTAAAAACGTAACAATAAATACAACGACGATACAACGGCAAACAGGACATGCAGTTGATTTATTTCTGCTTTGGAAAATCTGAATTGAACGCAGCCCAAACACACTCTCACTCTCATAATCTCAACCAAATGCCAATCCCAATCCCAATTCCGTTGGCGATGCCAAAGCCAGATCCCAGACTTAGCTGCCATTGATGCCAAGGTGCTGCTCAAAGAGACGGAAGTATTTATTTCATAATCGTTATGAGATAATGAACAAAATGCTGAGATAATGTAAGACTTGACTAGCGCACACTGATCAGATCATTTACAATAAGAAATTGCAATAGATTTTAAACAGATTTTTGCATTCTTAATAAAAGTTATAGACTTTTTGAAGTTTTACTGGGAATTATATTAGTATATGATAAGTAAATGAGAATTATTTATAATAAAAGAAATAGACAACATTTTAAATATGCTGTATTGCTTTATATATTACGAAATAATTTATAAATTATTTAAAACTATTGTAAATAGTTTTTTACAATATTGCAAACATTTTTAGAAGATCCAACATGCATTTATATGTTCAAATCTTAGTCAAACTCCAGCGTGAATGATCGATGGAAGTGCCCAAGGATGAAAAACCGAAAACACATAAAAATACGTGGCGCATATTAAATTCTTATAAAATCAGGACGCAGGATACGCGGCTATGTGCGATACGAGGACATGCGGTAGGGGCGACTAGGGCGCTATTGTTGTAGATACTTTTATGATGCTACCTCCGTTGGCATTGTCTCCCTCCCTCTGCCATTGCAGATGAGCCTCCTGCTGCTGCTATTGCCGCTGATGCCACGCAGCGCAATATTAAAAACTTGTTGCTAATAAAAGATACGGATATGGATACGGACACGGCTGCCAAAGCAGCCAGTTGTTCATCATCATGATGTTTAATAATGACAATATGATATGATGACATCAATGACATTTGCTGCGGTTCAATAAATTCGCAAGCGGCTGGAAAGAATAGTCATGTGTAGTACATACATATACATGTATGTGTGCAGCGAAATATACTCGCATGGTGAATCCTGGCACATCATCATGTTTATAGCGCCTAAGTAGGCAGGGACTCACTGCGCATTTAATTGTTATATGGCTGGGTTGGCAATTGTCAACACGAAACGCTTCTCATTGAGGCCTATTCAACAGTCATTGACGACACCGCTGGGACAAGGCTTGGGTTCAGCTTTGACTGGGTTTTGGGTTTGGTTTTCTCTTTCGTTTCACGGATCGGGGTGTTGTTTAGCTGCCGGATAATCCGTTGCATGTTGCCGTTGCGCCGTTTTTGATTAAAATGACATGACACTCACTCACACACACTTGTATACAATTTACAGCTTAGCCCAGAGTGGGGCATTTTGATTTGAATTGTCTATAAGCTGCTCCGTTTTACCACTGACTGCAGTATGTATTTGAAGTGCCAAAAAGCGCACTTTTGCCACAGCCATTTATTTTTATGATTTTTTTTTGCATATTGTTGAGTGCGCGTTTTAGTGAAAGGATTTATGCCCGATGCTGCTGCTATTTGTTTAGCCGCTTAGTTTACCATTTACCATTTGCCCATTGTTCTAAGCCAAATAAATTGTGGCTCGATTTGTGCCTAGTCCACAACCCGTTTGAACTTTTTGTGTAAGCCTGTTTGTTGTCTCACAGGCAATGGCTTGTTGACACTAAAGTTGGCTGTGTGCTTGCTAACTTCATATTGAGTTAATATTAAAGCGATAATTGCAATAATTTTAATTTACTTACGAAATCTTTGTAGATTTGCTGCATAACAGCCCTGTACAATCGCAAGCACTGCTTGCAATAACATACACATGCATTACGGGCAGTGCAATTTGTTTAACTGCTTTGTGCACTGCTTCAACGGCTGCTGCTGTGTTAGCAAGCGTTGGTTCTAAAACTTAATTGTTACTTTAAATAATTTATTTATACTTAAACATGTTGAAACAATGCGTTTTAGAGTGCTTCGCCATCTTCACTACCATTGTCAGCTTTCATCTACAATCATTCCTCGTATCAGTGTTGTTTTCAGATTGAACCGACGATTGTTGCACCTCCACCAGGTGGCTAAAAGTCTTATGCAACCAGGCACGATAGTCGATGACTTCATTGCTTATATGAATAATGCGGCCTGTGATTTATGATCAAATAAATAGTTAACTTAGTCATTAACTTAACTACTCTTACCTAGTATAGAGTTATCATTTCGGTAAGAGTCAGGCGCACTTGGTGGATTGACAGCCTGGTTGAGCACACGATATGCCCAGTGGAATGCCTGCTTAATGGCAACAATACTAAAACTACCACGTCCAATGTCGTTGCTGGATTGCAGCGGATCGCGAATACTCAACTGAGAACGTTGTTTGATTTGCTTGTGTGCATAGCGACCGCCATCGGCAATTGAAATTTCAATTTGCGAGTAATTAAAGCGCAGCCCATACAGCTCAAAGAATTCGAGAAGCAGAACGCCAAAATTTGTATTCTTATCGAATACATGCCGTGGATGAAGTTGCAGAAAGCTGATGCACATGACGCTAAGTGAGTACGACGAGATGCCGCCAGTGAAGACCTCGTTTAGGCCGCGTTGCTGCAGGAATTGCTTAAGTATCATTACCAGCTTGCCAAGTCCGGGAAACTCACGTTTTAACAGTTTTATTAGCTCTGCGGACCTTATGCCGCTTTCCATATTAAAGGATATGTCCACTTTTATCTTGGTTACTCGATCTGTGAACTTTATTATCGGCACTTGAGCCATATCCAGCACAAACATTGTGCTACTCTCGGCAAAGCCACGTGCAATTAGCTCTGACTCCAACGTACGCAGTGGCAGCTTCTCCCACAGACCTGTAAATCAACAGGATGTCAAGCTGGCTATATAGACGTCTTCTATCGATACTCACCCAGCACGACAATATCAATATCTGAGTTGGGCAACAGCAGGCCCGTGCGAAAGGAGCCAAAGATCTCAATCACAGCCTGTGGCCACAGACTGTGAACCAAGTTCTCAATGCGTTGCACAAGCTCATTGCGTACCACGTGCTCACATGGTGTGGGCAATATATATTTATAGAAATGATCGATCTCCTCGTGCAGTCCAATGACACCAGCGCCATAGTTATAGTCCGGCTTACGCCACGGGCAACCTCTGTATGTGGACATTGTCTAAAATTGTTTTTTAGTTTGGAAATGTACAAAGAAAACTTTTGCAAATTATACAAAACAATTAATATAGCGTTGCCATCTGCAAATATTTTTAGGCATGGTTGCCACATTTGGTTGAATTGCATGCTTACAATGTTGGTACGTTGTAGAAAACGGTACAATTTCGACTTAAATGTGGTACAGAATATTTTTTTCAGACAACAAGCTAAATAATCACAAATTTTAAATAACAATTTAACAAATAAATAAGAATAAATAATGAAAAAATGTAAATTAAAAGTTTGGAATAATCCTACACTAATAATTACAATAAATTGAATTTACTATTTATTACTTTTTCATTACTTGTCATTATTGTATGCTAAGAACAACAGAGTTATCCGATCTATTTATAGTTAATTTATTTATATATAATGGTCGATTCTCTATTTTAAATGTGATGTTATTTATGTAATGAATAAACATGTACTCTAATTGGAGTAATAATAAATATTTAAAAACCACCTTTTCAAATTAAAAATCCCATCTTTTTATCCTCTGAGCAGTTAACCTACAGTTGACAAATAAAGCAAAGACTTTGCCTAATTGCTACCAGTTCAATGTCATTAAAATGCCAATCAATTATTAAAGCTCCACATGAATAAGCATTTAGAACGTAATTATGATAATTGCTGTAAATTACATATGCCCAAAAAAATATATATGAAAAAAAGAAAACAAACAACAGCAGCTGGAAGCCATAAGAGTTAAGGAAAATGAGAAAGTAGGGAAAAAATAATACCAGCTATTGTCTCAGGCGCACTGCAGGGCGGCTCTAGAGATTTTAGATTTTTGCATGTGAGTACCAAACATCGAGTACCGCCCACCGTTCCAATGAAACGCCCACGTTCAGGTCCACGCCCACACCCGCATCCACACCCTCACTCAGTCCGTTGGGAAGCCGCAAACACACATGGGAATAAACGGCTGAGACATGGATTTCAACACCAAACTTATTACAGATTCTGACGTTGAAATTACTTAATCAAAGTTGGATTATCTGCAGTGCAGCCCAGGCAAGTAAACAGGAGGAAAAGATTTGGAAATTGGGATTTGGAGAATGGGTTTTGGACATTGGCCCAGGGCATTGTATGGCTTTCATTTGAATTAAAACCGCCAGCGCCCGAAAGTCGGTAGCAAGTTTGACAGATTTCCAGCAACGGCAACAGCATGGGGCATTTGGCACACATACTACATAATAAGTATAAGTATAAACGAACTGGCAGTCTCTGCAAGCATCTCCAACTCCATACTCCATGCTCCCAACTCCAGCCATTGCAGGCTCAGGCTCAGCTGAACTAAATTAAATTCCATGTCTAATGCTCGCACAAGGATTAGGCCAAACAACGCCTCATCGCATCGTCGCCTCAGACGAGTAATATTAAATAATTCTCCGTCGGCTTCACTAGCTCACACACACACAGAGAGAGAGAGAGAGAGAGAGAGTAAGGACTCGCACACATATGCCATGAATTCGTTCATTGTTTTGCATCGAGTGGATTGCCAGGCTGTATCAGGAGCACTCGTAGCCACAGATTAAAGTCTCCCGTGGTGAACTTAATATAAAAGCGCAGGACGAGCCAACCAGGACAACCAGGCAAGAGAGACTCTTTAGGTAGGTAGAATGTACAGCTCAAATCTTTTTCGAGTGCGAGACATTAGCAGCATTAGAACAACAACAACTGACAGCTATCGCACACAGATAACGCAAATGCTTACTTGTGTTGGAGCATACGAGTAACAGGACTTACTTTACTTATATATTGCATAGCGCAGAAACTGAAAGCCCTTGTTACCTCACCTACTCTCTCCCCTCCCCCTGCCCCTGTACAACAACCAACAAAATCCATTGGGCAGAGCAAAGAGCTCGCCAAGCGCCAAATAATCAAAGGACTTAAGTCGGCTCAGCCGTTCAAAAGCGCCGCAACTTTTGGGGTGGAGTGTATACATTAAAAAAAAAAATCAAAATAAACCCTGCAGCAGCGCGGGGGGCATCTTAGCAGTTTAGAGTAGACTAACTCCTTTTTTTTGGCAGTTACATTGTGTTTGTACTGATACAAATAGTTTTGAAAGTGTTTGAAGTTTCATAAATGCAAAAAGCTGAAGCGATTGCAATGAAAATAAATATTTATTTAACAGATTTATTCACTTAATTTAATTTATTAAATAATATAATACTTATAATTATAATACTTATAATATAATTAATTAATAATTAAATAAATAAATAAAATAAGAAATCAATTATTTAAATATAAATTATTTAATAACTGAATTCATTGCTTATTTATTTACCGAAAAAAGCATTGCATTCGCTTTAAATTTATTTATTTGTTTAATACTGAAATATTTAAATATTTATCCCAATTAATAAAATATTTAAATAACTTCCTTTACTGTTAAATTTGTTATATTATTGACTTAAATTTATTATATATATTTGATATAAACGAAGTTTTATTTCTTAATTATTCTTATTACATTTGAAGAAATTTTGTTTATGTTATATATCTATTAAAATATAAAGTAATTTTATTATTTAATTACAAAATTAAATTTTATAAATATTATGATCATTGTAGCAAATATAATATTTTTATATATAATTTAATTTATTTTGAATTATAAATCCAAGTGTCTACTATGCAAATTAGACGAGTTTACCCACATTAAATACAATTATAAATTTACATTTATTGGCATGGACAAAGAGCTTATTGGATGCCTCTGAAGGACACACTAAATGCTGAAGCCCTTGTAGTAATACGTGGCTAAAAGTACAATCCATTGTAGAGCATTGAAATGCGTACTATACGCTAAGCCCAATAGAGATGAGTTCTGTATATCAATGCCGAGAAAATTCAATATGCATCTGAAGACCAAACTGGACATAAGAACTAGCAAAGGCATATATTGCCAGAGTTTTGAGTAGGGTCGTCCGCGAAAGATGATAAATTGTGGCACATTTTCATCCAATTCAATTTGATTATTATTGTGCAGACCATCGCCAGCACCAATCTGAGCATCATTGGAACGCAATTCACGATTTATGGTCATCAATACATCTAATTCGGGTAGTTCAACGGCTCTGGGATGTCCTTCGTGTCTGTGTGCGTCACCCAAGTCATTGGTCAACCCTCTGTCAGGTTGCAGAAACACATCCAAAATATGTTCGTTTGGCAAGTCCATTTCTTTTTATTAAATTTTGTTAGAATTTATACTTGAAAAATTTAGGTTTTTGTTTTGAATAATATTCAAAAGAAAGCTGACATTTTACTTTAATAACTGACAAATTAATAGTTATGATTGTAATATCAAATGCGATGTCTTTTATATGTATTAATAATTATTTGAATAAATAGTCGGCGCTTTTGGTTATTATATATTTTTTATAATTTTAATGAGTTGCAACAACAAAGCAACATTTTTAATGAAGCAAAAAAACGGCAATTACTCACAGCTATCAACACTATTGCAAATAGAAAGTGAGAGGGGGGAAGGCAGCAGTCAGAATGAGCATAAAATCGCTTAAATGCAAAACTCATTAAAATAATTGCAAAATGCAAAAGTATAACAAACACGTGGAAGGGTTGAGGAGGGGCAGAGAGAGAGAGAGAGAGAGAGAGAGAGAGAGAGAGAGAGAGAGAGAGGAGATGGAAACTCAGAACGCACACTCATTAAACCAACCATAAATAATTAACAAAACAATTTATTTTCAAGGATATATGCAGGACGACAAGCGTGTGCTGTGAGTGGTTGCTTCTACCTGCCCCCCTCTGGTTGTCCCCTGTCTATAATTGCGCCACATTATCCCTGAGACGAAGAGAATGCATTCCGTACGCTCTATGCAAACTTCAAAGCTCATTTATGTAAGCGTCTGAGGATGGCAAAGATGAAAAGCCAAAAAAGTCTGTTATGTGCACAATCTGGCTGGCAAACAAACAAACTCGCCGTCTCTAAAGTCAACAAACTGCCGGCATCGTTGGCCACTGATGCGCGATATCTGAAAACACTTAGCCACCGCACACACATGACGCATACGCAACGTGGTACATGGCATGGTGTGGTCATGTGTGTAGGCTTGTCTACTGTGGGTAGTTTGCGAGTCATTAAAAGTAAATAACCTCAAAGCAAGCGGCACACTCTTCTGGCACTTGAACCGCATCAACGTTTTGCCTGTTCTGCGCCTGGCTCGAAAGAATATGCTCTGGCTTTGCCATTTGCCCTGACGATCTGTCATCATGGCCATGTCCAGCGCTTCAGTGGCTCACACGTGTCGCCCGCGTTCTTGTGTTGTTTGCCATTTGTCCGCAAACACTTGTAATTAATTGCGCATGGCCGGCAAAAGTCAGCGCTGCATTGCCTGCTCAGTCAGCCCACTAAATGCCTGTCCCCGCTTCCTGGACCCCACTCCCTGGACCCCACTCCCTGGCTCTCTGTGTCCGGCTGTTGGTAGCCAAAGGTTGTGTGGCTGTCAAAGTGCTTTGCCGTCAGCAGGTGTGGCCTATAACATGGTCACATTTTTGTGCTGAGTATAATTGTAGCGGAAGAAAGTGAACGAAGTGGGAATTGGAACAGTAAAATGAATTACTTAAATATTTAAATAAATATTAAACTTATTCAATTAATATTTAAAATATAATTAAATATAGTATATGTATAAAGAGCAATATATTCTACATTAGCGGCATTTTTTTTGTTAATAAAATATCGTTTAGCCAGCTCGGGGTCCAATTAATATTTTTATTTCATTATTATTTAATTAGTAATATTATTTAATTTATTTAATAATATTAAAGAGATAGCGATAGGTATTGACTGTCTTAAATCAAATAAGATGCTTAATAAAAATTTCCGTTGAAGTATTTAATAAGCAAAATTCATATACAAGTTTTTAAATATTAAATTATTATTATTTATTTAATTTAATTTTTATTTTTGAAAGCTTAAGTTGTGAAATTATTTTTTAATTATTTTATTTTATTTTATTTTAATTATACATAGTTTCCATATTAGAATAAATACATATGTACAGCTGAAGATGTCATATATTCTTACAATATCGCTTAAAATATGGAACACATAGCTTACTTTTAAAAACTATTTAAGATTATATAACGAGCAACTCAAAAGCACTCTTCATCTAACGCATTCACATTCATCACTTCTTCATTTCTTATATCTTTCAATCATTACCTATGATTATATACTCAAAATCTTTAAAGTTATTTGATTAATTGTTTAAGCCATTGAATTGTTAAGGAACAGTCCATCGTATATTTTACATTTAATTGTTTAAGCATTGTTAGTCGAATATTTGACATTAACTTGAAGTGTGAGTCATTCGTTCACTGTTGGAATTGTGCAGCATTTGTCATTTTGCCTAAACGAATTTAGCATAATTAATTGCCGTGTCGAAATGTGTGCAAATGGAGCGCCTGCATTGCCTCGGGGGGAGGCAGCGGCTGCTGCCTCGTCTAAGGAGGAGCCACTTCATCAAATGCAGCAACATTTTTGCCTTGTGTTTACATAATACAGCTCCACGCATTAGCTCCATGTGCTGAGGCCAAGTCTGAGCTTGAGTCAGAGGCTGAGACCCAAGCGGAGGCTGTGTTCTTCGTTAGCAAAAGTCCTCGTCACTAGGGTGTTCTCATTAGCACGACTCAAGAGCATTTTACCCTGGGGGAACTATTTAGCACACACACAACAACATTGAAATGAAAGAATGGCACAGAACAAAAAAAAAAAAAAAAAAAAAGAAATGCATTTGAGTGCTCCCAAACACGCTATATAAATGCAAAATAAATACGACAATTGTTGAATTATTATTTTACTTGTGCTTCTTCGTCTTCTTGTTGCATTGTTTGGCTAAATCAAAATGCGATAGGTCAGGCAGCAGTATTTATTAATAATTATAACTTTCTCCTCATTAATAGACATTTTACGTTGCTATTGTTCTTCAATTTTGTGTTCTGAACTATTTAAATATTATAATATTCCTGGGCAAATAGAATAAACGAAATGAGAGCGGATTATTAAAACAGAAAGTTTGGCATTTTATAATGATGGAGCTATAAAGATAAATTATTTATAGTAAAAGTATAAATTAAATTTCTCTAAATATTTCTATAAATGCCTTTTTTGAGAAATACATAAATGGTTTATTTAGTTTCGAGTAAATAATATAATATCTAAGTGTATTATGATTTTATTTTGATATTAATATGGTAAATAATTATTTTCCTTAGGCATATTATTAATTTGAAATTATTTCATTTTTGCTTTGAGTTTTTAGAGATATAAGTTATTTAGTTCTTCCTATGATTTTATAATTTAATTAAAGGCTAAAATATAGTACGTAAAAATATTTAATATTAGCCTTAAAATAAAATAAAATAAAATATTAATATATTAATATATAATATACTACTAACTTGGTTTATAAATAAATGTTATAAAATACTTAAAATATTATTTAGTATCTTATATTCTCGTTTAAGTTTTTTTTGTTTGCACCTCTCGGCACTGCGGCAAAATGCACTCTACGCCTTAGCGCATCAATTGACACCGCCAGGGCCATAAGTAGGGTTGTTGGACAGCGCAGGACAAGCGCTTGAGAGAGGGGGGGCGGGGGCTGCCTTGTGTCATCAGGGGGTCGCGTCTCCTTCGAATGAGTAATTAAAACATTTTTCACTTTGCATTTTCTTTTTACGCGACACTTTTCTCTGTTTTGTCTAACGCGCACTTTTTTTATATACAAGTTTCAGCTGCTTTTTCACAAAGTGCGTCCTCAGTACTCAGTTTTTTATGTCTGTGCCTTTTTCAATTAAAAAAGAAAAACTAAGACGGTTGATGAGTTGCTTTTTCAGCGAATAAAAACTGCAGTTATATAAGGCGTATATTGCGCTACGCATAAATATAATTAGATTGTATATTAGAAAGTAAATATATAAGTTTTATATTAACAAATAAAGTAACTTATAAGCTGATGAAAATATTAAATTTTTTATATATATTATAATATCAATTATTATTAAAATAAATAAAAATAATTAAATTTTGAAATTATAATTTGTTTATTATTAATTTAATTACAATTTTAGCAGCCTGTTTGCCGTTTTTTGCAATTCCCTCACAAAGTAGCGCAGTTGCAGTATCATTTAAGCTTATTCATTCAGTTGAGGCCTCGTCAACTCAAAAGTGTCAGCTCCAAGTGCAGGTTGCTGCAACGACGAGTTGTTGTTGTTATTGTACTCATTTGATGCACTAAGTTGTCAGTGTGTTCTCTGTCACCTGTTTTAACACTTGAAGCTGCAGAGGCAGCCGCCAAACAAGCTAATTAGTATGCAAAACACATTAAGTGGCAGCCAGCAATGTTGCCGCAGTGCTCAGTGTCACGGGAGGTGGGGGAAAAGGTTGTAAACCGAATGGCATAAACCGAATCGCACACCTCGGGGGCCTCGTTGTCCCATTGTTTTCACAACCTACAAAACATTTCAAATGGAATTTTTTGCCGTATAAAAAGCTGCGCGCTCGAGCAGCAAATATTGACAACCTTCACCTTCATTGATGCCCATAATTAGTGTACAATACACAAATCGCAAAAAAAAGAGAGAAAAATCGAGGCAGCAAGCAATGGCGTGCCGCATGGGAGCAGTTTATTAATCATACGCCATGTTGACGCAGTCTCATTTTTGCCTCGAATCCGGCTGCAGTCAGAATCCTTTGTGTATTGGTGTTGTGTTGGTTTTGCTGGCTGTGTACTAATTAAGCCTTCGATTAATTTACGCCTTTTGGCCTCAAACGTCAGCGCTCAAAACAAAGAAAATTAAAAGCTCGCCCGAACTTCAAAAGCCGGAAACGGGTCGACGTCGACAGCGACGGCGTCAGCGTCTGAAATGCCTAAAGGCGGCTGTGAAAATGCGTTAATGATGCCATCATCAACATTGCCATCAACACCCGAGTGCTGACACTGTCTGGCTTAGTGGCTCCTGCTGTCTATCGTACCGTTGCTCTCCCTCTTTCCCTCTTTACCTCTCTCTCTCTCTCTTACCACCACATCGAGTGAGTGCTGCTGTAACTCCAACTTTGGCTATGGCCTGGCAGCAACATCAAAGCGTTAAAGCTTGGGAATTGTTGACACACCGAATGAACGTACCGCTCTGCACTTTCAAATATTCCTCTCCTGCCCTTCCCTCTTCCTCTCAAACTCTCTCTGTCTCTAACTCACTTGTCAGTGTATCTGTATATGTGCGGCATTTTTTTTTAATACCCTGACTGCTGCGCTTACTGATAAGCCTGGGGATTTTATTATTTCCTTTTTTTTTTGTTGTATTTTTTACTTTTTATTATTTTCCTATTCCCCTGAGCTTGTGCTTCGGCTTGCATTTTGCGCTATGTTCTGTGCTCTGCCGCGGGGTCTGGAATTTCAGCATTGATAAACAATGACAATTGAATGCTAATTTTAGGTGCCAATTGCTAAGGAAGTCTATTTAAATTTGGGTTAAAGAAAATGGAATTCAAATTTATCTTTAATTTATTTTTAATAATTTGCATAATAATAAAGTAAATAAAGTAATACTTTACAAAGTACAAAATTTCCTAAAAGGAATAAATTCTTAGGAATTATTCGGATTTCATTAAACATTTTTTCAAAAGTTATTAAAAGGAATAAATTCTTAGGAAAAATTGATTATATTAATATAATATTTATTATTATTTATATAATATATTTATATTATATTATTATATTTATTATTTTGTAAATTTTATATTAATATTATATTTTTAAATAAAAACTAATAATAAAGGTTAATTAATATATTACAACAATACTATTTATATTTAATTAATTACTTTTTATACTATTTATACTGAATCACTAATACTATATATTAAAATAAATTGAATAATTTCTTAACAATAATTGAATTAATAAACAGACTATTAATATATATGAAATTATGGTTTTATACTGTTATTTGCAAATAAAATATAGTATTAATAAAATTTCAAGTTTAATAATTTAAATAAACCATTTTTGTTCAATAGATAATTAAGCTTCAACTTACTCTTATTTAACTTAAATAAATGTACAGCATATTTAAAGTTTCTCATTATGTTAGATTCTCATCGGAAACTATATTCTATATGTATTTGCCACAAGCTTATCTATTTCAAACTTATCTTTTTCTATAGTAAGTAAATGTTACAGATTATTTCCTTTAATTTATATCAAAACACTCTTAACATCAATCAATTTGAAGCCATTTGTATATTATGCTATCACTCAGCTGCCGCAATTGCCTATCAACCGAGCCAACTTACTAACCAATTTTGGCCAACTATAAGCAGGCCTTTATGCCAGCAGAAGAATGGTCTAAACTGGATGTAATATTTGAGTGAAATCCAAAATCAAACTAACCACGACGCATTATGCGACCCTTTGCAGAATTCCAACTGAAACCCACAAACACACACTAAGCTAACAGAATGGGTGTGTGTGTGTGCTTTGAATTTGCGGAAATGAATTGGTATTTAATTAATAGTTTTACCCTGATTAATCTGCCCTGCACGCCCTCGATGCCGTCGCATTCATGGACCAAACCACAAAGGTCTACGTAATGCTCCCAACCAAAGTCGAACTATGACGAGCTTCTGCCGCATGTTGACCTAATGAAGTTGCCGTATAATTGTTGCTCAGACGTTGCTCATTGAAGCAGTGCGATGAGAGGTTGCGGGGTTGCGGGGTCGCACGGAAATCAAATTGAAATTAACGTGTCCAGAGTGGGGAGTTGAACGAGTCGAGTTTGAATTTCAGTTACTTCAGTTGCTAGCGGATGCTGATGTTATTGTTGTTGTTGTTGTTGTTGCTATTACTGTAGTTGTTGGGGTCGGGAGTTCTGCCTACATGGTAAAGTGTCTGATCGGTTTCAACTTGGCGAAGCCCAGCTCGATCCATGCTGGCAAGCTTCAAGCATCTCACCGCCTCCACGTGGCGGCCCCGGGAAGCGGCTCGGTCACCCGACAGAGCTCTTGCTAAGGTGAGAAGGCGGAAACCCAGCACGCGTCTGTACTCGAATCGAGCGGCGTCCTGGTTAGCGTCTGTTCCACATTGGACGGCTACACAGATGTCTTTCTCCAGATCGGTAGACAATAAAGAAGATCGACCGCTGATGACTAGAGCATTCCAACACCTTAGTACCCAGATTGAACCCCTGGCGAAATGGCTGTTGGGCTAATGCTGCAGTTACCTCCGTCCTATTAAAACTTGGCGAGTCTTTAAGTACGTTCGAATCACATCATCATTAGGCTGATGGTACAGGTGCAGTTGAGAGAACTCCTGCTTAGTGTCCGTCCCGGCTCTGAACACTTGCACCCATAAAGTCTTGTGTCAACCCTCGCATGGACCTCACTGCTTGCAAAGGGACCCATGGGGACATGGTGGACAACTGTACATATGAGAGGAGATAGCGGCTTAAAGTTTGGACCCAACAGCATGAAGACTCCAATCCAAACAACCAAAGAAGTTGAAATACCCAGCGTATTTCGTAGAAGTGCCCTTATGGCAAGATCACCAGTGGCGAATCAAAGATGTGATCAGAAAGATGAGGAAGTGGGCAGGTCGAAGCAACAGACCCCAAACAACGCACGGCAGGATGGGAACGAACCATCAGTCAGCACGGCGACGCTGGAAAGGTGCACTCCATCATTGGATACACCTGAGTTACGCCAGCCTGTTATTCAGGAGCATAGTTCCCCAAGACAGGAACTAATACTTAAGATGAGAGCGTTAGAGGAAGAATCTCTATTGCAATGCAAAGCAGTGCTACACAAAATGAAGCAGGCTATGCGCAAACAGAGGAACATAAGCATGGATGTCAAGGACGGCACGTCGGAGCTAAGCGAGCTCCTCGACGTAATCGCAAGCTACAGAAATAGCTGGAAGAGCGCCGAAAAAGATAGAACCGAGGACCTTCGGAAAAGGCAGAAAAAGGCAACAGAGGACGCTAACGCCACTCCGATCTCTGTTTTGCAAAAGAGAATAGCCACTAGCCCGGCACTACAGGAAACAAACAAGAAGCCGCGGAACACTTCTCTGACTGCAGATTTTCAATTAGTGACACGAAAGAAAATAGCTAAGAAAAGAGAACAAGAGAAAATTGCGAAAGATAGTCAAAAGAGAGAGCCTGAAAAAACAGACAAGGCAAGTAAGTCTAGAGTGCGAAGCCGCCCAGATGCTGTGCTGATCAGACCAGCTGAAGGTAAGAGCTACGCCCAAGTACTCGGTGAGCTACGCAGGAACGTCAAGCCAGAGGATGATGAAAGTGCCATCCGCTCGATAAGGAGAACAAAAACGGGGGATATGCTACTGGAATTAACTAAAGGAAGCAAAACCCAAAAGCTTGGCGACGCAATACAAGGTTTGTTGAATGAAACGGCTACGGTAAAGGTACTCAGGCCAACCGTTAAAATCGAAATCCGAGATCTGGACAGCTTCACCGAGGAAACAGAAGTCAAGTCCGCAATATCGGGAGTGACAAATGGCTCCGCTGAGGATATACGAGTACGGCTAACAGGTGTAAATAGCTCGGAGCAACGGAGAGCTTTCATTATTCTCGCTGCAGAAGATGCAGTAAAAGTCTTGAAAGAATCGAGAATCCGAATCGGGTGGACCCGATGCCGAGTGAAGCGCTGCGAAGACGTCAAACGGTGCTTTAAATGCTTCGGTGTTAACCACGTGCAGAGCCAGTGTACAGGACCTGATCGCAGAGACCTGTGTATCAGGTGCGGAGAGAGCGGACATAAAATGCAAGGTTGCACCAAACGCCCAAGATGCTGCTTATGTGCTCATGAGAAGTTAAAGGAGCTTGACCACTTCCCAGGATCAAATAACTGCGCAGCCAGTATCAGGAAAGCCAAGACATGAAGGTACTACAAGCTAATTTGCATAGGAGCAGGACAGCGGACGCCCTACTGTCTCAAATAGTTGTGGAACAGCGAGCTGACTTAGTGATAATCAGCGAGCAGTATAGGAGAAGAGAAGATGGCGTATGGCTGGAGGACCACACCAAAACTGCCGCTATCTGGATACCGAATCGAAGTAGCATCCGGCATACAAATGAAGGACGTGGCAACTGTTTTGTGTATCTTAAAGTCAACGATTACCACATATTCAGCTGCTACCTAACACCAAATGACGACATCCAAACATTTGAGAGCAAGCTGAACGAGATAGAAGACACAGCCTCGCAACTACAGGGAAATTATATTATTGCCGGGGATTTTAATTCAAGAGCAGAAGAGTGGGGCATGCCAGCAACCAATTCTAGAGGCCGGAGAGTAGTCAACACGGCTGCCAGACTTGGACTCATAGTCTCAAATGTAGGCACTACGCCAACTTTTAGCCGAATTGGATGCGAAGGTACGATCCCTGATATAACTCTAGTGTCAGAGAATCTGTCACGTAAAGTCAAGGACTGGAGGGTTCTGGACATATACACAGGTAGCGACCACCAATACATCTCATTTGGAGTGGAAGAGACCCTAGGAAGGATCCGACCCGCCAATACTGACCGACAGAGCCACAGATGGAATGTTCGGCGTCTGAACAAGGCAGCATTGATCACCGAGCTGGACAGGAGAGCCGTCGTAGCCCAAGCCACAGAGACTACTGAGAACACGGTTAATAGCATCATGTCGATGATCAAACATGCCTGTAATGCTGCAATGCCCAAAACCGGAAATAGACGCAGGGAAGGCCAAGAAGTCTATTGGTGGACAGAGGAAATCAGCATACTAAGAGCAAATTGTCTAAGATGCCGACGCCGCCTAACTAGAGCCAGACGCCGAGGAGACTTCGCAGAAGAGGATATTCAGAATAGGAGAGCCAAAAAACATCTGAACATCGCCATTCGAAAAAGCAAACTTGAGAAATGGAAAACCCTTTGCGATGATATTAACTCAGACCCGTGGGGCCTAGGGTATAAAATCGTCATGAAAAAGCTCCAGACCTACCGCGCATCCCCCTGCTTGGAAACGGAAAAAATGGACAACATAGTTCAGACGCTATTCCCCACCCACCCGGCCAGACAAGCAGAGCCGATGATAACAGCAGACGACAGCCTGGTTGAGATTTTTACCAGAGAAGAACTCTCGAAAGCGGCAAAAAGCCTGAAACATGGAAAAGCGCCAGGACCCGATAATATACCTGCGGAAGTGCTATCTGTTATTGCAGAAAGCAGACCTGAAATGCTGCTGGACATGTATAACGCATGTATTCGTAGTGGAACATTCCCCAATTCATGGAAGGTTCAGCGGCTGGTTTTGATTAGCAAAGGGAAAGGTGATCCCGCTACCCCCTCGGCCTATCGACCACTTTGTATGCTTAATACAGCAGGAAAGCTTCTAGAAAGACTAATTAAGCCCCGCCTCGCAGCCGCGGTAGACAATGCAGGAGGACTCTCTCCGAGGCAGTACGGCTTCAGACCAGGCAGGTCCACAATCGGAGCAATCAGAGAAGTCACAGAAGCAGCGCTCGCGAGTCACCAAGGCAACCACCATTCACGCCCAATTGTACTGCTGGCAACGCTAGACGTAAAAAATGCTTTTAACAGCGTTAGATGGGCGGATATGATAGAGGCACTACGCACACGATTCCAAATCCCGGCGTATCTCATGCGAATTCTGCACAGTTATCTCGACAACCGAAAGCTTTTGTATCAGACGACAACAGAGGAAAAGTGCATCCAAGTCACAGCTGGAGCAGCGCAGGGATCAATACTCGGACCAGATCTCTGGAACATAGCCTATGACGATGTTCTTCGCATAGAGATGCCCGATGACACATTCCTAGTAGGATATGCTGACGACATCGTGGCAGTCATCCCGGCGCGTAACACAGAGTATGCCCAACGCAAACTTACGCAAGTGATGATTCGTGTTAAGGACTGGTTGGATTGCCGAGGACTACAGCTAGCAACCGAAAAAACAGAGCTGCTGCTAGTAAGTAGGCGGCAAATCCCACTGGAGATGGACATGAGGATAGGCGATAGCATAATCAGGACACAAAGGGTCATCAAGTACTTAGGAATCCGGCTTGACTCAAAGCTAACCTTTCAAGCGCAGCTCACCTACGCATCGACGAGGTCCGCCACCGCAATACGATCACTAAGCAGACTCATGGCAAATGTGGGTGGACCATTGCAGAGCAGGCGGAAGCTGCTAATGGAAATAAACAACGCCATCCTTCTCTATGGATGTGAGATCTGGGCAGACGCCTTGAGCACTAATTACAAGGCAAATCAGCTCCTATCGATGCAGAGGACGAGTGCGCTGAGGATAATAAGCGCTTATAGGACGGTATCGGGATCAGCAGCGATGGTCATTGCAGCCGTGATACCGGTTGATATATTGGCTCGAGAGCGCAAGAAACTATACGAGCTTCGCCAAACAGGAAGAGCTACAATACAGTCAGCCGACGTCTGTAGACAGGATTCTCTTAACCAGTGGCAAGAAAGGTGGACAAACGACAACAAGGGAAGGTGGACAGCAAGACTTCTACCCGATCTCAAAGTCTGGATACAGAGAAAACACGGTGATGTTGACTATTATGTTACACAAATGCTGACAGGACACGGGTATTTCAGCTCCTTTCTATACTCTATAGGTAAATCCACAGAGGCTAGCTGCGTCTACGGGGATACGGTAAGAGACAACGTAGAGCACACAGTCTTCCACTGCGAGCGATTTGGCGAACGACGACACCGACTACTACAAGAAGTAGGGGACATCACGCCGGACAACATTATAACAATAATGCTCACCAACGAGGAGAACTGGCGACATATCGCGCGCTTCATAGGCGATATCCTCCGCCTAAAGAAAAAGGACTTAGATGAGAGAACATAGTCCGGGCAGTCTGGACGCAGACAAACGATGAGAGCGCTTAGCGCGAAATAGGCCCCACTTCGAAGTAATGCGAAAGCTTTCCCGAAGTGGAGATAGGCCTGATGAGGAGGGGGTTTTTAGTGGGTGCGAGCCCCACATACCACATTGCGACGGTAATGTGAGATGCAGAAGGCATTTTCCCCCCCTCAGCCCAAAAAAAAAAAAAAAAAAAAAAAAAAAAAAATTACTGTAGTTGTTGTTGTAGTTGTAGCTGTGGCCTGTTGTTGTTAATTTGATTGGATTCTGATGATGGGGCGTAGAAATTGTAACGCCCACGCACACGTTCAGCAATGGTAGCAGGTCGCTCCGGTCTATTACTTTAGTGCCCGAACTTTGATTTTTGCCAGAAAATCGGGGTTTGGGCTCAGGATCTGCCCAACGGCAACGGCAATGGCAACGGCAGCAACCCTTGTGCTCTGCCTGTTTTGATTGTGTAATGCAATCACGTCGTTGTTTTGCCTGATTTTTTTCTTTCCTACTCTTCTCGGTTTTTTTTTTTCTATTTTGTTGGTCTCTCCCTAACATCGACTAAGGTAAGTTAAGTAGAAGGGTCTCTGAATTTTAATTTTTCGACAGCATTTTGCGCTGCGCACGAACAATGTGCGTAATCATACGTGATGATGTGTCGTAGTCGTTGTAGTAGTCACAGTAGTCGTAGAAGTTGTCCTCATCAACGTGCTCAACTGTGCGGGGAGTGAGTAAGTTATACAGACAGAGAGAGACAGGAAGAGACAGGCAGAGAGAGACAGAGAGAGGCAGACGAAGCGAGCGAGGCGTCGAGCCATTGTTGTTGCCTGAATTGGAAGACATTGATGTGCTGTCAACGTTGTTGTTGTTGCTGCTGCTGCTGATGCTGCTGTCGCAGTCATTGCAGCACTTCATAAAATTAATAAGTTGATAGACTTGCGCCGTTTCTTGCTTGATTGAACTGAGATTTTTTGGCCTTAGAGTGGGCATGTCTGAGGTTGTAATATGAGAAACTGAATCCTCCTAAAGTGGGTGGTTGCACAAATGAAGTAAATAACAGTGTAAAGTGAAGATAATAATGGGATAAAACTAAGTAAAAATAAGTAAATATCAGCATAAATAGATAAACGCTGAAAAAACATCGGTATAAAATGTAGTAGGTATCAGGTCAAATCTTGAACTGAAGTAACCAACAGCTTAAATATATCTTTCAATTATTTCCATTGCAGAAATGCAATTAAAATAGCACAGGATATACAAATATATAAGACAAAGTTTTCTTTGAATGCTTCGCTAACACTCATTAATATTAATAAAATTTAAATAATATATAAAGAAACTAATTTAGAAACTATTATGTTTTACTAAAAAATACATTTTGTTAAAAGTCTTTATAATTTGCTTATATTTTAGTATTAATATCTCCATTAAATGTATAGTATATAATTAAAACTAATTTAATAATAATAATTTACTATTATTAATATGATAAGGCAAATTGAGTTTATTTTTATAATTTTTATAGTATTATTGATATAATACTTGCCTAATTTTATCATTCTTTCTCTGTAATAAATATCTTACTTTGGTTGTCATTTAAATTAACGACAATATAAATTAGTTAATTTGTAGTATTATTTATTTAAAAACTTTCGCTTAATAACTATTGCATAAAATAGGTATAAACTGTTTATTTCTATAATATTTAAGTTAAAACTTCCAATATAATCACATAATATATACCATAGTATGTCAAGAAACACTTTACACACTGAAATAAACTCATTTATTATATACAAAATGAAAGTTTTTGAATGCTTAGCAAATTAATTATATATTTTAAGTTTAACTGTGAACAAAATATCAAAACCATTAGTAAATAACAGATAAATCGACAAATTCTAAGCTTACACATTTTTGGCACTGTCAAGAAACTGTTTACACAAAGTGTTGGTCTTAATTCAAAAGTAATAATTAATTATTTGCATGTTGAAGGCGTTTATTCATGGATTTTATAGTTATGAAACTGTAGATAACTGAATTATATTTTTAATTTAACAAGTAATACAGACTTAGTTTGTTGTTGTTTTTTTGACAACAGTTTTCGGAGCAATAATTTGTACAATGTAGTTTTTATACCCTGTTTTCAATATAAAAATTTCAAGCTTTGGTTTAAAAAATATGCATAAATGAAGGCAGAAGTTATGCTGAGAGTAGCTTCATTGGACGCCCTTTTCAGTTGTCGTTGTTGTTGCTGTGCCGCTGGGGTCTTGCTGGCTGCTCAGAGCTTCCTGGAGCTGGAGGATACAGGCGCTCACCAGGATGCTGCTGTCTGCCAGTAGCTGCCATCGCGTTGACATGCCACGCATTTAAACGTCACCGGAAATGCCTTTTGTTCTTATGCGTTATGAACGCTGCCTGACAGACTGATAGACTGCCTGACGGCCGAAATGACGAACTGACAGAGCAAGCGTTGCTTGCTCGTCAACCCTCAGCAGCGGCAGGACATGCGCTTAACAGCCAGTTCACAGTTCGCAGTTCAAGTGTAAAATACCAAAATATGCCGAATTCGTCATGAGTTTTCAATATTAAAATTTAGAAATCAATCAAAAATCCTGTCTTTCTACATGCATTTTTCCCATTCCGCTGTTCTCTGTCCAAAGCGAATGATTGTGCAACACCTTACACATGACATTGGCATAATTTATGATGCCTCGTCTCCCCCATTTTCTCTCTTGGGTGAGTGCAAAAAATCATACAGGATGCTCTGGCAATGACATCGTCAGAAAATACAAATAAAAATCGAAAGAAAGAGAAATACTAGAAATACTCGTAAATAAATAAACGGCGTCATTCGTCATTCTTATTGTTGAACATGCGTTGCCTATTCTGTTCACTTCGTTTCTGAAGTTGTCCTTCGTCCTGGCATCTCGATTCAGGCGAATTCTTTAGCTACCTTGCCAACAATCCTCGGTAGCCAGCATCTTTGGTTAAAAGTCAAACTCTGTTATTATTACGAGCATTTTTCGTGTATTGTTTGCTACATTTTTATTGTTTCTTGTCGTTTCAGCTCCTTTTCGACTCCCTTTGCTATAACATTTTATTGAAAATTTCTAATGAATTGGCACTGTAATCGTTCATTCATAAAGAATCCGTCGGGCTTGGCTGTCAAACACTTGAGTTTCTACCGGTTTCGGTTTCGGTTTACCTTTTTACTTTTGTTTTTTTGGTATACATTTATTTATTTATTTTTTTTTTTTGGATTTTCTTAATGGGTTCTCTGACTTGATTTGATTGTCTGGCCTTGGTCATGATATGTGACAGTGTTTTTTCATTATTTTGTACTTTTATTTATTTTATATATCACATATATTTTATGCTAGCCCAACTTAAAGCAAACAAACATTTTAAAAGCCACAAAGTGTTTGAGTTTTCTTTGTGTGTGTGTGTGTGGAAAAAGTTTAATGTCATTGTGTGTGTGCGTGTGTGTGTGTGCTTCAGTTGTTTGAGTGCTCGGGCTAAGCGAGGGCTATTCCAAATATTTATTTGCTCTTCACTGTCACGAGCTCTGTAACTTTATATGCAGCCCCGCCGAACAAAACAAATGAAAAGCCAACACTCACAGCATTTTCCGTTGATTCACATGTAAACCAAAAACTTTGCTAAATGCTGCCTGAAAAGTTGTTCCCACAACAACGCTAAAAAATTGGCAAATAAAAAAAATAAGAAAATAAATAATAATACGAAAAAAATGACGAAAATATGCAACAAAAAAAAGTTTGCATTTGCACCCACAAACAAAACACTCAACAAAAAATTGCGAAATAACAAGAGAAATAAGCGACTTGGTGTTTGCCAAGTGGAAAACATTTGCATGCGTAAGCGAGGGGCCGGGCATGGGGGAGTGCCAAACCAGATTGGAGTTTTTCTTAGTCTGGCCCATTAGATGCGAAAATTGTTGGTAAAACAAGCGCAAACACCTGCGAATTGTTTGGTAAAATTATCTGTATAAATCGGTGAACAAACGTTGAACGTCTATCGATTAGTTGCCTATAATTTTTCCATTCATTGAATCGTAATCGAAGCCAAGATAGCATTTTAAGGAGTATGCCAAGGGCCACTGCCCAAGGTGGCAATGCGAAATAAGTAATGGCATCTGTGCCTGAAAAAAGTAAATTGTATCTTTCTTTTTCACATTTTTCTTTCAATTGAAGGAGACAGTTGTATTGTGCTATAGCTTAGACTTTGATTGGAGTTATCTATTAATATGAACGATTTTATACAATATAATATTGGCTACATTTGGATAAATGTAAACATACCATCAATTGGATAATTATAATAAAAAGTTATTTTAATTAATTGTGAAAATGGAGAAATAGAATAGAATAAAATACGGAACTATTATAGACAATATTATACTTATATATCATATATATTAATTTAATTTTAATATTAATATTAATATTAATTATAATTTAATTAAATTTTAATATGAATAAAAATTAATTAATTAAATTAAAGAGTCACTAAATTTATTTAATTAATTCAAATAATTAAATTTCGAATTTAAATTAATAATTAATTAAAAAAAATATTTTATTTACTTTACTTTAATATATTTTTATATACATATATATTGACAAATCAATAATTTCTCTAATTTCCCAGTTGATCTAGTGTCATCATCATTATACTCTAGCAATGCCTGCTTTGAACCTGAATTTATGTGGCGTTTGTCTTGTCGGTTAAGTGTAGTAGTCGGCCCACTTGATGGTGACTTGTTTCAGAGACTGGCTGCCCCGACTTTTCTCCCTCTTGCCGCCCTGTAGACTTGGAAGAATTACGCTTAGGCGCGCCCGGTGAGCATGGAGCAGAGTCGAGTGCTCGACAGGAGCTGCTGCTGCTGCTGTTGTTGTGGAGTGGATGAGTTGGAGATGGGCTCGACTCGATTTGCGCTTGGCTGCATTGCCTGATACTTTGTTTAAGTTTTTGTCGCGTATCAAACCAACCCCCAGCCAACAAGAGCAACGCCCATGCACTCCACTCTCCACTTGCGACGTCTCGTTCTTCCTTGCCTGTGATTGCAAGCGACTGTGCAGACAGACAGCGGATTGCTTCCAATTCGTCGCGCAGTCGGCGGTGCAAAGTATTTGCCAACGACATCATGAGTGCTAGGGATTAGTGCCCACTCACAGCCGGGTTTAGGTTTGGGTTTTGGGTTGGGGTTGGGGTTTTGGGTTGGGCTTGGGCTTGGGCTCTGGCTTTGGGCTTTGGGGCTTTTGGCTTTGAGCTCGCAACGGAAGGCATTTTTGCACAACCTTGGGCTGCTTCAGCATGTTGCCTGCTGTCTGTTAGCTGATCCCTTGCCACGCTTTAAAGTAGCGCTAAAATGGAGACGAAAAAAATTAGTTAATACCGGAAGTCATCGCACTGTTTTATGCATCCGCCTTCAAGTCTGAGCCTGCGCAGTCGACTGGAAATTTTTGTGAAACTGTTGCTGTTGCTGTGCCATCGAGTGTATCTGCGGTTGGTTGGCCAAGTCATAATTTATAATTTATTGGCCAGCCTCGATTTATGTGCGTTTTATGGCTGCTAATTAGCTGGAGGCCAACCAAACAGATAGCGAAATATGGGGAGCTCAATTTCAGTCTGCAGCTGACAGTGAATAACGAGTGCCTTAAGTAGTTGAAAGTGTATTCAAATATTGAAACAAGAATATGTTTAAATTATAAAAATAACATTTTGTATATTAATATTTCAATAGCCTGGTTTTTAGAAGAGCTTAGGCATTTGGATACAAAAGATTTAAGTTTCATAAATAGGAAAATATTTTAAGTAAATTAAATACGTAAATAATTAAATAGGTTAGTAAATAATAAATATATAGATAAGAAAATAAATAAATAAACAAATAAATAAATAAATAAATAAATAAATAAATAAATAAATAAATAAATAAATAAATAAATAAATAAATAAATAAATAAATAAATAAATAAATAAATAAATAAATAAATAAATAAATAAATAAATAAATAAATAAATAAATAAATAAATAAATAAATAAATAAATAAATAAATAAATAAATAAATAAATAAATAAATAAGTAAATAAATAAATAAATAAATAAATAAATAAATAAATAAATAAATAAATAAATAAATAAATAAATAAGTAAATAAGTAAATAATAAATAAATAAATAAATAAATAAATAAATAAATAAATAAATAATTAAATAAATAATTAAATAATAAAACTATATAATGAACTAAATAATGAAATAAGAATATAAATCAATAAATAAACTGAATTAGTTTCCTTATTTATTTATATTTTGTTATTTTATTTCCAATAAAATATATAAATGTTAAAATATTATTTATTTATTTATTTTATTTTTTAGTAAACTGTGGACTGTTTACAGATTTATTGATTAATAATACTTCTTTTAAAATGAAATTGTTCTTTAATTAAAGTAAAAATGCCAGTCGCAAATTGAATTCACAAGAAAGCGTACAATTTTTGGAATGAAAATTCAAATCTTAATTCGTAGCAAGTTGTTTTAAAAACTCCTTTTTGCATAAATGAATAAATGTTGAAATGCTAAATTCTAAAAGAGCAAGAACGACCCTCAACATTTAAATACAGCAACAAATCCAAGCCCCAGACCATCAAGAGAACATCTTAAAATTAATGAGCTTGGTTTGAGGCATGGTCAAGATGATTTTTGGGGCATTGGGGAGACATTGGCATGGGGAATGGGAATGAGGGAATGGTTAGCAAGCGCTTGCCAGCACTTTCCAATTTTCATTAAAATAACAGAGCCGACGCGCAGGGTGGCCATTATTTCGAAAGCTGCTTCGCATTTCCCCCAGCTCCTTGCTCTCAGCCTCCTGCCTCCTAAGCAGCATCCATCTCCCTATCCGTGCCAAACCTTCGAGCCGAACATTTTGTGGGGGGACGTCTACGTGATTGCTATGCGATGGTAAATGTCTGTGCCAGCCAGCCAGCCAGCCATACTCCGCCAATCCTTCCCCATCCCCAAAGAGAAGCATCCCCAGTCCCATCCCGATTCCAGGGAACGACTCTGGTTCGTTCGTTTCGTGCGACGGTTCGTTCCATTCGTTAGTTCAACGCACACTCGGGAGTATGATGAAATTAAATTGGGGAAACTTTGCCAGTCGCAGCTCCTGCGAATGATGATGACGACAGCAACGATGATGATGATAATGATGATGATGGCTGCCATCAACAACGTCAACGGTCGGTTGTACGGTTGGTCCTTCTGCTTCTCTGCTGGCTTAAATCCAATCCTCGTCCCGCTGAGCCAGCCCCAGTCCCCCTGGCCCTGTCCCAGCTCTTGCCCGGTTTGGGATTTCAATTTTTTTTTTTTTAGATATTTCCATCATTTTTCTTGGTTTTTTTTTTTGGTACAACATTTTCAATGCAAACGAAAGCGAATGTAAATTTTTCAACGTTGCCTTTTGGTTTGTTTAAAAATTTAAACTTGTCGTTTGTTTGGCTTGGGGAATGGTGATCGGCTAGCGGGGAAAGGGATGACTTTTCGGATTGCTGTGGGTTGGTTGTTTTAAGCTTTTACCTGGATGTTCCTGCCACCCCTTCAACCCATACTCCGCTGCCAGTGTTGTTCTTGTTCGAAAATTTAATCAGTTGCCAAAGTTTTGCAATTTTAATTAAATTCTCCAAATTGGTTTTGACTGCTCTGCGCTAAAGTTTTTCTTTTGCCTGCCTCTGATTGTGTGTATAAGTGTGGGTGTGTGTGTGTGTGTGTGTGTGTGTGAGTGTGTGTGCGCCATGTCATTGTTGTCAAACCTCTACTCTACTCATCGCATTTCCCATTTTACTGTGTCTCTTTTTCACTCGGCAGCTGCTGGTTCGCCTCTGGTTTGGAGGTTATCCAAATTGGCAACTTTGTAGGTAGACGCGAAAAGTTTTTAATTGTTTAAGAAATGCAGCGCAAGTTGCCAAGAAATACACTGAAAGAATATAAATAATAGAATAGAAGAACTAAATATATAAAGTGTATGCATATTCTTTCTATTTATTTATTATTAATCAGAATAAGATTTTATTTTGATCAGTTTGTAAAACATTTCAATCTTCTACATAAATATTGCTGCTTAGATCTCAATATTCTGTAACATCTTTAAATTTTACAATTTCTTTCAGTGCACATTAATGCAGCCCAACGAAATGAGGAGCAAAATAAATGATATAAAAACTTTTGCTCATTTAATGTCGCCATTTTCTCTGATACCCAAGCATAAACTATGGTCTGTTGGTCCAAATCTACCCTGCGTCCAAAGTACCTACTGGAAATATAAATCCACAGCGATACCCTGCTTACTTTCCATAGTTATTAAATGACTGTATTATAGATCTTAATATCTTATATCTTAAAATCTTAATATTAAATGAAAATATACTTTTGAGTTAAAAGAATGAAGGTATATATATAAATAAAAGTTTATGAGGAATATTATAATGTAATATTAAAATTTGAAAATAAATAATATAAATAAAATATTAATACAAATTAATAAAATAAATAAAATAATAAATAAATAAAAAAATAAAATTGAAAAAAACTAAATAAAATAAAAAGGCAAATATAAATTAATAAAATAAAATAAATAAAAGAAATAAAATAATATTACAAATAAATCAAATTAAAATGAAATAAATTGAAAAACTAAGTAAATTTAACAGCATAAATAAATGTTCTCTTAAATATATTCGATTAGTTATGAAATCAACTTAAAAATGTATTGTAAATTAACAAAAATTAAAATACTTAAACTAAAGTGCATATCGCATATCGTGCATATTCTATCCTACACCTACTACAGGGTATTAGACCCCGACTGACCCAAGCGGCGTCATCGCTGGCGACGAAGAAAAAGTGAACACAAAAACGCCATTTAGCGCACAGGAAACGGTTTTAAAAGCGGGCCAAAATCGGGTACAGAAGGAGAGAAGCAGAGAAGGCGGCGAGTGGCAGGCGGGAATGATGATGGCGACAGTGCGTCTCTGGTCTCTGAGTGCGATTGGCGGGGAATGCGGGAACAAATGCGAATTCAACGCCACTGCGTTTAATTGCAAAAGCGGCAGAAACTGCCAGACAAATTACGCGAAGACATAAAGAGTAAAGTAGCAAAAAGTTTTTGGCAAATGGCCATGGCCAAATGGCAGCTGGACTTTGAGTAGCTGGCCAACTACTACAACCTCTACTACTAGATACTCAGCCAACTGTTTGAAAATCTATTTCCCTTATTACTTTATTTCTATCTTATATCTTCGTGGCGCTTGAGTAAACAAATCAGATGCAGATCGCATTGGGATCGCTACAACATCTTCTGCAATTGAAATATGTTAGATTATTTAACTATCAGGGAAAGTGTAGGCAGCCAAGGGGTGAAATTGTCGAACGGGAAGCGCGAAGATTAGTTGATTGCATCAATATGCTAGCTGTCAGTGGAGTTGGAGTTGCAGACATGGAGTTGAAGTCGTTGCCACCCCATGGACGATGGTAAGGACGATGCGCTATCTCATCGCTCATGCGAAGCTGAAATTAAATTATCTGCCGACTGCTGGCAGAGGGAGAGGAAGAGGCAGAGGTTGGCCAACCCTTGTTTCAATATCGTCGTCGTCGTCCTGTCTGTCCCCTGCTTGCCTAGCTAGCTTTTATTCCAATCAGATTGTTTCCGTGGTTGTCTGTGTGGCCCTCAAATAGGCTTTTTACTTTGTCGCAGTGCCCAACTTGTGCCTTACGGATTGAATTCGAATTAATTCCTTTGACCCGCCCCGCTAACTCCGCACCCAATGCGAAGCCAAACCAACCTCATCATCCTCATCATCATCGCCCACACGTTTCACTGCTGATCCTTTGCCGCCAACTCAAACTCCAGCTCCAGCTCCTGTCTCCGTCTCCATCTCCGTCTCCTTCCCCGTCTCCAGTCTGCAACGCGTGTGCGTGCTCCTGATTAACATATGTCAACAGTATTATATAAAGTGGTATTTTGGTCCCGGGTATTCTGGGCATTTGGGATTGGAAATGCGATTGGGATTGGGTATGCGATTGCGATTGGACCAGACTATGCAGTAACAGGAACAGGCCTGCCGCATGTTCCCAACAACAAATTCAATTACGCCCGCATTTGCTTATTTTTGTAAGAAATTAACTTGTAGTTTATTTTTCTTCTTCTTCTTCTACTTTATCCCTTCCCTTATTTATGTATAAGTAGACAGAGTAAAGTGTATATTATTGCAGGTAGAATATTATTGGATATTCAGCAAGAATTTGACTTGGAAATGGGATTCCAAGAGCTTAGCGAAATGTTAAGTAGCTATAGCTAGCGATGATGATTAAAATATATTATTATATAATTTTTATAAATACTTTACTTGTTATTAAAAGTTTTAATTATACATATCTCTAATATATTTTATTTTTATTTATATATATTTTTTTATATCCTGTACAGCGATATATTAACTTTGTGATAAAAATTTTGTAACAGACAGAAGGAGGCATCTCCGACCCTTTAAAGTATATATATTCTTTATCATTATCAATTGTGCCATGTCCGTCTGTCTGTCCGTCCGTCCGTCAGTCCGTCAGTATGAACGCGTCGATCTCAGCAACTATAAGAGCTAGAGACACCAAATTTGGCATCAAGGTTCCTGTATACCATACGCAGATCAAGTTTATTTTAAATTTTGGATACCGCAATTTGAAAAAAACTAATAATAGCCACATTTTTCAACGTAGATACTTCAAACTTAACAGATGCTTGAAGAATATCATATAGAAGCAATGCTGAAAGTTTCATCAAGATCGGTTTATAAATAAGACAGATAATCAGCAATAAAAGTTATTTTTCCATTGAATCGTAGAGCAGCAGGCTGCACATGTGTGCGAGCGAGATGATATTTTTCCATCAAAAAGCATACAAAGAAGTAGGAAGTTGACTTGGAAATGGGATTGAAAATGCTTAACAAAATGTTAAATAGTTATTGAAAGTGAATAATATATATTTATTTTAAGCATTTTATCGAGGGCTTTAATTATAAATGCCTTTTGTAAATTGATGTTTTCCAATATTTTGTTAGCTATATAATATTAATAAAACAAAGCAGCTGGACTTGAAAATGGCAAATGACTCACCAAGGTGTAAAGTATTTATAGGAAATAATGGTTATTTAATATATATTACATATTATCAAATCTTTTAATTAAAATGTTGTTTAAAATTTGATTATATTTAAATATAATTTAGCTTTCATTTCCATTTCCGAGTCAATTTCTTTAGCTTTATCCAAGGGAATTCTTTTTAAAACTTACTTACTTATCAAAAAACTTCAAATATTAATCAGATATTATACTCAAAAACTTCAAAATAGGTTTAATATCATATGCTTGTATATATACTATGTTTCATATATTTGTAAAAGAATTACTTGCAAAGAAATGGTTTGACTTTCAATTGATTCCCAATATCAACTGGCGAAATGACACAACAAATGGCAGACTTCATATTAAAGCATAGCGGGTCGTCTATCTTTATCGACTGGGCATCGATATGTGCACTCTATAAAAGAAAAATTACACTTGAAATTGCGCCCCCTTTTTTATTTGAGTGTGTTGGTCAACCACCAATAAGCTCCACAGCAACAGCCCCCTGAATGCAAATGAACAGGCATGCCCATTACAACGCACACACAACCACGCACACACACTCACACACATATATATTCACAACTCGAATGAGTTTCATCAAAAAAAATAAAGTGGAGGGAAAAAGGCAGAGCAATAACTCGTCTAGACCCACCCAATGCAAAACTGGCCGGCGGCAATGCTGGCCATCGACTGCAATAAATCAGCGGCTCCAATAATTGAGTGGTGCAAGGATTGGTCAAAGGGTTGCAAGGGGCATGAGGCATGTGGCGGTAGCTTTGGGGGTAGTTAGAGCTACAAGTGTAGAGGAAAGGGGGGCTAATAAGTGTAGCAATAAAGTAGGAGAGCAATGTCTGCCGCAGAGAAAGAGAGAGAGCAACACAAGGAGAAAGAGAGAGACTGGAACTCAGTCTGGTCAGACACTCGAGCTTGGCTGAGTTCAATGAGTTGGTTTTCAGTTTCCCAGTTTTATTTATTTGATTTTCTTTTTAATGGGTGGGGGGGGGGGGGGGCACGCTCCCTTTTAATTAGGCGCGTAATTTATGAAATATTTGTACGTGATATTCAAGTGGCTGCCAAAAGGCTGCAAAGCTGAAACCTCTAAACAAAATTCTCGAGTACTCGTAGTGGCAATCGGCATTTTGGTATTATTTTATTTTGTTTTTTTTTTTTGGTTATATACGATACGAGATTTTTCACCCACATCTTTTTTTGCTTTTGGTTTTTGGATTTTAGCGGTCGTCTGCTTTTGGAAAACAATGGCGAACAGTGCGCCGCTCGGCCTCAAGTGCCATAGAGAGCTGCTGTTCCTTTGCTTCCTCTCGTTTGTGCCGCCCATTCCCAGCGATGCCCCAGCTCAGTGTCTATCTCTCTTATGGTTCTCTCGATGCCCCGTGTGCACTCAAGTGGCAGGCGAAGGGTTCATCATCATCGTCGAGGTATTTTCTTGTTGAGGAGTTTTGTCTTTGCCACTGCTTCGTCCATGTCTCCTCTACGCTCTACTCGTCCTCTTCCTCCTTCCTTCTCCAGCCACTACTTCTACTCTGCACTTGCCAGCCAGTCATCCAACCAGCCGCACTTGAAATATTTGTGGTTGTTGTTTGATTGAAGCAGTTCAAGCCGTTTGCAACGGAAGTGTGTTTGATTAAACGCAGAAGGACAACAACATTGCTGCAAAGGACGAGCCAACGTTTAGTCCTTTCGGTTCGGCTTTAAAGCGCAGGTAAAATCGTTAGCCTGAACCTTCTATCCGTCATATTCATAAGTGTGGCCAAAACAACAGCAGAGCCCAGCGTTCCAAACCAAATTCTCCCACCCAATCTTAAATGCCTCAATCCAAACGCAGCAGGACGAAACCCTGCACAATCACACAAAATGATTGTTGAGTGGGTGAATATTTTGACAATTCATAATATAAATTTAAAATAATTTATATTCTGAATTTAATAAATACTTTTGCAAAACATTTTTAAATTGAAATCTAAATATAATTTTTATAAATTGGTTATATTTATTTAAATAAATTATTATTATTAAATCAACATAATAAAAATAAGGATATATATCTTTATTAATGTATTAAAATAACTGCAATTAATTAATTAAAATATGTTTTCCCTATATAAATAAATACTTTAAAATCTCATTGGATTTTGATAATACTAATTATGTATAATTAAGTTAAGTCTAAATAATTAATAAATTAATTCAAATATATTAATGTATATATATATATAAATCATTATATTTTGTTAATATTAATATAATTGAATTAAGCCTAACTAATAAATTAATTAATTCTAACATATTTATAGTTTTAGTAGCCTCTGAAATTTCGTTCATATTATAAACAGTGTTTATAAACTGATATAAGTAAAAATGAAACAAATAAAATTAATAATATATTAATAAATATTGTAAAATAATAATATTCGATAAAAATAAGTTTTTTTTATTAATATTAAATTAAATTATATTAATTAATATTTTACAATAATAATAATAATCGAAATTATTCAATCTAACAAAACTAAATTTATATATTACTGAACTGAGAGTATTCTGAAAAGCTTAGTTTATAATAAAAATAAATGATAATAAATATTACATATAAATTTAAATATATTAAAAACGTTTAAATATTTAACAATTTGTAATTCTCCGTAATTTAGAACAAATTTCGAACAATTAATTGTTATTTTGCTGTATTTGATGCCCATTGTGCAGCGTTTCTAGAGGAGCATCATTAATATTGGTCGCCTTTAATAGCATATCGATTTGTTGTTTATGGCCAGCTGGTTGCTCCTCTGCTCCTCTGCCGATTGTTGTTGTGTTTGTCATTGCTTTTGTTGTATTTTGGCAAGCTGGCCAAAAGCGGATGAAAAGGCGGAGCCATTTGAGAGGTCCCTTCAATCTGAATGTTGCTGTTGCGGGTTCAGGTCCACATCGGACTAAAGCTCTTTCGTTTTCTATCTCTCTCTGTCGCTCTCTCTCTCTCTCTCTCTCTCTCTCTCTGTTACTCTCATTTGGTATGTGTGTGTAGTGTGACATTGTTGCCACTTAATCCGTTTATCTAACTTCGTACACCGTTGGACTCGATGCCAAAACTTGCAGCGCGCGTGGTTTAAAAGCCCCGATTTTTTACAGCTCTCCACATAACGACAACGACGACGACGACGACGCACTCGAAATTTGAAATGCTTTCGACCGTACAAGCTGCCCAAGCTTCAGATCCAAGCCCCATTCCTCGTTCCCCCTCCCATATGCGCTTTAGCTCAGTCATCGTCGGCCTCATCGTCATCCCACTCGCCGACATCCATTAGCAATCGCAGTCATACAGACTTCCGCATCATACTTTGAACTTCCGCATATTTTATGAGTCTGTGTATGAGTGTGTATGTGTGTGAATGTGTGTGTTGTTGTGTGCGTAAGCGGGTGGCTGTCACAGTCTGTACACAAAATGGCGGACGCACACAACATTCGTCCAGATCCACGATGGCCATGCGCGCTCTTCGATACAACCTGCTTCAACGACCATCCTGCTCCTACCCCCCACCCATCGAATTCATCTAAAACTGTGACTGTCGCCTGGGAGTTTTCCTTCTTGAAGTTGTTGTCGCCTCAATTCGATTTGTTGTAGTTGTTGTTGTTGTTGTATTTAGGTTACTTTGCTTCGCTTGCCACTTGGCCATGTAACAGCTTTGGATATTTTTTCCCCCTCTGTTTCTCCAATGGGGGCGCTTATGGCTTTTCTCCCCGCTTGTGGTTCAGAAATTGTTTTTTTCTTTTGCGTTCTGTGGACATTGGCTGGTTGCCGTTGTTCCTGTTTTTACTGTTTTTACTGTTATTGTGTTTTTCCTTTCATTTTTGAATTGAAAATGAAAAAAAGAAGAAAGAAAATTATAAGTACCAGCAGGGGCAGTTCAATAGAACTGAGTTCTTCGTATTGTTGTTGGCCCCTCGTAATAAGATTATGTTTGATTGAGTTTCCCAGTGTCCTTTTTGCTGGACATTCCCATTTGTGTATATTTTCATAAGCAATTTCACAGTGATTACTTTGGATTGAATAATTGATAGCATTATGTAAATTAATTTAATTTTTGCAATTTTAATATGTTTATTGTGTTCTATTGTATCAATGAATATTACATTTGTATTTTGTTTTTATTTAAGAAATTTATATTTGAACTATAAGTATAGCAGAGACAGCTTCGAAAGCTGAATACTCAGATTCCAATTGCACTTTAACAGCGAAGAACACAAATATTATAATAATAATACCAAATTATAATAAATAATAATAATTAATTATTAAAGAAAGATAATTAATTATTATTCTGAGAAGCGAACTTTATTTATAATAATAAAAATATTATTATTTTAATAAAATAAAATAATATTAATTTATAATTATAATAAGTATTTACAATACTGGTAATAGTAATGAGTAATAATTATAAATAATAATTAAACTTAATGATTAAATAGGCAACGTTTAATATTTATTTAAATTACATTTGAATAGTTATTAAAATTACATTTGAATACATATACATTAAATTATGTTTAATTCAATTATTGCTCACACTTCAACTACATATATAAAGTTCTAATACCACTGACCAACTACTTTCTTTCCTCCCTTCTCACTCCGGAATCTTAGAAAGTTAAACGACAATTTTAAAGAACATCACAAACAAATGTGCCGCACTTGGCCTTAGCCTAAAAGACCTCCGACAAAATATGACAAATTCGGCTAAACAAAACAGGAAACAGCTCCAAACTCAGCCGAACAAAATGCGTAAAAAGAAAGGTATATATATATGTAGATGTAAGTAGATATATCTTATCTAGAGGCCCCAATCGGGTTTCCTCTGCGCACAGCGAGTGCTCAAATGCAAATCCTGTAAAACCCTGGAAAGGAGCAAACTTTTTAAAGTTATCCTCCCTTGCTTGTTTCCCCCTCCCCCCAGCCCGCTTACAAGGACAACTTTTGCTACCTTTGCCATAAATCATGGCCGCCAAGTTGTAGGCTTGTATTCTCGGCTTTCTCGTATTTGGTTTTTATTTTCATATCCATTCTTGTTGTACTCTCTCTCTCTCTTTGTTTTGCGAAGACAGCATTTCCTGAATTTACCTTCTTTCTATTTGTCTGTTTGGGTGTGTTTGTTTCGAGAAGCGTCGCAAAAACATAAATCCAAACGCCAAGACAAATTTCGCAGATCCGCTGTTGGTTCTCTCTCTCCCTCTCTCTCTCTCTCTCTCACACTGTATAATAGTGTGGGGAAGGTGGAAATGTAAGGGGGAGGGAGGAGAAACTTTCAGTGCAAGTTTTCTGCCTTTGCTGTTTCTTCTTATGATTTATGCCTGGCACGCCATTGGGTGAGTGTGAGGGTGTCACAGCTTCTTCTGTATCCAGAGCATATCCTACTTGCCCTGTTCGAGTATCTCTGGGTGGTTTCACTCCTTGGGCCGTGCAAAAGTTTTTGCTTCGCGCAAAAATTATGCGGCCCGACAAGTAAGTAGCTCTGCCTTTCGTATCTGTGTCTGTATCTTCGACTCTCTCTCTCTCTCTCACACTCTTTCTGTGTAATGCCACCCGTTGTTCTAAGCCATTTGCGTGGATTGCCAGCAATTTGCTGTCGAGATTTCCAAGATGTGTCCACGTTGCTTAGGCTTGTGGTGCGGGGCTCATACTCCACATCGTGTGTCTGTTTCAAAATTATGTTTGTGCAAAAGATTTGTGTGTGTGTGTCCCTTTCTGTGTGTGTGTGTGTGCGGTGTGTGCGTGTGTAACTGGGTGGATATTTAATGGTTCTGTCAGCCAGCTCTTGGCTAATTTTTAGTGCGCGTGTAAGATTCACGTCTTTGGCCAACGGATGCGCAAATGTTCCTGAGGTCTTAGCTCTCTCTTCAGACTTCATCCGCTCAGCGTGGGGTCGGCAAATTGCGTTTAAATTAATTGCAAATGGCGCATGATTAAGAGGAAGTAATATAAGGCTAATTGTTTATGATTTAATGATTTTTCACCAAACTGTTATCTGTTGGTCTATGTAGTAAGAAGCGTAGCAGAAATTTTCAAGCAGAGATTTGAATTTTTGTAATAAATTTCCAATGGCATTTACAAGTTAGTATATGGAGTGTTATATATTGTTATTTACGCTAATTATAAATTGATTTTATTTAGAATATTTTAATTTATTGAAGTAGAATGAGGATAAATTTCAAAAATAAATTCTTTAACAATGAATAAAATGTTTTATAAAAGCAGAGTAATTTAACTTAAGTTTTCATTGGAATCATGTTGTTTTAGATAGCAAATATTTATTAAATCTCAGATATATAATAATTAAGAAATAACAATTTATTATAAAACAATCGAACTTTAAACAAAAGCTCAACATAATAATTCCAAACAAATATTTCCAACTAAGTTAAAGCGATTCAAATTAAACTGATATATATATATATATATAGAAATTATAAATATTTATATAAATTATATATATATATATATATAAAGATTAAAGAAATTGTAAACAATATTGATTTTCAAATGTAAGTAAAATTAATTTAATTAAATTAATTCATTAACATTAAACAATTCAGAAAAGTACTCAAAACTAAAATTAAAATAAATACTACAAAAAATATATTAAAATAAAATTAAAGCATTCATTTGCATTGCAAAAACTAATTATAAAATTGTATAGAAAATTTCAGAAATATATTCAAAATATAATTTAGATTAAAAATTAGAAATACAAAAGAAAAACAAATTAATTCCGTAAAAAGAAAAATGGCATGAAACTCCTTGAGAAATGCTAGAAAAAGTTGCTCAAAGAAAAGTAACTGAGATTTTGATTGTAAATTTCAGCGGACCCTTTTGACAAATGCAATGTATGTGACTGGGCAGCGTTGAGGAGCAGCACTTGGGCAGCTCTCTCTATCTCTCTCTCTCTCTCTCTCTCTCTCTCACTCTCTCTGTCTCCCTTTCTCTCTCAGGGTGTGCTGGTATTGACAAATGTAACCCTACTTAAAATAATTACTCCGCCTTAATTGCGCTGTCAGTTGGTGTCTACTTAAAGAAATATTATCCCGCACGGCATAGACATACAAATATTGTGCTTATGTCGTCGTTATAAGTGCATTTATGAAAGGGTGAAAGCAGCTTCGACTTGCTTGGAATGGGCAGGGGGAGGGTGGGAAGGAGGGAGGGGGTTTAGAAAGCATGGTAGGGGATTGAGAAATCATAAGAGCCAGTCCCTACGAGTGCTGTGCATATGTCAATTAAGCTATAATTCCGTTGCCATCGTGCTGAGCTCTGCCAAGGACTGTCAATCAAGTCTTTCACCAATTCGCAGTCTGCCTTACTGACTTTACATTAAAAACCAAGTTGCTAGACATGTCATGGCTGGCTTTAAGACAGCTAACGACAATAATAAGAGCAGTACAGCGAGTACAACGACAACAATCACATCAAGTTGTCAATGTCTCGAGGGAAGCTGGGAACAACCCTCGGGGCATTGAAGCGATGGGCAGCGGGAACGGGAGAGCCAAACAATTATCAGCTATAATTATGCAATATTTTTTTTTACCCCCCAGTAGTAGTAGCTGCCACAAAAACTCTGTTGTTGCCAGTGCGGCAGCTCTTGATGATGCTCAACGAGCGGCGACAATGCACATGAAAATTTCCCATTTGCCAATTGCCTAATTTTCCCTATTTTCCCACACGCTGATGCTGGCGTCTGATTGATTGGAAAACTCTTTGCCTCAGCATCGTTTTAATTAGGCGCCGCATCGCATCGCACCGCATCGCAACGAAACGAGACGAGTTGAGTCGAGTCGAGACGAGCTTGTTGCCATTAATTGGCTGGGTAGCTGCTTTAAATTCTCATACTGCTCCCACCACCCCCCCATATTCCACTGAACACCACTCGATGTCGACGGTTGCGCTTTTTGTCCCTATTTTCAGTTTGCCTCCAACATGGCTTTCAGGTTGCAGGCGCTTCAATTTGCGTGCTGTCCCCGCCAACCCCCTCCAACAACAGCGGCAACAGCAGCTCCTCTACTCAATGGCGTGTTAAGTCAGTCAATAGGCGCCGCCGCCAATCAGTGCTTCAAGTTGCCGCTACGACAGCAACAACCCGGCCATCTCCACCCACATATAGTTGGCAATGTTCTTAATAGAAAAGCGCTTTTTCAATTATGTTAGCCAACTCCTTTTTGGAGCAGCTTCTGCGGCTGCTCTGCTGCTGCTGCTACTCCTTCTGGCTGGCTGCCATGTTGTGTACCTTTTAATTTACTATTTTTGCTTCCTTTTTGCATACCCTGTACGGTAAAGGGTTAAGGGGTATGTTGTTGCAATTACAATTTACTGAAATGTTTTTACCGAAACAATAAAGTGACATTTGAATGTTAGCGAGCAAATTTAAGAGTGAACTGCTTGCGAACTGCTTTCTTTGAAGCTCTACTTTGTGTCTGCCTGTCTTTGAAGCTTAACTGCTTGTTGAACTGCTTGCTACGCATTTTAAGTTAATTAAGTAGTTGACAAACTTTTGCAGCTGCACAACGCAAATTTGATAGCAACTTTTGTTTATGAAACATTTGTGTAGGGTATTTCCCAGTCGAGCACCTGCTATACTTATTTACTTGTTTCTTTTTTCCTAGGTCTCCGGCCAGTTGTAGTTGGCCCATCAGCGGCAGCAGGACGTTGGCTGCCGAGCATCCTGCTGTTAGTATCCAATTAAAATCGAAAATTAAATGTCAGGAAAGAGCAGAACAGAAACTGGCAGCAGCCCCAGCAGTCCCAACAGTCCCAACAGCCCCAACAACCCCAGCAGCCATTGCGAAAACTCGACTAGGCAAAAGGGCAACTCTGGATGGGAAGGGGAGGGGCCTTTGGTTAGCCCCCAAAGTGGAACTGGAAATTGTTGGGTTGGGATGTGGGTTGTGGCACGACGTTAAGACGCTTACTTATTGAATATTTGCTTGGCCTGAGGCTGAAAAAACCTAATTGCCTTGACCGTAAGCAAACAGTTGCTGTGAGAGCCAACTTGACGAGTAAATCTGGCTCAAAAATGCATGAGGCACAACAACAACAAATAGACAAACATAATCAAAAGTATGTGGCAAAACGTGTGCCAAGGTTGGGGCACTTGAAAATCACGCCCAATTTGACATGCGCCCAGTGCAAATATGTTTACCCACTGTGCGGTTGCCAGTTACCAGTTCCCTTCTCTCCCCGCCCCGCACTCAACACCCTCCAGGGTTAGCTGTGAAAAATCCGTGTATATACTCGCTGAATAATTGATACGAGCCCAATGTAATCATCAGTACACGTACATATATGTATATGTATGCTGTGTGTGTGTGGGGAAGGTTGTCGTTGTGCAAACATTGCCATTATTGTGCCCGAGGCACTTAATGAATGTATGTATAAGTGTTGTTCCTGATATGTGCCCCTACCAATGTGGACATTCTGAGCGTCGACATCGACAATAACTCGTGACTGGATGCAGCAGTTGGCGATGGCGGCGTGAAAGCGGCTAAGATCGATTTGAAAGCACATTTGTTTAAGTCATTAAATAGTTGACAGGGTTATTACTTTGAAGATGTGAGAAGAAAGCATATAAAAATAATACAAAAGTGCGTCTATAACTTAAAATGATCTGCTCTCATCTCTAGCGCTTTTAACTGCAACAATTGCAACACTGCTCACGTGCTCATCTCTAATCAACTATTTAATCTGTCATCTACTCGTAATCGAAAGCCTTTATATTATTCTTATTATGTAAATTTCTTACTTAACTTAAATAAATAAGTTTCTCTTTGCCATTTTTCCGTCTGTCACGCTCCCATCTCTAGTACCTATCGTTATTGTGTGTCATCGTCAGGCATTGCAATATTTTCCCTGTGCATTTTAAATGCACTCGCATTATTATATTTTCCTCTTCATGTGGCGCTTAAATCAACAAAAACTTTGAGTTTGATTGGAATGTGTTCAGAGTGGAGTGTAAAAAATGTAACATTTATAAGAAATGAGTAATCAAAATTCAGACTTAGCAGACACATATTAAATGCATGAAAGTGTAATATTCAATATTTTTATGCACATCATTTTTGTTTTGAATTTGAAATAAACGTTTTTGAGTAAAGCCAACCCAAATCTCTGGGCAATATGCATAAGACGGATGTCTCAAATGTTCCGCTTATTTTGCAAATTTAGTCAAGGGGATGGGTGGGTGGTGTGATGGGGGAGTGAAGTTAAGGATGAAAACTAATGTAACTAATGCCCGACGATGATCAAAATTATACAGAAAATGATTCAAGCATTAATATGAAATGCCAAAGTTAAGATGGATGGATAGATGGCTGAATGGTTGGACGGATGGATGGATGGATGAACGGTTGGTTGTCAGGCTCAGATCATGTGAAATTTTAATGCCTGGGAATGCTTTAATATGACGCTGATGCTTGTGTTGATGCTTGTGTGGCTGTTTTTTTCTCTTTTTTTTAATAAAAAACACGAAGAGGCAAGTGAAGCGTGGACACGAAAATGAGAAAGAAGCAGTGAAAATCGCATGACACAAAATGATAAACAAGAATGAGAAATATAAAAAATAAGGAGCAAAATTATACGTAGTATATAAGGAGTATAAGGAGATTTATTACGCAGCGGAGGCACTGCCAGATGATGGACCATAAACAACAACAACAACAAAAAAATGAAGCATAAATGCAAAACAACATGGAAAAAAGCAACGTGGCAGAGGCAAAAGTGTATGTAAGTATGCCTGTGTGTCTGTATATACATATGTATGTATGTTTATACAGACACTACCCGGAGTACACAGCAACAAGAACAACAACCGCAGCAACCAGAAGGAACTACAACTGCGTGCCACAAAAGCCATCAATCATTTTTAGCGAAAGGGGCAAGCGGATACCGAATACCGAGCGCATGGAGCCGGATCTCTGTCCATGTTGTAGACGGGGGTTTCTTTTTTTTTTTTTGATGGTGGCCCATCAACGTATTAGAATAATCGTCATCATCATTGGGGCTGCAACTGAAAGCTTCATGATTATTAAATATGCCAAATACCCAAATACCGAACCCAAACAAGATTCATACAGAAACGCCTCCAAAACGCCGACGCTCGCCTCTTGGTGAGCTAATCGATTTATTATGCTAACCAGGCGATGCAGCAAAGTGTAGAGGTGTAGAAGTGTGGCAGTGTGTGCCCCAGGATGTGCCTGAGAATCTTTTGGATCCAGGGCACATCAAGCAAATGAAGCGTGCTGGCTGTGGGGAGCTGAACCGAACTGAATTCCCCTCTAAAGTGCGCGCCGTGTTGAGGTTGCGGTTCGCTTGTGCGGCAGCTGCTGTAAAAATAAATAAATAAAAAAAGAATATAACTTTTACATGGAAATAATTTAATTAGCCTTCTAAATGGAAGCGCGAGCATATAAAATTATGCAGAGCACAGGCAAATTTGAGAATAACTTGAAAATGAGTGAGCAAAAGCAGTGGGAACAGGTAGTTGCTCAACATAAATAAGGAAGCTTCTTAAATATGAATTTAGAAAAGGATATCGTGGATTGGCTTACATCTTGCTTAATAAATAATAGAGGAATAATAGAGTATCAGGAAATTGATAAGCATTCAATATTTTAGAAGTTGTTTTACTTTTTATGAATCTTTATATGAAATTAAATATTACTAAAATTATTAAATTATTTTAATTTAACATTTATTATGTATAATGAGGATATAGAAAAGTATATTGTTCACATACTATTCAATAAATAATAGGGCAATATCAGACATTCTCAGGAATAGAATAAGTAATTAATTTGATAGATTACATTTTGCTTATTATGAATATATAAATATTCTAATTAATACATTCTCACTTTAATACAAATTAAAATACAAGAAATTATTTGGATTTTTTATTAATGTATTTATTTATTATTTTTATTTATTTATTTGTTATTTATTAAACAATATTTATTATTTTGTATTTGTGAGATTAAATATAATAATAATGTTATGCTAAGTTAATATTAAAAATAAATTAGATAACAATTTTAATTTAATGTAAAATAAAATAAAAAACTTGTAAACAAATTAGTTTAATATACAAATTAATTTATAATTTAATAAAACAATATATATGAAATAATAAATTAAAAAAGGAATCATTTTTCTATAATTTATAATATAATATATGAAAAAAATATAAACTAATTAAATTAAGTAAAATTTTTGAAATAATTATATTTGTAATAATAAATATAAAATGCCTAAACTTGTAAAATGGTGTCGCCCAGTTTTATGCCAGAAATGTACTCAAGAGCCGCTTTTCGCGTCTGCAATGTTTTCTAAAGAATACTGAAATTGTTGTAGCAGATTATAGATTTTAATTTGCCCAGGCATATGATTAATGATAATTTCTAGGTAATTAAATGCAGACAGTAGGCATAATCAGGATACTCTTGCTTTTTTCTTTATTAATTTGAAAATACTCGACTCGCACTCATACTAAGCCCGGGAAAACCTCCACTTTAAACAGTAGTCGGCTGCCCATGCTTCGACAATTCGTGGAACTCGAACCAGGCAACTAATGGCGTTGGCGTTGGCGATACTGATGGGTGACGGGTGATGGGTGATGCTGGTGATGCCTCTAGGCGACACACAGCGCGCACAACGTGGCTGGACACGTGCCGGCAACTGGATAGAGCGTGTGCAGCATCATCAACGGCGATGAAGATGACGCACTGAGGTGGAGATGCTGATGGAGGCGGAGGATAAGGCCTGGGGGCGGATTGGTAAGCATTGACAGGCCGCAAGTGTGAGTGCTTGTGGTCAGCCAACAGCCAACAGTCAGAGCATGTTGTTGTCCGCCCCCTGTTGCAGCAGCCACGCCTTGCCGCCTCCCTAACGGTCATCAACAGTGACATTAACATTAACATTATCGCCCAACGCCGCCTGCGCAATAACTTTTGACATTAATGACCAGCGGAGCGAGCGAACGAGCCATGTCCATCCATTGGCCATGTTTATATAAATTGACATTTGTATATTTTCGTGGGGGAGGGGGTGGTAAGGGGACGGCATTTGACACTTGCCTGTCAACGCTACAAATTTGTATCTACATGTTTAGCTGTATCTGTATCTTTATATGTCATTCAGTTGATGGTTTTTATCTGCACTTTGCGCTAGAATGCTCGTCACTCCGCAACTTTTCACTTCAATTGCCTTCGCTTCATCATCTCAAGATACAAGATACATGATATAAGATACAAGATACACGATGCAAGATACATACGCGACTATCTGCTGTTTTCAATCATATCAGTCGCATCACGCTATTTGACTGCCTTGTATGTAGCATTGAACATGAGATTTCAGTTCCTCTTTCCGTCAATGACGCCTCCTTCTACTCAATCTCCTCCTTTTTGCTCCTCCATCTGCAGCTCCTACTTATCGTTAAAGCCCACATGGTTCTATGTTTGCTAGTTATTAATAATAATAATAATAATCCTGTGCGTCTTACGCTTCACTGCTCTCAAGTTCCGGTTTATGTTAATGCACATTCGCAGTTTATGCATGCATGCGATTCGATGGATTCTGTATGGATTTAGTTGTAACTGTGTGTGCGTGTGTGTGGATGTGTGTGATTGTATGTGTATGTAGATAGATTTGAAATTAAGCCATTTAATGCACAAGTTAAATTTAAGTCTTTGAACTAAACGAATTTACTTATTACTTAATTCTTACTTAATTTATTTATTTATATTATTTATACTTTAATAATGCATCATTGTAATATGAAAAAGTATAAAAAATAATATTTATTTTTTAAGTTTAGATGCACATTTGAAACTATTTAAAAATATGTTATTTCATTGCGAAAAATGTAGAATAATTCTATTCAGAATTGTTGTCAAAGCAAAGATGCAAAAAATGCAATTATATTTAATTTAATTATTTAATATATATTTAATAAAAGTACAAATACAAAAGTCAATCTTTATTATTATTTAATATAATATTATATACATTTTATTAAAATCTAATAATGAAAGAAAATGTTAAATAAATTTATACAGAATTGTTGCCAAAAGAAAGATGCAAAACATTAAATTACATTTAATTAAAATAATATATATTTATTTGTTAGGCTAAAAACAGTTTATTTTTTAATTATATTAAATTATATTGTAAGTATTATTATTAATTATTATATTATACAAATTTTATCAAAATCAGAATTTAATGCTTATCTAAAAATTCAACACAATGTAAAATATTCATTGATATTATATATAAATTTTTACTATACATTATTAATATTGCAGCACAATGAAAAGTACTGCCAATTCTTGTTGAATGAGTTGTGAGCGCAAAGACAATGGAATTGTTTGCCAACATTACACTAAGCAAAGGCAAATAGATAGCAAAAGAGTTTAAACAAATACCAGAAATAATAGTAGCATTAAATTGATATTTCCTTTTGATGTTTACATCTCAGCTGAAAGAAGTTTCATGTGTGTTTCATTTAAGATTTATTCCACACACACTCTGTAAACTAACTATGAAAATATACACACACTATACACACTATTACTGGTTGTGCCGCATATCAACTACAGTTTGTAAGCTTTGTGCACATGTGGAAAGTGCGAGAAAGGCGAAGAAACTTGAAATTAAATTTGCTGCTGACACCAATTTTCAAAAACAGCTTTTCCTGCAGTTTGACATGTTTCTAATTGATTTTTTTTTGTGTTGATTTTACATCTTTTTTTTTTTTTTGGCAATTTAATATTGCAAAGGCGTTTCGTTTTGGCTGATGGTTTGCCGGATTGCCTTCAGTTGGGTGAGTGTCCCCGTCAGGGTACAGGGTACAAGGTACAGGGCACGGGGATAGTGAACAGGGGCTAGTGAAAGACGAAAGGGCGAAATCCTTTTCAGCGCATGTTTCTTGGCCATTCAAACAAACTGGAAAGGTGCACATATCGAGCCACCTCCCCCACCGTGCCACACGTCTCGTCCAGCAACTCGACTTGCTGTCGTCTCGTTTTTTATGCGCCACATGTGCCAAAGCTTTCATAAAGCAAGCACATGCCACCCTGCGCACACACACATACATACACATAGGGCTGCATTGGTTATGGGAATTTTGATTGACATCGGTTCAGGCTATACACCTCCCCCAACCAAACGCAACCAACCCAACCAAACCCAACCAAACCAAACCAAACCCAAAAGCTGAAGCTGCGCGTTAACTACAGAACTGTTCCCATGTTTCGTAGCAAACCCAACCTCCCAGTCTGCACCGCCCGTGGCGCCTCTTATGCAATATTGACATGCCACCAAGCAAACAGAGAGGACAGAGGACACAAGGACAGAGCACAGAGCACCAGGAGAAGTCCTTGCTGGAGAATTGTAGAGCTGGAACCGAATATTGGGTACCGTGTACATCATCATATTGGCAGCTGACTGGTTGAACTGTAGGTGCCCACCTTTTTGTACCAACACGACGATGTTGCTTCCCTTTTTATTTTTTTTTTTGCGGAATAAATGAAAAAGTTTTTCGGTTAGCACTCAGTGCGCTACCCAATTTTCTTTTTGCCTGGCCAAAATACGTGTATGTTTTTCTTTAGTCAGCAACAGCAGGCCCCTGCCACTCAGTCCCTATGCCACAAGCACACATATAGCAATCTTCCATACCCCTCTAACCATCAGCCCGTCTCCCCATCACCGCATCTCCTCAACTTGTTCCTGTGTTTGCTTTTGAAGCAGCGCAAATTAGTTTTTTCACTTTGGTCGCGTTTTTGTCGGGCCGCCTTTGTGTTGCCCGTTGCTTTTAACGTTAAATGACGAAATAGCTTTACGGTTCATTGATGCACATAGCACACCCAGACACTCGTACTCTCTCGTTATATTCAAACACTCACCGCCCACCCCCCAGCCCCCTTCGACACTCCCACAAGCCCAGTGGCAAGTCACACGCCCAATTAGTGGCGCAAGTTTAGTCGTTTAGACTACGCAGACGTTTGCTAAGCTTCATTGAATTTTCACTATAAGCTCGTATTTGCATTGGCCATCTGAGACCCCAGATCCCCCCCCCCCATCAACTTCCTCACTTTGACCCCTTTGTGTTATCCCTAGCTCACCTCCCCACACCACTCCACGCCATCCCACATAGTTTCTATATACCGCTCACTTTTTCGGCTACAGTTTTGCATAATAGTCAAATGTTATTTACTAAGGCCAATGAAAGCCATTAAGTTTAGTTGGAATTTTCAAGCGTTGACTTATTCAATCAACATGCCGAGGTGAAAGCAATCCCTTTCAATAGGTATTCCTCACATGCGATTTCAATGGACAGTTTGCGACTCCCCTCTCACATATGAAGTATCGTTGAAGTAACTCAAAAGGGCAATAAAACTGTTAAATAAAACCTCGCAAATTTACTGCATTTGTATCTCGAACAGGCGCTCATAGTATTTGCATCTGTGTATCTTCCAACTCGCAGACTTCGAGTAGAATTAGTTTAGAGTTTAATATACATATTTTCTCTTTCATTTAAATTCATAGGTTTTTTTCCATTTAAACCAAAAGATATTTTATATATTGTTAAATTATTGTTTATATTTTAATTATATTAAGTTATATTTTACATTTCATATTCGTATTATATATGGATTGAGAAATATATTACAAATTAGACTCTGTACTTAAAAGTTACATGATAGACTCATCTATTTCAACAATAAAATCGAGTATTTTCAATAGAATATTTGAATTCATTTAGAAGTTTATTTTATATATTTATTCGAACGAGCTGAATAAATATTTATATTTGTTTAATTTATATATTTATTATTTATATTTACTTATATATTTTATTTATTTATTTATTTATTACTAATAATTATTTATACTTATATGTATTTACATATTTATATTTATATTTTTTATTTGATTGCTTTTATATCTTTTGTTTTTATTTATTATTAATATTTTTTTAAATTTTTGTATTAATTATTATTTTCAGTTTTTATTTATTTATTTATTTAAATAATCTTTGTCATTAAAATTAGATTTATATAGAAAATTGTTGCATATTCCCTGCTTTTGATTTATGCCAGACAATACTCTGTCATTAATAAGCCGACTTTTACTTGTATCCAGCAAAATAATTCATATAGCAAACGCAACATCCTTCATCCTTAAGCATTAATCATACAAATACGAACTCCAGCCAAAAGTTTGATGGATGCCCATAAGGTAAACTACTTAGGAAACCATTAGATGGATAAACGAAAAATGCGTGAACTGTAACGAAATTACGTGTATAATTTTACACTTGCACGCAATTTCATATTTTACGATTTAAAGAGATACTCTCGCACATGCCACATGCCACATGCCACATGCCACATGCTCCACATAATGCACATAAAATGCGTGTCTGACTTCGTGTTGCGTTACAGCTATCACTAACTGAAACCCGACCCGAAATGAACCTCAATGAACTAGTTACTAACGTTTGTATGTTGAGCTCGGCTAATGCATGCTTCGACATGTTTATGGTTGATTAAAAGCGCCAGATAACACGCAACAAACATTCAGCAAAATCAATACAAGCTCATTCATAGTATTGATTACAACGCACAAAAATATGCAACAAAGTTTGGGATATTTGAAATATTTGAATGCTAAACTAATAGATATCCTGCAAACTGTTAATGATTAAATTTTTCTGGCTCAAAAATGATCAGTTTAAATTAGTAAATAATATTGTCAATCAAATAATTAATATTTATTTCAATAATTCAATTTAATATTAATTAAATTCGTAATAATATCAAATAAAATGTATTTAAAATGTTGAATTTGATATTATTAAAATTAGGCAAAGATATTATCAAACAAATATTTAATATTTATTTAAATGGTTCAATTTATTATTATTTAAACTTGTTAATAATTTTTTGCAATCAGGTATTTATTTGATAATATTTATTTCTATAAATATTATATAAATTACTAAATTAAATATTATTTTAATTTATTGCCGGTATTATTCGTTATTTATTTTAAATTAGTTATTCAAATAAATTCTTGATGCTTATATAAATTTATTTAATTTGCGTAACTGTGTTATATACCTTTTAAATATATTTTATTTAAATAACTACATTTCATTGCAAATTATAAATTCGTCATCATAATTATTTATTTAATATTAACATTGTTTTATTGTATATTATTTCTAATAATGGTATTCCCTGCTTTGTATCTAACATTTAGAGTAATAAATTAAATTAATTAATAAAATATATTGATAAATTTAGTAATTTTCCATAAATTTGAATTTAAACTTTTGAATCTGTACATTTATGTTTACAATATTTAGTTGTTCTAAATTGTCATAATGTTGTCTCACATTTTTGTAGAATTATATATAATTCATATACAGAACATATACAGAATTTAAATCTATAAATATCCATGCTTACTCTCTTCGACCAATAAACGTATATACCCACTAGAATTATATTTAATAGGGCATAAATTTATATATATATTTATATGCCATATGAGAACTGTGGCGGTCAAAATGCCAAAGACTTTTGAGTTTATGTTATTTTGTGGCCTCTGACTTTTAGAGATTTGAGTCAGAGAGAGAGAAAAACAAATAGAGGAAGTTAAACATTGGATGGGAGATACATTTTGTTTGTGCTGCAGATGAAGCTGATGTGGCTGCTGCTGCTGCTCCTGCTGATTGCTAGGGGCAGGCACCCTTACTCAGTTGTAGTAGTTGTTCTTGTTATTGTTGCAATTGTTGTTCTTGTTCTTCTTGTTGTTGTTGTTCTGACTGTTTGTGCATGCTTCTTCCTGTTTGCACTGTAGGTTAGGCGAAGTAAACTAAAGCTAAAGTGCACTGGACACGCCGGCATCCTGTTGAAATCATTTCAAATTGCAAACATGCCAAAGCCAAACACAATAACAAAAAAAATACCTAAGCTCAACTGTGAGGATGTGTGTGTGAGTGTGTGTGCCAATGCATAGCAATGTGACATTTGCATGCGCCTGAAAGTATGCAACGGCCTGAAGCTAAAACTCTCGACTCAAAACCCTGTTCAATCTTTAAGGGCGATGGTCACGAAATTAAAAAATCCACTGCATAATGGCTTGGGCTCGACAGGAAGTGCTTGGTGCAGTCATGTCCAGAGGCAACTGTGTACCTGACTCTTTTAGTTGTTTTTCGGTTATGCTTCGCTTTTAATTTGCACATGGCAAAGTTAACTAAACATGTGAGTTTATTTTATGTGTTGTTTGCCTCGTTTTTGGTTTCGTGCTTGGCTGCACAATGCTCTGGGCCAGAGACTCTGGCCCGGTTACGATTGCCGCCACCGAACGGGTGTGAGTTTCTATCCAGGATGTGTTTGTCGCATCGACGGTGAGGTGTAATTCCAGCAGACAGAACAAAGGCCGTTTTGGAGTCCCATGGATGGACCTGGGAGACAGCAATGTAACGCTGGTCAGTCATGTTTGTTGTTGGGCTTTCGTTTGATGTTTTCTTTAAATTAATTTCAAAGTCAGCCAGTGTTAAGCGACAACTGTTACATTTCAAGTAATTGACATATTATTTTCGATTTAATTCATTTACCAAATTAAAAACAGGTTTCCTCTAGTACTTCAAGTATTTGCCGGTACTATAAGCACTTTAATTGTTTTAATTAATTTCTTACTAATCGTTAATTTAGTTTTCCTCTGACTTCAAATGAAGCTGCCTTAAAAAATTGTAGTTATTATTTCGTTATAAATTCTCTGCTATATTAAAACTATATTTTTAAATTTGCATTAAATTGTTAATAGGAAACAAACCATTTGCTGTCTTTATCAAATATTTTGAAATATCTAAAATTTACTTTAATTTCAATTCAATTTTGTTATTATTCCTTTATATTTGTGTATTCAAAAGAAAAGAATCCTTACTTTACATTTTCGAATTACTGTCAAGAAAGCATAAATATTATTTCTAGTTTACACAATGTGTGAGACACAGACACTCTCAAATCTTATCCTCTCGAACTCGTGTTGTCTGTTTTACATTTGTAGGCCCCCCTTTTATTAGTTGGCCAACAACATCTGCTGGCTGTTTTGCCTTGACCCCATTCATGGGCAATTGCCTAAAATCAATAAATCAGCGCCAATGCGCTGACATTTTTCTATAAATAATATTGATAATAATACGAACACACAGCAACTTGAATGAATTGCAACACGTGTTGGGTTCTTTGGCCGTGCCTGGTTCATTGAGCAAACCCGAATCACTCGATCCACACTCGATCGAGACAATGGCAATGATCGCGAATGATGTGGAGACAATGCGATCGATGGCATTGTTGCCAAGGCCTATCAAAAGGTGACAGAGACAGAGACAACAGAGTTGCGCAAGTTGAAAGGCTGAATGGAAGTTTTTCTTTTCTCTTCTCAGTTTCTTTCATTGTTGAAGATGTTTTTCGGTTTTTCATAGAAAATTTATGTTATTTATATTGCGCACGCGGCACAAGGCGCTGGAAAAGGTGTTTGCCAGGGTTGCCAGGCTGTGCGCCTGCGCAACAACATTGATTGTGGCAGCTGCGCAGTTTGCCGAATGGACCCAAGTGCCGCATGCCACAAGGAAAGGGTGGGTTATTGATTTTCATGATTTACGTTGACAGTTTCTAAATTATGGGGAGTTGGCAGCTGTAAAAGTGGAGCTTAGACTGAAGACTTAATTAATTATATTAATTAATTAATTTTGGTTAAAACCAAAAACCAATCAACTATTTAAAACACTGCCAAAATAATTGGCAAATTGAGTTTTTGTTTTTGTAAACTCGACCATCTACTGACAGCCAACAAGTTGTCCATGTTTTCGAGCCGTTTCTGGGCATAGTTTTGCAACTAATACGTCCTAAGCCAGCAGGAAATGCTGTAGTATGAGGACTGTAATCAGAATATTTTCGAAATGAGAACAAAACACGACACCGCTACTGCAAAATCAGGGCCAAGGACCAAAAGCAACCCTCCATTCGGGGGTAGGGACACTGTCTACTACGGTGTAGGGTACAGAGCATAGGGCATAGAGTACTGAGTAACGAGGCCAGGTGTGCCCGTGCCGGTGCGCAATCAGCTTTGTAGGCGATTTGTGAGGATTAAACTGCGCACCATGCCGCATCTATTGAGGCTATTGAGAGCTGGTTGACTGGCGGAATGGATGGATTGATGAGGAATGGGAGCAGTAGCAAAGTACAGCTGCCTACCTGCTGGCATGTCATGAGGAGAATGCGGAGTAGGAGGATCAATTTGCTGACTAAATACACATGAAAAGGTGTAGCCGTAAAAACTGTCAGATACACACACACACACACTCGAAGAGAGGATAAATCTTTCCATTTTTTGCGTTTCAATGCACACTTTGAGCAACTGCCGCTAAATTGGAAAATTGAAATTACAGTTAAGGTAAAAGGTATAAAAATTTCATGCTTCTTGGTAATTGGCAAACAACCAGCTTCAATTTAATGCCAAGGCAGCAGCTCAGTTGGCAACAGTGATCTGATTTTGTTTGGTGAACTACATCGCATCGCAAGAAACAAGTTACGACGTGTTTTGCCAGGTGGCCACCTTTCCCAAGCTGTACTCTTAGTCCACAGGGGTTGTTGGTTGGATTTTGCACACAAGCAGCTACTGCGCAGTTGCGACGGGTTTTGCACATTGCAAAGTATCTTGTAGATACTTTAGGTTGAGCTACACTCATTTATAAAATTACGCATGTCTGCAGTTTAATTAAGCCGGAAAAGTTGTCAAAACTGCGAAGCAAAGTTGAAAGACGCCTCAACGTCTGGTGAATGCCTTCCCAAAATCGATTAAGTCATCGTCCCAGTGCCAGTCCCTGTCTGTCGCACCTTCCCGTCGTGTTCCGTCTGACACTTGAAGGCATTTCCCAACACATCATCGATCAGCGTCACTGCATCACTGCGTCAGTGCGTCACTCTGTCTGTCCTCTGTTCTCTGCTCAGGTGTGCAACACACATGCTCACAGGCATGCAGATGCTGTCGGGGCAGGAGAATAGCAAACTCGTACTTGTCAACCGATTGCACCTCTGGGAAATGCTTGTCAGACATTGCACAACACATTTATACACTACAATTGCAGAGGCATTCTTTTCTTCTATAGAATTGTGAACTTCTTTCAGTGATTTGTATGACTTTGCTGTTGACTTTTGACTAAATGCCGCCAAGAATAGAGCGATCTTTTACGACTTGGCACTGATCTATTGGGTAAGGTTATAACTCCACAATCAGCTGGCTTCAAGAATGAATAGTCAATTTAAGTATAATAATTATCAATAATTAATATATTTATTTATATTATCTGAAATTTTGGTGATCAGTTTTATTTTAAAATAATTACTATTTTAATAAAAACGTTACACATTTCAAATATGCATAAAAAATTGTATTTAATAAATAAGTGAAGCAATTTTAATTTTACAAAATAATAAGATTATTTATTAAATAAAAAATGATACATATTACGAAAAACACAAATATATATTTTAAATTTAAATAATTAAATTATACATTCAAATATTAATTATAATATATATAATAAATATATTTCGAGAAAATCCTATAAATCAGTTTCATTTCTACATATATATTATTGATATTAGTCGCCTTAAAAAATATAGGCAATAATTGGAGAATAAATAATATATAATTATGTATAATTATAAATAAGTATGGTCTCATTAAAGTATTATTTATATAGATTATATATAATCTTGAAATAATGTGCTGCCCATTTAATTATTAGAAAATAAGTGTATATTTATATATGTATTTATAACATTTAATAATTGAGATTTCACATATTTTATTCACTGATTCCCACGACTACTTCAGTTCGTGTTAAGAGACCTCCGTATTCTTATTTCCCAGCAATGCTATTAACCGGAAAATCATCATCATACTGTAGAGATCATTATTAGAATTGCGACTCCCACACACAGTTGGAAATCAGAATTTACGACTATGCACAATTTTTACAATTTTCCCACCAGCAAAAACGCATTGCCAAAACATGAACAACAGAAAAGGGGCTGCAACACAGTTCACCCAATGCCCAATACCTGTAGATGTAACTCTAAGCATATATGCATAGCTATACCTACATATACCAATCTGATGATAGACCCATATAAGCATATACATAGATAGAGCGCATGGGCAACCGGGTAACCCAGGGGTAACCCAGCTCACCTCGAGCCCATTGACAATGCCAAGCCAACGTGAAGCCAAGCCGCAGGATATATTCAGCTTGAGTAAATACAATAAATACCTGTTGGTTGCGTTTTTCATTTGCCATACATACAACATACAACAAGTATGTATAGTACTTATATCATGGCATTTCTTTCCGCTATTGTTGATGATATTACTGCTCTTGTTGTTGTTGTTGTTGTCGGTCTCATTGTCAGCTGTAAATGTGTAGGGCAATGGAAGCGGGAAGCTACAAGTGCCAGCTCTGAGTCTCTGAACCCGATGAACAGTTAGAAAATCCAACAATGCGCCTTGCCTGGGTGTGTGTGTGTGTGTGTGCGTGTGTGTGTGTGTGGCACTCGAGTAAGCGAAATGAGATGAAATAAAAAATGGTAAAGGTAACAACAATGCCATTGTATAAAGTTGGCTCTGTAAAGCATTGTCTATCGATTTTTGCACTTCGCTCGAATCGCACAGGCACAAATGCAATTCATTTTCCCAAAAAAAGGGAAAAACATAGGAAAATGGATAAAAACTGTTGCAAAATTGCAGCAAATTTCGTTGAAACTGTTTTTAGTGGGTGGGCCATGTTCAGGTGGGCGTAATTTATGGCAACTAATGATTTGCCATTGAATCGATAAGTGAAATTGCATGCAGCAACTCGCTCTCCATTTCGATGGAATTGCAAATGGAATGGGATCTCGTCTTCTTCTCTGTGCCGTAATTTATCACTCGTCACATAAATCTTATTTTTTTCTTCATCAAATTTTACATTTTACGAGCTGCCTCGCTGTGCTGACCCCTGGCCACAGTAGCCCAACATGCGCTTGGACTCGTGGACTCGGGGTTGTCATCGTTGGTTGGCGTCGTTCTGTCTGGCTTGAATGTTTCCTAAAAAGGTTTCCAAATTTTCAACTAACTTCTTTGATAACTTTAAGCAAAAGATGCCAAGCCCAAACTGGTGACGTTGATGAAAAAAAAAATAAAATAAATAAATAAAAATAAACCTGGCGGCAGCTGTTTGTCTCACAAAAGGATTCGTCTTTTAATTTTTATTGAATTTCTTTTATGACATTGCAGTGAGCTCAGCAAATTTTATGTTCTTCTCTCTCAAACACTCACACACTGCCACTCTCTGTCTCTCGTTCTCTCTGTTTTATCATATCAAGACAGTAAATTAAGCGTAGAATCATAAAAACTGGCAAGGTATGAAATTTTATGTCAGCATTGATTTATGCACGAACAGCAAATTTCATTTCTGGAGTCCACATTCCAGTTGCTCATTGGGATTAGCATTGATTTAGTGCTCAGCTCTGGGCAAGCATTGCATATACGATGGTAATTAAATTTATACTTTATGTGCAACGCTTTAATGCTGTTCAAATCAAGGCAGTAAGTCAGCAATTCACAGTCGGACATACAGTATTTTAAACTTGCAATCAAACTCTTGAAAGTGAAATGTTTCCTTATATAGCAAACGAGTAATCTATTACTGTGTCATGCGTATAAAATGTAGTAGAAGAACATTAAAACTTGCATAGGTAATAAATACATATATAAATCAATCAAATAATGATTTGAATAATGTTAAGCTGAGCTGCAATTAATGAGAATGTATTTAAATATTAATTCATGATTATTCTAAAAATATTTTAAAATAAGAAATCATTTGTGACAGTGTAATAAAATAATTTATTTAATATTATGTTTAACGTTTTGGGATATAAATAAATTTATATAATAATGTAATCAATTTTAATTATATATTTAACATTATTTAAAAAGTTAAAAATAAACGAAATTAATTATTGAATATTTTTTGTTGTGTGTTTGAAAATTTATATATTATAAATCAAATAAATAATATAATTAATAATGTAAAATTAAATGTAGGTAAGTTTATTTACTTATAATTTTATAATAGAAATATATTTTTAATTAAATAATTAAATTATAATGTATTTTATTTGTATATTTATTTATTTGTTTTGATACATTATATTATTCTACATATTATTGCAGTAAAAGAATAATTTTAATAAATATTAAAATCAATTTATAAGATATATAATCAACAAATTAAATAATTATAAATTGAAAGAACACTTTATAATATCAACCACAAATTTGTTACTTCATAATGAAAGTAATGTTAATAAGTTGACATTGACAATGGAACACTTCAAAGAATGTTTCACAATTTTTATAAAAAACTGTCTTCACTTTCGCTGACAAGTCTGTAAAGTTGGCTAATTATCTGAGCACTTGGAACATGTACAAGTGTATGCTCTGCTTAATAGATTAATTTCCATTGTAACAACAGTAAATACACTTGAAAGCCAACCACGTGGAGGGGAGCCTATCAACCACTAAAGTTGCCTCAACTTTACAGGTAGACGCGACTGGTCAGAGTCAAGTGCAAGTGGGTGAGTCTACCACTTCAGTGGTTTCGTCTAATTGCGGCAACTTAAACTCCAAATAAGCACTTAATTTAGCAGGCAAGTGGCGTTGTTGTAAAATACTTGCAACAGCGGAGTTTACCACTTGCAACATCAACTGAACTGACATGAGCAGCAGCAGAAAAAATTACAAAAAAAAAAAAAAATGCAAATAAATCTAAATAACAGCAAGAGATAGAAATAGAGAGAGAGAGTGGGAGAGGGAGAGAACGGTTGACATACAAGGCGACAGCGACTCATTGCCAAGTCCCAGACCCAAGAGCAGTTCCAAGCCAGACTCAACTCGACGACAACTCCAGCGACAGACAAACAATAAGCGACAGTAGCACTGATTACTTGAGCACAACAACAACAGTTGCCACTTGCCCCCCGACCATAACTGCCGCTGACATTCGAGCCACGTTTGGTTACATTTCAGACAGGTTGAAGGGATGCACAAGCGGATGGTGGGTGAGGGGGGATGAGGGGTTAGAATAGCTGGCGCTGACAGCCCATAAGGTGCATGTGCCTTGAGTAAGTGCAACGTTAGATGCCACGCAAGAACTTAAGTAAAATAACTCATGTGCAAAAATGTGACTGCGACTGAGACTGCGACTGAGTATGAATGTGAATGTGAGTGAGGAGTGTGAGTGTGAGTGTGAGTGTGAGTGTGAGTGTGGGTGTGGGTGTGTGTGTGTGTGTGAGTGCGAGTGTGTCTAGTGATGCCCTTGCCAGAAGCTGCTGCAACGTTCGTTGCACTTCGTTGGAGCACAGTTTGAAAGTCACAGCCTGTAAATATGTTTAAACATTTATATATATATATATATATATATGTATATACACATAAATATATATCTATATATGTATATATATGTACTTATATTTACACATTTACTTAGGGGTAAAGTGCTTAGCTTACTTCTGATGGCTGCTTGGCCCACTCGATGACGATGACGATGACTTCTTTGGTTTCAGATCAGCTGGGTGAAAGGGTGGGGGCGGTGGCTGGAGCTACCTAAGCCAAAGTGCACTCTGACAACCTGGAGCGAGGCCAAGTTGGCTGCCATATCTTGCATTTTGTTTATTTGTTTGTTTGTTGTATTTGTTGTGTTTGCCTTTAGATTGCTTTTAAATGACTTGAACTTGCTGGATTGAAAAGGCGTTGTTGCATTTGCTTTTTGATTGATTTTCTGTTCTCGTTTCTCTCTTTTTTGTGTTGCGCATTGTTTTTGCTTTGGTTAAATTGCTTGGAAAGTGCGCAAAGTAGATTGATTTCAGGGGTGCTTATGTCTATATGTCTATTCTACGCCTAGGACTGGGAGTAGGAGCACCTACGAGAAGTATTAAAATATTAAGAAATAACAGAGCATTAAGTTGATCAAAATGTTGTCTTTAATTAAGTAAATCTGTAAAGAGCTGTTTATTTGTGTTTGTAATATAATTAGCTTTGAAATGAGATGGACAGAATAATTATCTATATATATTTTAAGTAGTATATATTTAAATGCAAATGATATATAAATTTAAACAAAGCTCAGTCTTAGCTACTTATTAATATTATTCATTTTAAAAACAATATTGGGAGTATCTATTAATTTTCTTTTTCTTTATAATAATTTATAAGTTATATATTTATATATATATATATATATATATAATTTATATAATATAATATTTTATAACGTCAAACAAATATCGGTTAGATTTATATTGCATCACTTTCTAATTGTATCTGATTGTATTGCTTAAATTCTATAATTTAAACTCTAAATAAATAAATTATGCTATGTTTTTCATGGAAATATAATAAAAGTTTTAATATTTTATAGAGTTTTCTTTCACTTCAATAACATTTTATTTATTTACAATTTGTTTCATTTCAAGTTTATACTTATAGTAAATTTCTGTGCTAAAAATATTATTAAACACATATTCTAATATTTATTTTCTGAATTAAATTATTTAGTAAAATATAAAAATTGATTTATTCAACAGATTGTTGAATAATTGAATAATAATCTAATTGTATCTGATTGTATTGCTTAAATTCTATAATTTAAACTCTAAATAAATAAATTATGCTATGTTTTTCATGGAAATATAATAAAAGTTCTAATATTTTATAGAGTTTTCTTTTACTTCAATAACATTTTATTTATTTACAATTTGTTTCATTTCAAGTTTATACTTATAGTAAATTTCTGTGCTAAAAATATTATTAAACACATATTATAATATTTATTTTCTGAATTAAATTATTTAGTAAAATATAAAAATTGATTTATTCAACAGATAAATGAACACAATGTCGCTTATTAATCTATCTATCAATCTGTCAAAATTAAAATCTATAAATACCAAAGAATAATATAAGATAAAATATATATTTATATAAATCCGCAATCATTTTATAGTCTTTATATTTTTATTTAAATCTCCACTTATAAATTCCTAATAGTCCAGCAATAGCGCCAATCAGATTGGCCGCCTACTTGGCAGCACTTACAAACCCAAAGTAATCAGTAATCAGCTCTAAGTATAGATTGCTTTAGTCAAGCAGAAAATTAGCGAATTTGGCTATGGCAATTAGATGACGATAACGACAGCCAACCCAAAAATGTAGCTATATATCGAATATATATAGTTAGGTTAGGTATACAAATGAAATGGCATCCCAAACAGTTTTCCCTCCATGGAAAGCAACCTGAGAAACCCGTAAAGCCGCAAACCACAGTTGCCTGGCAAAAACTAAACAAAACAATTGCAAAGCTCAGCTAAAAATTTGACTGTACTGAACTGTGTGGTGGCTTTGGATTACGATTATTGGTGGTGTCAATTGCCAGTGGCCATTTTTTGGTAATTTACGCCCTCAGTTTGAACTGCCAGAGAGGGGGAGAGAGTGGGAGTTAGAAGAGGAGAGAGTTCAAGTAATTTCAAGTTGCAAGACTCAATGCAAATGCTGATAATGCATTTCCTTTCAAAACGCTAAAATGCTGCAGCAGCAAATTGAAAATGGCCCCTACAAGATGATAGTCCCCCTCTCTTACACTACACACACACACACACACACACACGAATAGAAAGAGATATATGTATATATATATAAAGTATATAGCTTTTATTTGTACTATTTGTCTTGGAACTTAATTGAATGAAATGGCAAATGGCAAATGGAGGCTGCAAGTGCGACAATTTCAGCTGCTCTTGCTTTTTATTTTAGAGACATTTTATTTCATTGCCCGTCGCTTTACTCTCTGTACTCTGTACTCAGTACGTGGACATGGACATGGACATGGACCACAACGACAACGACGACAACGACGGCAACGACGACGACGACAACGACAAATTGGCAGCCATATTAATAACATCTACGTGCTGATGCTTGGCACTTGCGAGGTATGGGGAACGAGGGTCGCCAGAGCGATTGCACTGCGCCCTGCACATTGTTCGTTCGACCGGCCGGCACGTTCATTGTTCGCATTTTTCTGTTACTTGTAACAGCATTTCAATGGCTCACCGGCAAGAAGAAGATGACTACAGCGACATCGTCGGATTGCTTATTATTACTTGAGGTGGAAGGGTGGGGCAAGACGAAGCTGAAGACGGTGTTGGGAGACGGGAGACGTGAGACGAGAGTCACCAATGAGCAGCCACATGCCACGCGGTCAGCAAGTTCTTTGTTCCCCAAAATATGCGTGCGAGTATCTGTGAAGTAGTCTTTATGTATCTTATATTACAAACTGTGGTACAAGTTAAATTAAATATGAATAAAAAATTAAAAGAGGGAATATATTAAAGTAATATCCAGCGTTCAGTTACACTAACGAACAGTTTAAACTAACGAATATAAAGTAACGAATAGCGTAAAAAGCATATATAAAAGTAACGAACATAAAGCAAATCATCGAGATTCATAAGACAAAGCGAGAAATATTAATAACGAGGGAGAATAACAAGAAAATTTAAAAGAAAATTGCATAAAAGCAACGAGTATTAATAACGAGTAATGATAAATAATTAAATATATAAAAGAAACGAGTATTAATAACGAGTCATGGAATTAAATTAGATTTAATTAAATTAATAATAAAAGCAAAAAGAATATGTAAGCAGTAGGAGACGATATAAATAATAAACATATATCACAGCAACGTTATTAATAACGAGTAATGATAATAAATTAAATTTACGAAAGAAGCGAGTATTAATAACGAGTACTAAATTCAAACATATAACATTAACGAGAAGATTTAAATAATAAACGAATACATTTAAGGCAACAGTTTAGTTTAGCTCGTTGTGTGTCTTTTTTTGTTTCAACAAAACTAGGGAGTGGCACTAACGAGAAGACTGATTAGCAGTATTCAGCTGAATTCATTTTATATGTGTTATGAAGTTCTCATTATCTTCATCCTAAAAATATGTTTTGTAGCTCAATTTAAATTCGTTCAATCACATCCCTATGTTGTCTGTCAACTTGTCCCACTGTTTTGCTTGAATCCACTCAACTATAAATAGCTTTATGTATATTTGACAGTTGTCATAAGACAGACACCCAGAGTATATCAAAAAGAATTATGCATTCTTCAAAGTTCCAGCATAAAATATAACTTAATCCAAATCAACTTTTGAATTGCCAACGCATGGCTCACATTAGGAAACTTCCATAATTAAACGATAATTTACAAGACAAATTTGCAAAAGATTCAAATTCGTTAAGATTTGGTGTGAGATTTGACGCTTAAATTATTTTGTCTGTTGCCAAATGAAGTTATAATCAAAACATATTAATATATATATATATATCTATGCCGAGTCCTAATGAATTCACAGTTAATTTATTTTCCCCCAATTTATTTGCAAGTCGAAAAACAATTTTTAAGACGGCTTCTAATGTGTTTGAAATTTATAGTCAGTTGAATTATTTCTTTATTTGATTTTGTTTTTATTTTGTTTTAAATTTTTGCATTTTTAATGGCCAGAGACAAGGCATGTTAAGTTATGCGAAATGAGATGGAGGTGAGGGTACATAAGTTTCAAGTCCAAATAAAATATATATTATATGAGCCGAAAGTCTTAACTGTAAGCGCTGTAAATTACATTGTGATAGCGATAGTATTTAACAAATAAACGGAATACGTAGATATTTTATCCACCATCTGATGACATTTGCATATGAAATGGTCTAATCTGCAGAGCATGGCACATTTGACGGGTCAATATGCTTCAACAGATACCTCAACACACACACACACACGGTGTTGTATGTCTATTGTATCTAAATGTCTATTGGCCACGCTTGAGACCTGCTTGAGTCGGCCAGCAGATACAAGATGTTGTTGGCTTCTTTTCTATTTTTATTTATATTTCGCTATTCAAAAGATGATGTTGATAAAGTGAATGGAAGTGTGATCAGTTCAGGCGATTGACTTCCAGATATATTAATGAAATTGTCTTCCCGCCGTGGAATATTAACCACAATCCACGGGCCATGTTCCATTTACTAATTATTTATAGGTATTTTATCAATATCAGCTTGTCAACTTAGCAGCTTATTTAAAGTGCGGAATTTATTTAAAAACATTTTTGGAATATTGTTAATAATCTAATAGCAAAACGAATTGTGGCTCCTTGTGAAACAGAATCATTAACACTCAAAGAAGGCAGACTGTACTTCAGCATGGATATTTTACTTTATAAGAATTTGTATAATTAAATATAGTGGAAAATTAATTAAATATAAACAATCCGAGATATTTGTAAATTCTATTAACAGTTTTAATTTGATATTTGGAACATTTTAATAATTATACATTTAATTGTTAACAATTAATTGATAATTGTTATTCAATTCTCTCATTTTCAATAAGCGCATATTCCACTGAAGCAACACTTCAAAAAGCTTCTATAATATAAATAATATATATTTTATCACGAAAGTTTGGCTAATTGTCTTTTCTTGAAAAGGTTCTTTACTTTACTTAATATTCAATCTATAAAATTCTCCAAAATTCTTTTAAGATATTGCTTTAAAAATCTCCTAAAATAAACTAAAGATAATTATAATAAAATAGGCATATATCTTATCTTATCTAATCTTATATTTTTTGTGTAAATTTCTCTAAAAGAAACCTTTCTCAGTATCCTTTCTCAGTATCTATCTCAGTATTCTTTGCCTAACCCAAATCAAATCTATCGGCAGACTTTGCTCTCTCTCTCTTTCTCTTCGCAAATACTGCGCAAAATTAGCTCCACTTTGTTCCAGACGTAATCATAACCAGTTTTGAGGCAAAAGAAAAAAAATAAAAGTTAAACAATAACTCAGATTGGGCCAACGCCAGTTCACAGCGTTGAGACAGCCATTAAAAACTCATCACCATCAGCGACCAACTGGAATGAGCACAAACAAACAACAACTATGGTTAGTCTGCACTCGGTTGAGGTCTGCCCTCCAGAGCCGCGGGGCTGCGTCTTATCGCCTCGATGAGGGAGTGTCCAAAACATGCGTCGCCATCGCCATCGTCGTCGTCGCTTTTCAAACTTTAAGACGCTTCAGTGCACAAAATCAGGTCTTGAGTAATTTCTTATAAATAAGAAGGGATTTTTTTTAAATATATATAAATATTTAACTCTGTTTTGAGCAGCGCCATTTTGTATTAATTTTATTAAAGTTTTGACTGAACTGCTGTGTGGACGCCCACAAAATTTACAAAATATTTAAAACCAAACTTCCGCTAAATGAATTTCGCTTGGCATTGTCATTTAAATGTTTGCGAGCGAATAAGGCGAGGAGGGTAGAGAGACTCACCCTCTTCAGGTAACTGCTGGGCAGGTTTTCTCACGAGTGCGACGGACTCGATAATTACAGTTTTACTATAAACTGTGTAAGAAGTACAGAAAACTACGCAGCGGCAACGGCAAGAGGAACGATCGGTATCGGTATCGGTATCGCTGGGTACGCATCTTGTGATCCTTCTTCGTCTGCGGCTTCGTTTTACTTGTGGATCTAATTGCAAATGCCCAACAACAACAACAAGAGTTGGAAAAGGTACGACCTTTTCATTATTTTTTTCTCTCTTCTTTTTTGCCCAACGATTGCAATTAAAATGGAACCACCAACCATCCAAGCAACGAGTCTCAATCTCAGTCGCAGTCCCAGTCAGAGAGACTGAGGTTGAGACTGCGACAGAGTCTGATGTTGAAGTCTTAGCCCGAACAGCATGCCGGAAAAATCTACTCAAATTACAGTGGCCCAACCTCTTCTGTCCTCGGTTTCGGCCTCGACTCGTTTGCTGTGTTACCCCCAAAGTTGCCAGGGCTCATCGAGGGTCTGGCAAGAATACTTGGAAAAATTTGCGTACCCTAATGGCGCTGTGTGGGACCAAGGAAGGAGGACTGAGGACCAAAGACTGAGGAGTGCAGCATAATTGCCAGCTGTCCAGTGTATTCAAGAATATTTTCTGCTAAATTAGATGAAATAACAGCAGATCGCTGAATGTTCTGTAGTCGTTTTTGCATCAAAGGGCCGTCATCTGATTGATCTTGAAGTCGGTAGCTCATTGCATAGGGTAGTTAGCAGTAAGTTCGCTTAATTGTCAGGGATTTAAAAGAAAGAAAAACTCCTAATTTTTCTTTAAATACATCTACAATTTCATGCGGTCAGGCGCGTTTGTAGACCAGTTCAGTTTAATGTTACCTCAAATGATGTTTAGGCCATGTAATTTCATGTCTCTATTTGGCAGATAATTTACCATTTGTTGCATTCGCTGGCAGATCGATAACAGCAATGCAGGTGGTCTTGCTTAATGGATTAAATATATCGTATTATGTTGCAGAGTAGGAATTTAAATTTATTCAAGACATGTTATTTAATAACGCTGAAATGCATTTGAAAAGCGCTAAAAAGTTTATGAAGTACAGCTAATGCAGTAAGTAAAATAATGTTAAATATATCTAAAAAATTAAAAGAACATTTTCGTTTTTAAATTTATTATTTATTTATTATTATTAATTTATATTATATTATTTTATAAACATAGTTAAAGGGGTTATATTTACACCTAAGATCTGCAATTAAATTTAATAAGAAAAAAAATATATATTTAAAATGGCTTAATAAATTATAATTAATAATAATGTAATAATAATAATTAATAGATTATACAATTTATGGATTAATGCCAGTTTCGGTATAAGAAAGTGAATTATATTTAGTTTTAAATAAATTAAATTCTGATAAAAAATAGTTTAACAATATGAAAATTTAATGTAAGAAATACGATTTGTTTTAATAATTTAAAAACATAGAATATAAATAATATTTTAGTTCATTTAAATATTCATACAAACATAGTTGCTATTAAATGTTATTATTATTAGACTTTCGATTAATTTGAGAGATTATGATAAAAGAATTTTAAAAAATTAAATATTAACTAATGGTTAATATAAAATATATAATTTATGGATTAATACGAATATCTATATAATAAATTGAAGCTAATTGCTTTTGAATGTCTATAGGAAATGCTAATGCTGTAAATCCAATATATTTCAGAGATTTTGTTGCTTTAATATTAAAGGGAAAACTTCCTCATTTATTAAACATATTAGCTAAATGAGATTTAATCTCTAAAGCACATACTCTAATTGGTATTCCCCGCCAGCTATTTGGACATATTTTGACGTTTTAAGGAAACTTTTAAGTCAAGTATTTTCCTTTTAATAGTCAGTATTTAATTTTTAATCAAATGCTGAAAATGAGATGAAGATGGGCCTTAAAAACTTTTGCTCACAATATTATTTATGAGTTGTGACTGCGCATCCGAGAAATCCAGCTGACCTTAAATCATTTAATCAGCAGTAGGATGCCCGGAGGCCAGAACTATGCCAGAAACGTCCCGGACATTCACATAAAATATTTGTGAATTTCAAAACTTGATGCCAACTGTTTGCAGATTTTAATCTTTCACAAACTCAAACCGAGCAGACGGAGTGAGATATATGAGTGAGTGAGAGAGAGAGTGAGAGAGAGAGAGAGAGAGAGAGAGAGAGGAAGATGGTAAATATAAATCTATGTTCATGTCCAGTTCAGTGTCCAGCGGGAAGTGAGGAAGCAAAGGGCAGGGGATAAAAAACTTGCAGTGACACTTGTTAGACGGGCTGACAGCTGGACACTCGACAGGCTGGATGGAAGATGCGAGGCTGACCACGACCCAATGCAGATGTTGTCGTCATCATTCTCGTTGTCCTTCAGCTGCAGCTGCCGACTACCGACTGCGGCGGCCAACTAACGCCGGACAATGCGACGTCGACGGCGACGACGACGATGAAGGCGACGACAACTTTTGCGAAACGAAATGACTTTGACAGACGCCATAACTTGGACTCTAGCGTAACGCCTTAACCCAGGGGCACTCACACACACACACACACACACATTCATACACTCAGTTATTCAGTCTTTGAGTAATGAGGACAAAGTTTTGCATTCGTAATAACTCAGAAACGGAGACTGCGACTCAGATTGCGACTTGGACTTGGACGGCATTCGGTGGTGGTCAGGCGTGGTGCAATTTGCAAACTTCATTTATTCACGCCTGGAGCACTTCTGAGTACGAGTATCTTCACTGGCCACCAGTTAAGCAATCCTATTCGTATTCCTATTCGCAATCGCATTTGTTGTTTGCCCTCCAGTTTCCTTAAGTTTGACGCTTTCGACAGGGCGACAATCTGAACTGAAGTGCAACAACAACTACTAAGACTAGACGACTTTTAGTTGAAACTCGTCCATTTGTCACTTGCTCGGTTTAACGGTCTTTGTTGCCCAAATATCTAAAGAATCTCAAGATTGTGGGGCACAGTAATATAAAGGAAACTTAAAGAACTATTTAGAATGATATTAATAAAGTATCATAATGAAAAGGAATCATTTTATGATATATCGGAGACAAAGTGCTTAAAGTTTTGAATAAAATAATAAATATTCATTATTATTATTTTATAAATTTAATATTAATCTATTTTAGTTTAAAAGACTATTAAAAAATATGATTGAATATATTGTTCTACAAACTAAAATGCATTTGGAATAAGACCAATAATATTATTATTTTTTATAGATTATTATATTATTTTTTCTATTTTATTTTATGTCCTTAATTTTATTTATTGTGTTTACTTTTTGGCTTGTAAATATTTTTTTTGTTTTATTTATTACATAATAAATAAAGTAAATTATTTAATTTATTTTTCTTTTAATTTATTTTATTAATTTTATTTATTTTTATTGTTATTTTTGTATGTGTTTTATTTATTTTATTAATTTTATATTTTATTTATATTATTTTTTTTATTTTGTTTATTTTTATTTTATTAATCTATTTCATATACCTAACAATAATTACTAAGCACAAATATAATATTCTCGATTGCTTCACAAGACGAGTTGATTTACTGATACAGGGACATCTTTTAAGGCAATATAGACAATTATATTCGTTAAATCCTCTTTTCTGTTCACGTCGACCTACAATCTTCTGACAGCCCAATTCTGGCGACCAGAAGCAAGCGGAACCTTCCAAAATATCTGCATATTTAAAGTGTAAATCAAACTATATAAATTTCATCGAAACTTTAACTTGAACTTACCAGTAATATGGAAAGCATTCGGTATACATTCAGCCAATGCTTTATCTGATTCATTAGTGTTTTTAATAACTTTATCCCTTTCGTTCTTTAATTCGGTTATGAATCCAGTTTCGAAAACTTTACAAAGTATTAGATACTTTGTGCAATCCGGACATATATTTCTGTACAAATCAGAGTATATAGCTTCATTTGTCTCTATTAAATTAATCTATAATTAAATGTATATTTATTGATATCTGTGAACTTACTGCTCGATGTATTCACTTCAAATAGTTTCACAAATATTATGAAAATAACACTAAAAATTTTCATATTTGTTGATGGGCCTTAAATTTCAAGTTAACAAATGAATGCTTGCTTAGTTTTCAAACGTTTCGATGTTTTATATAAGATTAACTGAAATATCTTTGCTTTAGTCATATATCACACCCATTCCTTAGTCATTTGTCAGTTGTGTTGAGATTGTCAAGTGGCAATTGCTCATTTAATAAAACTAATCAACGCAATCCAAGAAACAAATCAAGCAGCTCCCTGAAAAAAATACAAAATAAAAGCGTTGACAATCTCCATTTTAGCTTCTAGAGCGGATATAACTAATTGAATGGGATGGGACGACGATGACTGGCTGGACGAGTGCTATGCACTGCAGAGTGAGTACATTCACATAGTATGTGTGTATTCATTCCATCATTATCAACTTATATGCGATTGCGCACAAATTGCAGCCATTTAATTCAATTTAAATAAATTTAAAATGCGACCAACTTATTGAGGCACTCGACTCGTCTTAAACATCTGATTTGGTTTATTTGATTGGACTTAATCATGCTACATGCTACATGCTACATGCTACATGCCACATACACAGTGAGAGTAAGAGAAACAGTGCAGTTAAGTTCACAGATTTTTATAGTTCTATAAACTTATATTCTGATTCATAAGAAAGTGAAAGAGTCTATGTAAAAATGTCAATTACAGCTGGACAAATAGTGCTATAGGATTACTTGAGTTTCCCAATGAAATTAAATAGATGTATAGATGAATTTTCAACTGCATTAAATAGTATAACTTATAATTTAAGGTAAATCATGAGTAATGAAATAGAGAAACTAAATTTTAAAAGCATAATAAGTGGATTCTTTTAATTATATAATTATTTTGTTGAAGTATTTCATGCATTTTCAGCGGAGCAAAACTCAATTCTTAAGATAAGATATGGAGAATTTAAAGCTTATTTTTTTTTTAAATATAATAATTCGTTTAAATATTTAAATATTCGTTTAATTATAAACCATGCTGGAAACTAAACTATGGCTGTGTTTAGTTAACTGAATAACATAAAGGCATTTAATATTATTATATTATTTATTCAGTTTGCTTAATATTGAATACCTGTCGGAGATTCAAGAGCTATTCATGAATACGACAATATGACAAGTGTCTCGATTCAGTTATTAAATATTTTGTTGAATACCTGATTTTCGCCAGTTGTCACTCCACTTTCCATTGTAAGTACACACAACATATTTTCATACCTTTTACACCTCTCATTGTTGTTCTTGTTGCTATTGATACGCTCAATATGCACTCGCTTATTGTTTGACTGTAGTTATTGTTCTTGTTGTTGTTGTTGGTTGTGTTGATAATAATTATGTTGTTATACTCTCTCGCTCTCTCTTTCGGTGTTCCATTTGCCTTGCGGCTTACTCACTTTTATTGCAAAAAGTTCAATGACACAAAAATAATGCACAACAATGCAATAACAACAATAACAATAACAAGAACAGTAACAGTAACAGTAATAGTAACAGCAACAGCAGCAGCAGCAACAGCAACAATAACATCTTTTGCTCTTTGCCTTTTCTTTCATTGTTCATCGCTTGGCTGATAAACACAGACACACACAAATACAAATATATAAATCGTTGAGGCCCCTCTCTCCCCCCCCACTCCAGACCGCATCTAGCCGACGCGCAGGGTCTGCATTGACGTTGACTCCTTTTGTGTGACTTGCAAGTGAGCGAGGGAGAGCGAGAGAGCGAGTGTATACTATGGCATTATTTGCATGCATCTTTCGCTTTTCAACTCTTTTAGGCAGGCAAATGTGGGTCGCTCTCGCTCTAGCTCGCACCCATTGCCTTGACTGACCGCAGAAAATCGATGACTGGCTGAAGCCCTTTTTGAGTGCTCTCGTTTGTTCGTTTTATTGTTTGCCCAAGTTCAGCGCCCAAAAACTAATGCCATTTATTGTCAACGGCAACTTTCACTCTCCGCAGTAGTTCGAGTTCTCTCTCTCTCTCTCTTGAGAGAGTGGAGTGGCAGTGGCAGAGGGAGAGCGTCAACAATCAAAGTCAGAAGTACTGAATGCTCGCTCCCTCATCATCAACACGTTTTGCTATTTCTATGGGCAGAACTTCGCGCTTATCATCATCGTGCAATTAGACACATACATACATACGTACATACAAGCGCACACACCCATGCAACATTCATCCATTCATTCATTCATTCATTTGTTATTGTTGTTGTTATTGTTGGTGTCTCCCTATTGCAATTTCAAAAGCTAGTCAGAACAACCTGTTGCTGTTTCTCGACTGAAACTGAACTGAACTGAACTGAACTTCGGCATTTCGCCAGGCAATGCAATTTTCAACAACGTCATCATCAACAGAAGCAGCAACAGCAGCAGTAATAGCAACAGCAACAGCAATAGCAACAACAACAACAAGAGCATTTCCAAGCCATGCTCGCCGTATAATACATTCAACAAACAATTGAAATTTCGTATACAATTGCGAATTGAATGAGGAAATGAATGTGTAAAATGAATAACGTCTGAATAGCACATCTCTCCCTCTCCCTCTCCCTCTCGCTCTGCATAAGTATGTCTGCATGTGTGCGCATAGTTGTAGGTGTGCGTGTGTTTGGGTTTTAGCCTCAAAGTGTCGAGACAGGCGTATACTTGTTTTTTTTTGCCTTTTTGCTCTCTTGTTGCTCTCCTTTTTGTTCAGTGCAGTCGCTGGCTTTTTGTTGTTTTTGCTTTTGTTTTTGTACCTTTTTCGGTGTTGGTAAACGGATAAACTCATAAAACATTTGATGGCAAAAGTTGGCGCAAAAGCATTTAGAGATTTGTTCAAGGTTAGCGTTATAGAATGAGTGAAACAGAGCGCGGTAGGGCGAGATGGCGAGAGGGAGAGAGGAAAAGAATCACCTGCAGACAGTTAAGTCCGCAATGAACGTGCCACGTTCTGCGTCAAAGTATGCAACAAAAGTTTGCTTAAATATCATGCCCAAAAGTTCATATGTGTTAGCGAGGCAAGCTAACAATAAAAGAAAAGGATAAATTGAGAGAAAAGTAGAAAAATGAACATATGAGAGAGAAAGATAGAGAGAGAGAGAGAAATTGTTAAGGGTTGTTATTATTTGTTGAAAATAATATAACATTACAATTTATTTTATAATATATTATATATTATAATATATTTTAGTATATTATAATATATTCTTATAATATTTTTATTATGTCATGTATATTATTGTTTAACATGTTAAATTACATTAATTACAATTTTTTTATAGAACATATTTCATATAATATTATATTATTATATAAAATAAAATAATATTATTTTATTATTTATACTATGTCATATATCATATTATTTATATATTAATTCCTATTAGATTTGATGACTATACTATATAATATTAAAAGGAACTCATCTAATTTATTAATTAAAGATATGAAACATGTTCAAAAGAATATACAAATCTTTATCAAATGTTTACGAATAAATTTAAACATTTTTTATGACCAAAAAACTCTAATATATGAAATTTAATGACCGAATCATGAATGCTACTCATAAACGGGGTTCTTTGTTTGATATGCCACACAAGAGGCAAGTATATTGTGGGGTCTGAAGTATAAGCATATCAAAATTAAGGGAAATTCAAATAATAATAATTCGATTTATAATTAAATTATAAAAGAAGGAATAATTTTTAAAGTTACAATAATTATAATTATTTAATTTGTAATAATAATAAAACAAGAAATAGTATTAGAAGTGATAGTTAATAATAATAATAAAATAAATAAATTTAATAAGTTTCAGCAAATAATTTTAAAATTTAAAGTAAACGGGAAAAGTGTAATAAAATTGATCATATTTATAGTAACAATAATAATAATAAAGAATCTAAAATTAATAATATATATAACATCATTTGATCAACTTGACACTCAGTTTTATTGTGGTTCGATTTCCATGTTTATTGCACTTTGCATTTGACCGATTTTATTTAGTGCATTTTGAAGTTCAAGCGATAACAGCGATTTGACAGGTGCACATGAGTGCAAGGGGGATGGCAGCAGAGTAGTGTGGGGAGTCTGTAGCGTCAGCAGTGGCAGGGAGAGAGAGAGAGAGAGAGAGAGGGAGGGAGATGTCTCTATGTGCGAACTGAGTGAATTGTGCAAATATTTTTGTTGTTGTTGAACTTGTTTGCTTGCCAAATGCCTTTTGTGGCTGTTATTGTTGTTGTTGCTGTAGCTATAGCTGTTGCTGGCATTGTTGTTGTTGTTGTCGTTGGCTCCTCTTGTTGCCGTTTGCCATTGTCCGTTGCCTGTTGTTGTTGCTGTAGTTGTTTTTGTTGCGTTTTTATTTCTTTTATTATGTGCGAATGTTTGTTTGTAATGCTCGGCGCCATTGTTGTTGTTGTTGTTATGTGTGTGTATGAGTGTGTGTGTGTGTGTGTGCGTATTTTTATTTTATTTTTTTTTGTGCGAACAATTAAAACTCTTTGCAATGACCTTGACTTTGTTTTTTTTTAAGTGTATGTGTGTGTGTGTGTGAGCTTCCTTTTCCATTCACACGCGCCCAGCACGCTCAGACGTCAAACATAAAACACAAATAACAACAACAACAGGAACAACAAAGCCGTCTGAGTGTCTACTCGGCCTGAGTCTGAGTCTGGAATTGAGTCTGGGTCTGTTTCGGTTTGTTTTGGGCTTATTATGCTCTTGTTTTCTCTCTTTTTTCCGAATCTCTCCCCATCCCCCCCCACCAAAACAATCGAATGGCTGCACAAATATACAATAATAATACATAACAACAACAGCAGTAGCAACAACAACAATAGCAACAAGAAGTGCTCCGATAATGAATAAGAACCGTTTTTTGGTATTGTATAAAAGCCTTTTCAGCACCAAAGCAAATTTTGTATTCTCTTGGTTTTTTGCGGTTAAGATTTGCGTTTTGTTGTAGGTCAGTTACTGTTCAGGTTTTTTTTTATTATTATTTTTATATACTACATGTATGTATGTATATGTTGTTGTTGTTATATTTGAGTTTTTATTGTTTACGTCAGGTTTGCTGGGCTTTGTTTAGCGTCAAATCATTTGCAATTGGCCATAAATTGATTTAACTCTGTTGTCCACACACACATTTCATTTGAAGACATTTCTTGCAGTACAACGCACGCTTTTCTGGGTTAGTAGCTCGAGTGCTTAAAGTATTTCAGGCCTTTGCCTGTGAGAACTGAGTTTGATTGTGATTAAAGCCTGGAATGACTTGCAGTAAAAGTTGTATAATGTAAATATAATGGTGAATCAGTGGGCATTTTACAAGTGGACCTTAGATTATACAATTCTTGAAGCTTATTATAGTAATATTGTGTTACAGTTTGTGATTCATTTGATGATATAAGGAATTATTTATATTATTAAAGTACATTTCCTCAATGTAGAGTAAATAATTTTGCATTAAGTGATTTTAATTTGTTGTTGCATTTTAATAATTAATAATATATATTAAATACAATACAATGTTAAGTTTTTCATAATTTGTATAAATTAAATAATATGAATAAAAACTATAAATGCTAATACATAACAAATGTTGAACAAAGAAATTCAAATACTTTTGTTTCAATTTTTAATTTTGTTGTATTTTATATTAAAAATATAATAAAAATATAACAGCTTATTCCTATATTTAAGAAAGGTATTCAAGTTGAAAAAATTCTAAAATTTTCCTTGAGAATGTTTTAATAATAAGCATAAACATTTATATTAAAATAAAAAAACTCTAATTAAAGACTATATTAAAGAATTTAATATATAAATAATATACTATAAATACAAAATTATGTTGATATAAAATGCATTTCTTTATATTCACTTATAATAAATATAAACAATTAAGTAATTAAAGCAAAGTCCTTTATCGAGCAGGTATTACATTCCCAATAAGTAAGAGCCTCTAGTCATAATAATAACATTACATGAGTCAAATCAATTGTCGCACATTCCAAATGATCCATGCGGCAAAGTCATTACGCATTTGAGTCAGAAAGAGAAACAGAAGCAGAGTAGAGAGAGAACCTATGCTTAGTTGCATTGCACTAATGAAAAACGAGGAGAAAATGCCGAAAAATTACTCATATGCACGTACAAGACAATGCGGTTGACTATTCACATGTGCAACTATAATTACAACAACGTACGAGCATCTCATATAACTAAAGGATGCCGAACCACATCAAAGTCACACACATGCTCACACACACACACACACACATATATATATATATACACACACACGCATAGTTACTGTTACTGCAGTGCACTTGGCAGCACTTGCTTAATACATTTTCCAGCTACCTTACTATTATTTAGAGATTTTTTCCAGCTGTGGCTGCTACCTTGGCAAACCCATTAGGTTAATAAGAAGAAGCTGAAAAAAATGCAACAAAAAAATAAGGAATATACCAAAAAAAATATATATAAAAGAATTCAAGCTATGCGCGTGAGACGCGCCAACGGTAAATATACCGCAAACACTGCGATACCCCCGTTCCAGGTATCGTTCCCGTACCCGGTTCCCAGTTAAACAGTACGCGCTGCTTCTTGGCCTGGCTCCATGGCCTGGTCGGCCATATTTAAAGCGTCCGATAAGCGCAAAAATTCCGCCAGACTTTGACTTGAAACTGCTGCTGTGAAAATGGACAACGTTGCATGCCATAAAAAAAGAGTGCCCAGCGACGACATTTTTATGGCAACTCTGGCAACGCAGCAACAACGACATGGATCGATATGTGGTGCAAACGAATGCAACATATAATGCCATCTCGCTTCTGCGCATCGTTGATTGGCGCTGTGCGCTGCGCAAAATCCAAGCTGGCAATGATATCAACACCAACACACGCACGCACACATATGCAGACGACGGCAGAGCGAAGCGTTTATTTGATTTATTAGCGTGAGCACAAGCCACTAGCGTTGTCTTTGTCTAACGCTCACGCCTGCACAGCCCGAGAACTGGTTTGGCAAATGCCGTCACACACACAAGTGCAATATATACATATGCATACATATATATGCACACGAATACAGAGTAAACGACAAGACCCGTTTGACTAGCCACCCTGTCTGTGTCGCTGTGTATGGTTGTGTATGGCTGTGTGTTTGTGTGTGTGTGTGTCTGTGCGTCTGCATGTCTGCGTGTCCGCATTGCTCGCAGCTCAGCTTCAGTCTCAGCTGCTGGCCAGTCAGTCTCTCATTCGTCTCTCGTATTCGCTGTCGTCAGCACACGCGCACGCACGCAACGAGCCCAACGAGCAACGAAACGAATTCTCGTGCCTCGAGTTTCGAGTTTCGCCCTCACCTTACCTCGCCTCGCCTCGCCCAGCCACGCATCAAGCAAGCAAGCAAAACGCAACGGGAATACAATTTTTGTCGGTTTTTTTGCGCTTCGTTTTGACGGTTGACGGCGCTCGTTATCGCTGAACAGGTTTCGCTGCTGTCCACAAAGTCGACGGCGAAACAGAAAGGTGCTCAATTCCGCGTAGTGTGGAGGTATTTTATCATCGTCTTACGCAGCGCGCAGAAAACAAAAAAGAAGTATGAAGAAAAAATAAATTCATCATCAATTTAATAATAAATAAAACAAAATAATAACCAAGAACTATATACAAAATAGCAACAAATTCGCGACGCGTTTTAAGTAATAACAAATTCCAAGTGTTTTACCAGCATTGTTTATACAAAAAACAAATAGCAAAAGCTGTTCAACAACAAGAAAACAAACGAAAAATTATAAGAAAAATACAACAAAATAAATATCTCTTGCAATACGTAAGATACTCTCTTATGTATGTGTCAACTGCCAGAATTGGCCAAGTTTTGAAATTTTAAAGAAAAAAAAAACATTAAAATATATACAAACACACACACACACCCACAAATCCAACAAGTGCAACATGGTTTCCAAAAGAAATGTTCAAAAAAATCAGTAAAACAACAAAAGTATACTAAAAATAACTATTAAAACAATAACTGTGCACACTCGTAGCTACAAAAGATACACACTGAGTGCGACATCAAGTGTTGGGTAAAAAAGTAATCAACGACTTGAAGTATCTGAGGATCGGTGGAAGAATTGGACGTACACTCAGAGAACTGTATCTACAGGTGCTTAAAAGTATCTCAAGTTTCTCTAAAGTGTCTAGATACATTTTAGCAGATCAATAGTGCAACAGCAAAAGTATCTACAAGATATAAGCAGTATCTAACAGCAAAAACAGAAGAATACTAAGTATCTACGGGATACATACTAAGTCTACAAACAGAGAAGTATCTGCAAGTTATACAGAGTATCTACAAGCCTCAGCAGCCAACAGAAAAGTATCTGCAAGACCTACAGAGTATCTACAAGCAACAGAAGCCAAACAGCAAAGTATCTGCAACATTTGAAAAAGTATCTAGAGGCTGTACGATCATCAATTGTGAACTTCATGTGTTGCGCTCGCCGGCAATCGGTAGCCTGAGACGTGACAATAGATTGATTGACGAACAAGCGACAGCAACAGTTGCCACAACATGCTGACCGTGGAGGCGGATATGAAGGGAGGCGGCATACTGCATGCCACAATGCCGCCGCTGCACGCGAGTGCCGCGTTGCATGGCCACGCCCATGCGGCAGCCTCATCCTATTCGGCGCTGGCGCCTCTCATGAATTTCGGCCAGTCGCCGTTAACGCATTCGCAACTAAGCCAACACAATCATCATCACCATCATCATCACATGAGCGCCCACATTGCGGCAAGTCAGAGTCCAAATCCATTGAGTTCGCTGCAATCGAGCATTGCCAACACGCTGAACGGCGGAGGTGTTGCTCCCGGGCAACAGCAACAGCAGCAGCAACAGAGTTCGCCGTTGCACAGCTCAAGTGAATTGAGTCCAACACAGAGCAGCATTGGCAGCCATCACATGACATCGCCCGTCAGCCATCATCAGCAACAGCAGCAGCAGCAGCAGCAACAGCAGCAGCAGCAACAGTCGCATCAGCAACATCCCACATTGATGGGCGCTGGCAGCGCTCTGAGCAGCATGACCAATAGCAACAATAATAACAACAATAACAACAATTCGACGGCAAACAAAAACCAACAACATGCGGATCGAGTCAAGAGGCCGATGAATGCATTTATGGTCTGGTCACGTGGCCAGCGACGTAAGATGGCCTCCGACAATCCAAAGATGCACAATTCGGAAATTTCGAAACGTTTGGGTGCCCAGTGGAAGGATCTCTCCGAGGCGGAAAAGCGACCATTCATCGATGAAGCCAAACGCCTGAGGGCAGTCCACATGAAGGAGCATCCCGATTACAAATATCGTCCGCGTCGCAAGACCAAAACATTGACCAAAACCAAGGAGAAATATCCGATGGGTGGCCTAATGCCTGGCCAGCAACCTGGTGGCGGGGAGCCCGGCACGCCGACGAGAGTCTCCCAGGGCATGGGACAGAGTCAAGTGTTGAATGGTTCGGGTGGCGCCTCGGCGGCAGCAGCAGCAGCTGCAGCGGCGGCGGCGGCAGCCCAACAGGTGCGTCCGAACATCCATCAGATGAGTGTGCCCAATGGTTATATGCCCAATGGTTATATGCATCCCGATCCCGCCGGCTATCAGACGCACTATATGAACTATGCCCCCCGTTACGGTGAGATGGGGCACATGTACAATGGCTATGGCATGTATGACACCGTTGCCGGCGGCCAGACATCGCCGTACGGCAGCAGTCTCCAGCAGCCGGGCTCCCCCCTCACCGTATGGGGTGGGGCAACAGCCGAGTGGGGTGACGGGCACCGGTTCGCCGGCTCCGTATGGCGCACAAGTATCCTGCCAGAGTCACAGTCCCAGCGATTCGAGCATTAAATCTGAACCAGTCTCTCCCAGTCCCAGCGCCATTGCCCTCAACAACAACAACAATAACAACAACAATCACATCATGAAACGTGAATATCTGTCAGCAACAGCGGCAGCAGCAGCTGGGGCCGGCACAGATCTGAATCATCTGATGAACATGTATCATCTACACGATGGACTCGCCTCTGCGCCGGAGCAACAGCGTCATTTGATGCACTATCAGACGGGTTCGCCGGAGTTGCAGCAGCAGCAGCAGCAACAACCGCTGCAGCATGTCATGCACCAGCAGCAGCAGCAGCAACATCAACAGCACCAACAGCACCAGCAGCAGCAGCAGCAACAGCAACAGCAGCAACATCAACTGCATCAGCAATCGCTGCGGGCAATGGCGCCCCTGGCACATATGTGAGAAATGGCCAGCGCCTATGGAGCCGCCGCCGCGTCCATTAATGTGTCGCCGCCGCCGTCAGCTGTGGGTTATATGCCAACAGCCGTAGCAGCAGCAGCAACGGCAGCAGCAACACAGCATCAGCAGCAACAGCAACAGCAACAGTTGCTCAATGGCCGGCCAAGTCCGACGGCATCGGGTTCGGGTTCGTCGGGCGGTCGCTCCTCGGCGCATTCAAGTGGCCACACAACCACAGCGCATTCACCCGCCTTGGCGGCGGCTGCTGTTGCCGCTGCCGCCTATCAGCTATCTGCAACAGCAACCGCAGCTGCAGCCGCTTCCTCCACGTCCGCCTCCGCAACCGCCTCCGTTACGGCTGCCACAAGTTGCCAAGCGGCGAGCGCGTTTGTGGCCTCAGCCAGCATGCTGGACATGCAACAACTGGAGGAGCAACAGCAACAGCAGCAGCAGCACCATCAACACTACCTGCAGCAGCAACAGCAGCAACAACAACAACAGCAGCAGCAGCAACATCTTCATCACCAGCAACATTTGCAGCATCATCAGCAGCAGCAGCATCAACAGCAGCAGCAGCAGCAACAGCAACAGCAGCAGCAACTGCAGCAACATCATCAGTTGTATCATTATCATGCCACGCATTCGCAGCAGTTGCATGCTCATGAGGCAGGCGCTGGTTTGTTGGATATATCCACATTGTAAATTATTGAATATATACATACACACACACACCACACACACACACACACACACACTTAGAATTATATATGTAATTGCAACTAAAAGAAAAAAACAAATTTTAGCTTTAGTTTTAAAACAACAACAACATTAATTTTAGCACTTGTAATTACAACAAATGAATGCAAATTAAACATAAAAATAATAATAATAATAAAAATACAAATGATTATTAATTAATTAATTAAATAATTCCAATGGCATTTACAAATTAAGCATACGCACTGTTGTACCATACGAAACGAACATCTTCTGCTCCTCCTCCAACACATTCGACATTCCACAACTTGCATTCCACATTTTTTGCTAGAAAACAAAAACAAAAAAAACCTAAACAACAATTGTGTGATACAAAAAAATTGTTGCAAGCAGAACAAACAAAAATATAAATAAATTAATAATAAAAATTGTTTAAACTTATTTTTCATTTATTTTAATTGTACAAAAGAAAAGGCAAAGAAAATTGTAAACAATTTCCAAAATGCATTCCACACACACACACACACAAGAAAATACAGAGACATAAGTAAAATGTAACAAGAAACGGCAAACAACATTCTATTTTATAGATTCTCTTATGCATTAAGTAATTCTAATTATTATCTATTATATAAACAATTTAATTATTAATTATCCTTATGAATACTGCAAGAAAAACAAAAGACAAAAACAAAATGAAAGAGAAACATTAATTGTAATAAAAAAAAAACAACAAAAATTATTATTATTATTATTATTATTATTATTATAATTAAAAGACAAGCAGCTACCACATAATACAAACAACAAAATGTTAGTAAACCTAAAGAAAATTTAGTAAAAAGAAAAACAAAATGATAAATTGATAAATGCGAAACAAGGCGAATCGAAGTATGAAAGAAAAAGAAAGAGAACGAGAAAGATAGAGAGAAGAGAGAGAGAGAGAGAGAGGGAGAGAGCGATAGCCAAAACGCCTGCAACAACAAGAACAACAACAACAAAAAGAAAAACCAGAAAAATCCACAAAAAAACACACAAATAAAAGAAAAATCTTTACAAAAAATATAAAAACAAATTGCTTTTTTATTTAATTCACATAATTTCTTAGAATAATATTTTCTTTTTTAGCACAATTCATTTAGCCGTCGGCTCTGCTTATTTTCAGACAATGACAGATTTTATTTCTATTTTGTGTAGATTTCCAGTTTATGCCAAGGTTTGCAATATACTTTATCGTATAACTATGGAAATTTGCAAAATATGCAACAAAGCTGTTTGATATTTGAGATTAACGATGACATTTTATGGTTCTGTCACTTGGTTCCGTCTTAAATACAAATATACAATACATTTCTGGAACGTAACTCTGCTGGCACGTGCGTTTATTTTTGTATCTTACGGATATCGGATGAGTTTTGCAATAGAAAACCAACTCAGGCTATAAAATCCCATAAGATGTTCTTGTGTGTGTGTGTGTGTGTGAGTGTGTGTATTGCTGGTTATTCGGTATTTAAATAAGCATTTAATATCATTAACAAATTGAATGATTTGACAAAACTAGCAATGGCTATAAAAGAACTCAAGCACATTAGTTGACGGTCTATGGAAATTGTCTAACTTGGCATGAAACTTAACTTGGTCTATTAAATTTTTATTTACGGGGTCAACAGTCTTGTGAAAACTTTATTTTGGCTATTGAAAATGCAGCATGAAGTATTGGAAATAATAAGGTTTCATTTAAAACTTAACTCAAAGTAGCTGTAGCTGCTTAAAGAACTTTAGACACAAAGTATCTTAAATGAGTTTAAATTAGTCAAAATTTTGATGGAGTTATAGTTGCCAAAGTAGCCGTTACAATTGCTTAGCTTCATTGGAAGTGCTTTCTATTTAATTATTTAAATTATTTAGAATTATTCCTGAATTGTAATATGCTTTTATAGCCAGAGCAGCGAAGGCTTTCAGGCTTTGCTTTCTATTAAAATAAAGCTTTTGTTTAAATTTAACTTAAAATTAAATTTAAACAAAATGTAGCGGCAGCTCTTGTATTTGGTACTATGAGAAATGTTTGCTAATTAGCTAAAGTAAATGACTGACAAATAAATTAGTAAATTATGAAATTAGCTGAGCCAAAAAAAAAATATATGGCAAATTGCAACTCAATTGTTTGACTAACTGCATTTATTTTATTTAATTTATGGCAAATATATTTTATTAAAATCAAATTAAAATATCAAAGACCTAAGCTGCAGATACTTTATTGCTTAGCTAAACAAAATAATAATAACTTAAGTTATTTAAATTTAATTTATTAAACATACACCTCAAGATATAGCTTTTAATTTATTATATTATATTTATTTATTATTTCGAGTTATTTTATTTATTAAAATATAAATCAATCGACTTGCAAAGGAGGCTGAAATCGAATTTGCAAGTTTTCTCTAGTTGATTTCTATTTGCTTGCACACTTGCTGTGACATTTGTGCTATTATTTTTTATTTATTTAACTTATTTAAACTAATGATCAAAGCTAATTTTCGTGACAGGAAGTGGGAGTTTTGTAGCTGTCGCTGTTGATCTAATACTTATAATAGTATAATAGCTAGATTGTTTGCAATTTCTATAATTATTTAGTAATCACTTGTGGCCGACGTGTAATGTTCAATGTAATTGTTGTAATTTAAAAGTCGCTCATCGATTAGCAAGCCAAGTTGCGCAGCCAAGTTAAGCATTAGACTTTCAAATTGATGTTCATCTATTTATATGCCTTATATATCTGCCTTTCCAAAACATATTATCAATGCTGAACTAATCAAAGCATCCAGTTGACAGTCGACAGTCACTTTTCTCTGATCACAAAAAAGAAAAAAGACGACCTTAGGCTTATTAACAAACCATAACATCCATTCCATATTGCTAATTTATGCTGGCACCAGGTAAACATCTAACAATAGCTCCAACATATTAGTGCAGCAGAGTGCTCGGCTAGCAGATACCCTGCACTCAATTAGCTTATCTAAATCTTTACATAAGCATGCCGCAGAATACTTTTCAGCTTGGTAAGTTTATAGCTGCTTTAAGTCTAATTAACTTAAACTAACATAACTGATATCAAGTCAATCAACTTCTGCATCTCTTTTAGGGTCAACAGGGTATACTAAAACGCATTAAAATTATGATCTGCGGCATTCATGAAAATTGCAAATATAGCTCATCAAAAACCAAACAGAAAATGTAGAAAAAATATTTCATAAAATTATGCAATAAGGAAAGAGAGCAAAATATTTGATATAAAAACAATTTATATGAATTCAGTTAATATCAAACAGAGCTTACTAAATATAATAAGTATATTATTTCTGATAGATTTTTCCATTTTGTCGCTATTGCTGATTATTGTAATTATCATACATGTGGAGTGCGGCAGGTTAAATCGAAATAAAAGCTTTACGCAATTTCAATTAAAATACTTTTAATTTTCCTGCCCTTTCCGTTTTTTTTTGCAATCAATTAACATACAACTTTTAATTACAACCCTTTTTTTTAGAGCCATTTATAAGTAGATTGAAAAACACTTTGTTGTTGTTGTTGCAGTTGTTGTTGTCGCATTCCATCATTTTGTATTCGTTTCGTTTTCCTATTTTGTAGTTCACATTTTGTCATTAATAACTTAAATTAACATTTTTCGCAATCATTTTTATGGAATGATGAAACCCGATTGCTTGAGATACAAATGCATAATTTTTGTAAACAAAATTTATTAATTTTTTATGGTTGTCATTTGCGTGCGCTGCAATGCACAGCAGATACAGATACATTTAGAGATACAGACACAGACACAGATACAGATACATATCTGCTGCTTCAGTTCGAGTTTGTTTGACATGCAAATCGTTTGTCGCAGCGTTTTGTTTATTTTCTCATCAGCCACATTGACGCAATGTTTGATTTAGATTTATTATTATTTTTATTTTACTGTTTGTTGTTGGGGTTTTTTTTTAGTTGTTGTTTGCTTTTTTCTAATCTAATTAGCTTAATTTTTTGGTGCCGCTTCTCGGGCTTATTTGCGTGTTGCCAGTGTCATTTGTTGCAATCAGCGACCGAAAATTAAGCATCACTTTTGCCATGTGATTAGCCATTAAATTAAATTAAGATCTAATGTCAATCTCGACTCGTTTAACAACAACAACAAAAACAACACTTTCAGACAACTGCTTCATTCTGGCCAAAAGCTGTGACTGCAGCTGAGTCATCAGCGCAATTAGAAACCGCATCAATGACAGCAGATGATCGTGAGAGTTTTGCCAATTCAAGCAAACGAATTATTTATGCTTTTCTCATTTATTTATTTAATTAATTAAATTTAAATATATTTATTTATTTATTTATAAATATTTATAATAAATTCTAAATAATTTATCGACATTTATTATTTATTCAATTAATTCTTGATAGCAAATTGTTATTTGTTGTTTATATATAATTTAAAATTATATGTATAATATATTATTTATATATATATTAATATTTAAATATATTTTTTATTAATATTTAATAATTTCCTAATGTATTTGCGTTAATTTAGGTTGTTTAAAAATGTGTTTTGCTTATTAAGTATTTTATTTGCTAATCAATTGAAAGTCTAAAATAATTCTATGGCAAACAGAGCATATTGTTGCTCTCTCTCTCTCACTCTCTCTTGCTCTCTTACTGACTTTATCTGCAGCTAATTCGTGTTATGTGATTCGAGAGAATTCGTGCATTTCTGAGTGCACCCTTCAATTATCTAAACAAAAGCCCTGCGGCGCCTTCAAAGCACAACAACAAGCCAAAACCCTACATACAGTAGCTAAAGAGAGTGTGTGTGAGAGAGAGAGGGAGTTGGATAGAGCGCGAGAGAGGGATGAATAAATACAGAATCCAGTGTAGAAGCGAGCAAGCTGAACAACTAATTAAACTTTAACAATAGAAAAGTTAGCAAACAAATGTCATTATGCACCAAAGTCGAAGTTGTCTGTGTCTGGATTTTAGTTTAGTTTTACAGATTCAGTCAAAGGGGTGGTGGGGAGGGTGGTAGTTCCGCCACAGTCAATGACCAAAAACGATGGCGCCCTTTATTGGCTGACACATTTCAAAACTAGGTTAACTGAGAGCAATGGTAACAACATAAGGCAACATAAAACACACAAACTCAACTCGAGTTGATGCATAAGCCTAAAACTGTAGCCAATGCTGAGGCTAGGGTTACGATTGCGAGTGTCACTGAAACTGAAACGTACATAAACAAATCGGATTAGTTGACAAAATAAAAAATAAAAATAAAAAAAATAAAAACGAAGTATAAATCAAAAATCCAATTAGTTGTGCACCGTCGTGCAATGGTAACATTTTTAAACTGTTGTCAGCTCAAAAGATACGAGTACATAAATATCTGTATCTTTTATATTTTTTTTTTTTTTGCTGTGCGTGATGGATGTGTGGCATGCGTAAGAATTTATAGTAGGTCGCTTGATCGATGGGACCGCACATTGATTTACGGGAATATTGAGATTTGTACAGAGCAAAACACATGCAAATTGTCAGACTGTCTGGCGACCCGTCAACAGACCTTGGCCTAAGCCGACAAACGACACAAAACTACGCACCTGCACCTTGTCGAATGGGAAAACCCAACTAGCATACAGGTAGACATCGTCATGGTAATGAACCTCTAAAATCCACGCCTCGCTGACAAATCCCTTAACGGATCTTCGTAATGCTAATGCCGAGCAACTGCAATAAAGGGCTAGAATAACAACGAAGACTGCAAGTCTAAGGCAAAGCGAACAATAAATGGCTAAGCAAACTATGCATATTATCATAATCATCAATAAAAATATAAATTCTAGCCGTTGGCTTAGCCAACTCAACAGGTCGTAGGTCGGCGTAGAACAATCTTTGCCTAATACTTCCTCTTTTGCGGTTTTCCTGGTATTACAATCGAGGCGCTTCAGTTGGCGAACGTATCACCCGCATATATCGCCAGTTGTTGCATCTGAAATTCAATCACTGGGCCAGCATAAAATGAACAATCTGCATCTGTAAGATAGCAAGTATCCATGCTAATCACTGTCAAATTACTTCTACATATATATACATATATATTTTTGCATTTTTATAGCCCTGCTCTTTACTATCATTTAGAGTTGTTGTGTTCTCGTGTTGTTATTGTTGCAATGTACTTGCAATTAGGTGATTAGTCACGCCCTGATTTGACATTGATACCCAGCAACTAAGCAACTATGCGGGTGCTTCAGACACAGTTTGGGGTGTCTACCACAGCGAGTTGTGGATAAGAAATACCCAAAATACAAACCTAACAATCTGTCAGCCAGAAACGGAGTTGTTCTCAAGTCTAAGTGTAAGTATTTTATATAGTATATGAATTTGTTCAAAATATTAGTTGATTTTAGTTTACATGCTTAATGTAGTAGAGACTTACAAATTGCTTACACTTGGTGCTTGGAATAGTTCGAATTCACTTATTAATAACTGGACTATCTTTTGCCTTTAAAAAGTGATAATTTAATTTATAATTTGCATTTAAACTATAAGCATTTTATTTAACTTAAAATTGCTTATCTAGTTTACTCATAAATTAAATTTATTATAGTTTTATATTTGCTTTAAATCAACGAATAACTAATAAACTTATACTTGTATCTTCTACTCTGTTTTATGCGAAGAAACAGCGAATTAATTTCCCTAAAATAAATAATAAAGAACATTACGTTCAGCGTGTATAAACTTTCAGATTTTAATATTATACAATGTTAATTAATTAATGTTATAATTTGTGACCCTTATCTGCAATACTTATGCATTTTTGTTAAGAATATAATATATATAATTTGTAGATTAGAAAACCATTATAAATTATATATAAATTTATATAAATATTTCTTATATTTTGCTGCTGAAAATAATGTATAAAAATATTAAGACATATTAATTAATTTATTCTATTTATTTACTTTTTTTTCTTAATATTTCTTTGATTTATTTCCACTCAAAACACTCTTATTATTAATGGCAATTTGCTAATGCATAAATTGTATTAAGCTCTAAGTTAACTCTGGAGCAACTACATTCAGAGTTCTATCCCTCAGTTCCATTCCCGATCCTCATCCCCTCACCATTTGCATCCACATCCACATCCAACAACGCAGTGAAGCACTTGTGTCACTTAATTAAGTCGGCGTTTTATTGTCGTCGTCATCGTCGTCGTCGTTAGCAGCAGCAGCAGCAGCAGCATCGTCGCTCAAGTTAATTACTCAGCACAGGCAGCTTTATAGCCAAGCAAAGCTGCAAGCAGCGAGCTATACCCGCACACCTGTAAAGTGTATGTTGGGTCTAGTGTCCTGGGCAACTGCCAGTCTCCTTTACAACTGTTGGCACTACTTTTACTGCTGAAGCTGCCAAGTGAGCATAACAATTCCTACTCCGACTGGTGGCAACTTCTTCCTGGCAACTGGCAACTGGTAACTGGGAATAGGGGACTGAGGACTGAGGACTGGGGATTGAAGGGGGTCTGCACTTTGGCGCATTTGTTGATTCGCGCACTTGAACAACATGGCAGCGCAACCAAAGTCGACACTGGCAGCAGCTCTGCCTGCTATGTCAGCTCTGTCAGCACTGGCAGCTCTTATCTTAATGAGTTTTATGCATCTAATTAAATAAATTGCACCTCTCGTCAGGCAGGCAGGCAGGCGCTATGACAACTGAGCCGCAGCTCTTGTACCGTGTACCAACTAAATAGATCTCTCAATTTTGGCTAGAGTAAAAGGCGAATGGCAAAGTGGAGCAGAGGAAAATTGGAGCAGGGGGAGCAGGCATAATGCAGTAATGCAGTCCATTGCCAAAACCATGGCCCCACCCCAATGGGGTGCCACATTTCAGAGACCACACCCAGAGCGAAATTCAATTTTAATTACAAACATTTTTTTGCTGTGATTTTTTTTTCCAAAATCGATTTTGTTAAACATTTTTTACATACACAATTTGTTGATGTGTTGGCATATATGTATATATGTATATATATATATTTATATATACTCACATATGTGTGTGTGTGTGCGTGTGTGTGTATATTTTAATCAACCGCTCCCAGACACAAATGCTTGGTAGTTGTTGCCTTTGTATCGACTGGGCGGCAGTTTGTTGCTGCCACAAAAGCAGCTATAGATTGTTTTTTTTTTATACTCTTACCTGCTTTGCCATACGCTCCATGTATGCTCGCATTTATTTATTTACTTGCTGCTGCCCTCATCGCAGTCGCCGTCGTCACATTTTCAATTTTTCGCTTGCAAATTGGAAAAGTTCAAACGCACACACAGCAAACGGAGCACAGAGCACAGTGCAGCACCGAAATGGCGGCCCCAATCGTATCCAAAAACTCAACCACATGAGCTTCGTACCCGCCCCAGTCCGCAATCCGCAGTCTCCAGTGACCAGTCTCTGTTCCAATCCCAATGCCAGTCCCAGTCCCAGTCCCAGTCCCAGTCCCAGTCCCGGTCGAGACCCAGACAGGAACGGGCCAGACATATGCATGAGCTCAAAAGCTACAGATAAATGCAACAACAACTGCAGTCAAATTCAACTGAAACTGGCCAATGTACAGTGGTACAAAACTTTGAATAATTGTGGTTAATTACTATTTATTTTAATTGAAATAAACTTGTCAGAATATATTTATAAAAATATTTTAAATTCTTATTTGAAATCTGTAGAAAATTTGCAAATAAATTAGATAATTGATTTAGCTTTTAAATTAAATTTAATATTTAAATGTTAAGAATTAGACAATTAAATTTAAAATAATACACAACGTTTTTGTTCTTAATGTATTGTTTTGTCAAAACAAAATGTATATTTACTATCAGTTTAGTTTTTAACAACTTACGAAACTGTGCAAATGTACAATATTTGCTTAAAATTAAAAGCAAACTATAAAAATTATTTATTAAATATATATTTATTATATTATTAACAAGTTAACAATTTGTGACCACTGTGCAAATGTCGATTTGTTGTTTTTGTAAAGCCCATTTACATATACGCATTCCACACAACAACAACGACAGCAAGACAACAACAACAACACTCATAGAGCCATTCACATACTTATTTTGAACATTTCGCCATGTCCGGCAAAGCGACGTCAATGACAAGCCCCGGCTGGCTGAGTGACTGTCTGGATAGTGGGACAGACAGATGCACAGATGAACTGACTGACAAACTGGCAAACTGGCAAACTGACCAACTGACTAAATGGCAAACTGACTGACCAATGCCATGAAAGTCGCCGCCTGTGCTGCCTAGATAGTGTCTGCCCTGCAGCTTTTTGCATGTGTGCGATTATTTGAATGTCTCTCTCTTTCTCTCTCTCTCTCTCTCTCTCTCTGTATGTGTGTGTGTGTGAGTGTGTGTATCTGAGCTGATTGATTGATTATTTGTTCCGCATCACTCACCTGGAAAATTCAACTGAAGTGGCAACTTTAATTAATTTGCTTATATACGTTGCATGTTGTTGCCGCCAAGTTGACGTTGTTCATATGGCGAGTCTCCACATAAGCTACATAGTCTATATACTCTGTATACTGTGTGTACTGTGTGGGTATTTGTAGACAGTATATAAACAACACAATATACAAAAGTTAATACATATGCTGGCAAATTAATTGGTTTAACGTACATACGCAACAGACAGACAGGTGAGGGCCAGAATGCGTCTGGACATCAATTGGGCTGTGCCAAGTTTAATTATGTTCGCGTATATCGAATATATTATTCAAATTTATACTGAAGGAGTATTTTTATAAATGTACATCGCTCAGCAGTAGATACCAAAGCTTGACCTATTTAATCACATTGTTAAATTATATACAAATATTTAAGCTAAGCAATCAAAAACTTTATTCCAAAAGTGATAGTTTATTATACAAGTTTAACTTATTAATTTATTATACAATTTTTAGAAATGTATATGATGTAAATATACGAATTTCATATTTGACTTTAATTTAAATATAATTTATATAAAAAATTCTGAAATACTTGCAACAATTTAAAATATATTTAAATCAAATAAAATAAAGCTTTCTAAATGCATTAAATAAGCATTGACAGCATTCTCATAATGGAAAAGATCAGAAAGTTATCACATGCACCAATAGCAACTCAATCAGACACTTTGAATATCACATAATACATTGACTACACTTTTCTGAGCACATAAATTAAAAGTTTAGAGTTGAAGACAAAACAACAGATGAACTAACAATAAATTAATACGCATAAAGTCAATAAATAAAACTGTGATCATTTATAAGAATTATCAATAGTCTCCAAAGACAATAACTGTTTTCACACCTTTCGAGCCTATAAGACAAGGCGAGAACAAATCATAAACAAAAATGTTGGCCTACAACTGTGAAGATCTCTGTCCCTTGTCAAAAACAAAAAAAAAATAGAATAAAAAAACTACCTGAAAAATGCTCGTAAAATTATAACAAATTATGTGTAATAATTTAGCGTGCGCCAAAATACCGTTTGAGTTGAATATTTGAGATTCAGGTGCTTACTATAACAATGGGCTTAGTTTTGTTTATTGATCGAAGCTTTTACCGTTTCGTTTGCCAACTATTAGTTGTGATTTGATGGCATATTAATCGTGGAATTTATAATTGAACTATAAACAAAATATTTTCAACTTTCTTTGGCAGCGTTTCACCGACCCGGCCAAGCTTAAAAAAGTTGAAACGCATTTAACTAATCGCAGCTTAAAGTTTTAATCTATGCTTGAATCTCATTAATTCAATTGCCAATTAAAGCTGACAATGTGAATGATTTCTAATCAACTGATTACTGACAGTTGCAACTGTTATTCGATTTATATCTTTAATCTAAATGCTACCATTTGACCTTGCCTATTGGACTTCTGAAGAAGCCAATGACGCATTCCAAAACCACGGACATCTGACTGACAAATTGTCAATCGAAATAAATGTGTCTTAACTCATGTATATTTTTAGAAAATTTGGTAATTTGCTTGTGAGCGGAATCCAAATAATTTATTTAATTTCAGGCAAATGTCTTAAGAATTATTTTAATTTATTTGTTTATGTAGATTCCTGTTTGGGTAAGTTAACTAGGAAAACTATAACCTAATTTGTTAATATTTTATTTTCAACAGTAGATACGATAAGATTGAGTTTTATTTAATTATAATAAATAGAATTAAATAAAAATATTTTAAATTCTCAATATTTTTGAGATTTTATGAATAATAAATAAATTAGAATCCCATTTCTATTGACTATATATTTAATTATGATAACATAATGTTTTATTATTGAAAGTATTTAATAAAATAAGTATTTTAACTTAGAAAATAATTATAAATAATATTTGCCTGAGAAAATATATTTAAATAACAATTCATTAATTGTAAAGAACAACATCAAAAATGTTAAAATTTTAATTAATTAATATAAATTAACAGGATTTTGTTAGTGTATATTAAAAATTTAAATTTCAAACACTTCATAGATTTGTGATTGGATTAATAATAAATAAGTATTAATCCAATTTTTATGACTATTAAGTTTATTTAATTAAATATATTTATATAAAAAATATGTATTTTAAGTATTTTAGCCATAATCCTAATTATATATAGAGAAGATTATTTTATTTTAGTCATTACTTGCCCGCAGTTGAAGCTTTTTATGTTAATATTGTACTTAAATGCCAAGATAATGTGGGACAAAGGTTACTGTCCCTTCAGGGCCCCTCTCATATAACGCTTTCAGACTGTTAACGCTCAGCAAATACTTCATTCGCAAGAAACGCATTAGCAACTTCACACCCATTTCGACGATGGCCTGAGGCAAAGCCAGACACATTTGCTGGCCGTAACCCAAGACTGAGACCGTAACGCGTGTGCCTAATATAACCCTAAGGTGCTAAGGTCCAAAAGGTGCTGAAGTTGCAGAAGTTGCAGAAGGTGCTGAAAGTGTTGAGGTTTGGTTGAGGCTGCTTATTTAAAATGCAACACCAAATTTATTGTCAACGGGCGCATTTCATTCATTGTCCTGTGTGCCGTCGCATCGCATAATCCTTGAATGGGCTACGTGCCCCTAAGGCGGTTCCTTAATACATTTGCGTCATATCTGACGACCGTCGCCTAACGACTTCCGTTCGAGCTTTGCGCACGCGCAGTTCGCTTCGTTTACTGAGACTGCGACGTAGACGGCGACGGCGACGGCGATTGGTATTGAAATTGAAGCTGGACGTGAACTGAGGACTGGATCTGGGACTGGGACTGGGACTGAAACTGGACTGGAGCGCCCACAGTTTTTAATGATAATCTCTTGAGTTATGTGTTTTTAAATATAATTTCGTTGTTGGCGTGCAGACGACGGCACCATAACTCACATAGCGCCAAGTCACGAACTGTCAGAGCAGCACAGCTACAGCAAAAAGTTGCCTGTTAACTGTCCAAGTTGAGTGTTTGCGTTTACAGCAACATTTAGCATGTAACATGTAACATATAACATATACTTATAACGCACTCCCACGGCATCTCATTAATTGGCTCATAAAATAATGGCCCAGCTACCTGGCACACACATCTTAGCCAGATCACTGAGTGCTGTGAGAGCTTTGCGTGTCTGCTGGGCATCCATAAGCGGAACGTTTAACTTTTCACAAGCATTCAGAAGCGGCAAATTTGGCACCCAATTTATCAAATGAGAACATTTGTCGCCCCGCGGGTTTGTGCTTAAACTTGCATTCAGTTCTCATACCCATCGGCGAATCCTGGCCAGCAACAGGCGTGGGAATCCAATCATACTGTGTAGGTGAAAGCTGACAACCTGGAGGTGGGAAATGTACTTGTAAAAAAATAAAAAAAAGGTGCCAATTGATACCAGCCGCAGTCTAGCGATAATAATTCGCATTTCTCAGTGCCAGCCTTAGACGTTGTTCCTGTCCCTGGCAGGCAGCGGCAGCGGCAGCGGCAGCTGCTGTCACCACAGAATAACGCTGTAATCCTGCGGCGTAACTTGAGCTCAAGTCGCATGCAGATGCCGGAAAGGGGTCGCAATCAAATCTAAATCCAAAACGAAAGCCAAATTCACAAGGAAGTCGAGAAACCACCCCCTGGGGCACATGCTGAGCGTGTGCTTGGACTGTGCAATCAAATCAAATGAAATCAAATAAAATTAAAATCCACTTTGAGCCTATTAAAGTGTGCCAACGTTTCGTCCTCATTCTCATCCACATCCACATCCACATTCTCATCCTCATCGTAGTCCTGGCAAAACTGTCACTCGTTGTCGTTAGTTTTAATTGACATGCAAGTCAACGTCCAGCCGACGGCGACATGTCAATCAAAAGTGCAGCCCTCTCTAACACACACACACACACACACACACACACACACACACACACACAACCACCCCCTCGCCACCGCCTCATAGCCATGACTGTGCTCATGGGCCACCCCTCCTCATCCCCATGGAGTACACCTCATTATGTCGTTGTCGCTCTGCGGTTTGTTGACACACGCATTTAGCTCAACACATTCGAAGCAGACGCCTCAACAGCTGCGACTCATGTCCATTTATTTGGCGGTTTTTTAAGTGTTCCCTTCCAGCAAATTGTTGGTCTATTAATTGGCTAAATTGCTTATCTTCAATGGTCTCGTTTGATCAATCAGCCAGTTAACTAAATTGGCTTATTTGTTAGCTACTTACTCTATTGACTGTAAGCTTAGTGAATGCAGTTTGATAAATCGAAAAAAATATATTGAAATTATTAAAAATAATATATAATGAAAGGCATAGAGAGATTGAGGGCATTAAATGCTCTAGAAATTAAATAATATTATTTAATTAAATTAATATTGGAAAACAATGCAATAGTTTATATATATATCTGTCCAGAAAAGTTTATAAATTAAGATTGGAGTATAAGATATAACTGAAAATGTTCTTGAAAGATAATGAATTAGAGAGATTGATAAATTTAGAACAATTATTTAATTATTTTAAAATGATTAATTTTCAAATATATATTTATTTACTATTTAAAATATTCACAATACAATTCATTTAAAATAATTATTTTAGATTGATTAATTTTCAAATAAATATTTATTTACTATTTATTAAATTCAAAATATAATTAATTTACAATAAATATTTAATATTAATATAAATTATTAAATATTTATTTGTTTATTTTTAATGTATTTATTATTAAGTGGGTTTATAATATAACTTATATAATTTATTTTTATATTATTAATAAACTTTTTGGATATTTATTTTATTAGTTTCATTATATTATAATATTTATTTTCATACAATTTAATTTATTTATTATATTTAATATTTTGTTTATTTACAATATATATAATTTATATATATTTATTCATATTATAAATTTATTCTTCTAAAATTTTATTTAATTGTTACTATTATCAGTGGTTTTAAATATCAAAATCTTGGGATTATTGCATAAATTCTACATCAGTAGAAATTCATTTTTTTTCGGTTTTTAACATACTGTGATGTTGTAAGCTTAAACACAATCGCATCTCTTTCTTATTATTTCAATATATATTTGAATATTTATAAAAACGCACACCTTCCCACTTAAAGTCAATTAATAAACTACAATTTTCTTTCTTTAGCTACTCGTTAAACAATCTGGAACTCCTTGTAAATGAAACACAAAACACGAATCGAGTCACGTTTATTGACCGTCTGCCATATGTTGAATGGTGAATGCAGACTGTCAAAGAGGCGGCTAATAGGCCAATAATTGTATATTCTCTGAACTGTCTGAGACAGACAACCTTCAGCAAGAATTGAGACAACTGGCTGAGTTTGCGCAACACATTGTTGTCAATGTGGCAAAGAAAACAGTTGCAGCCACAATCTGTTGCCGCCCCAGTTGTCAATTGAATCTGGCGGCGATCTGCATAAGACTGAATGAGAGAGAGGAAGGGAGCAACAGAGAGAGAGCGAGAGAGAGAGGAGGGGAGAGGTAAGTGTCACCTGCAGAGTGACTTGGCCACAGCTTTAAACGTGTCTTCAGCTTGGACAAAAGGAATGCTCTCTAGAAATTGTGGCAACTATTCAAGACGCTGCAATCTGCTGCAATTTCAATGCTTCACTGAGCTCAGTGTTGACTTGCACACACACACACACACACGCACACACAAAGATACCAAGTTGAATTGCAGTTACATGCACACATAGAATTATTGGATTGTTTATTCGTTTTGTTAAACAATTTGTTTGCTCTGTCACACGAACATTGTGCTGGCTGAGAGAGCTGCTAATTGCACTTGTTGATTGCCTGATAACAGGTTGCTCCGTCCGTCTGTCCAATGTTGCATAAGTGCCAATGCATAAGACAAACTTTTGTCCAAAACACTCAATGGCTTGTTGTGGGCGTGGCAGCCACGCAACTAACTGGGCATACAATCGACCCAAACTGCAACTAACAACACAATGCTGCACATGTTCGACTTTGACTACCGAGTTTCGTCTTTGAACGACAATTCTCCAGAGTTGTTGCCACTGCAACAACAACGGCAACAACTACAACTACAACTACCACTGCTACTGTCATCGCAAACAAACTTAAGTAGGTAATTTGCAACTAATTTTCAAGTGGGCAATTCAAGTTGAACGCGTCGGCCACAATGTGACTGTGTGTTGACAGCCATTGCGCATTGCTCATACGCAGTGTTGTACGCCTAGTGCTTTGTGCGTCATGCCTCTTGCGTCGCCTGTTAGTGCCGCTCGTTGTGGCAGGCAGGTGTCACATTGTAATTAGAGTGGCGCACCAGCTGCTGCTGCACTACGCATGTTATTCATAATATTGATCAAGTGAATAGACACCGTGCATTCAAGGCATTTTATGAAGAGATTATGACTAATACATTAATAAATAATATATATAAATTCTTATTATAATGAATAATAAATGAAATAATGAAATATATAAATGTTTATTGTAATTTCACTTAGATTTAGATATAGAGCTTCTCCTTCTATTTATCGAAAGTTTCTTTCGTAACTGAGTTAATTCAAATAATAATAACTTATTAAAATATACAATTATATTATTAAATTTTATATTTAATTTGTTAAAAATTTATCAATACTTAATGATTTATCTTAATTACGCTAATAATGAATTTTTAAATTACATAATAATATTATACAATTTAATATTTATTTTAAGCCACTGTTCAGTACTAAAAAATTATAATAATAATAATTAATTAATAGTAAATTCTACTTTTATTATTTAAATAAACATTTATTAATAATTTCAAACAATTTGAACAATTATTGATATTTTTATTTGTAGATACTTTTATAATATATAATTTAACTATAATATATATTGATAAATTTTTTAAAGTTCATTGCTAAAGTTATTTACATTACATTACATACATATATAATTATAATAATATTTAATAACTTTCAATTAATTTAAAAGCAATTAAACTGAATATTTAATAGTGCAAATAATTTTCATATAATTTATAAATAATTATAATAAATATAATATAAATATAATAAAAATATATATATAATAAATGATTATATATATATATTATAATAAATATTTATTTGCATTTCTTATTATAAATCTTAAAGAATTATTTATTACACTTACTTTTATTATTTTTAATTAAATATAAATAAACAACTAGCAATCAAATAAATGCATCAAAATATTATGTTTCAAATAATTCAATTAATCCTCATGTACACAGTACAATTTTAATGCAATTTCCTTGAGCGACTGCAGATGTTTTTCACACCCGCCCTTGACTTACGCCAGCCCACCCATTGCCAACGACCACGCCCATCACTCACACCCGAGTCCAAAAAAAAAAAAAAAAAAAAAAAAAGATTCTATAAAGCAAATAATTTGGTGCGAAAAGCATATTTTTATGTGAGCACCGCCCCCCGCAAGTTGCCAATAAAAATGTTTCGAACAGCGTATTAAATTAAATAATAAATAATAAAAAATTTCACACAGCTTCCCAACAGACGCAGACGAAATTCAGTGCGTGATTTCCGCACGCCAATGTTGAACATGTACGCGCCATTAAATAATTTCCGCCCTCACAGACACCCAAACTGAAAAGCAGAGATCTCATACTCATACTCATAGTCACACTCAGACTGAGATTCCGAGACCCAAAGCGAGAGACAGAGCCAATCTAAAGTTCCAAGCGTCAAGCATCGCTGATTGCGTTTCACAAATGAACTAGAAATATTGCCACAAAATCGAAGCGCATCTATGAAACTCAAATTGAAGCTGAAACTGAAACTGGAAATTGAAATTGAGAAACTCGCCGATTTCACTGAAAATCTTTCAAATCTACTCGCCGCAAATCAAGTTCAACGAAGGGAAAGCGCCGGCAAGCGGGGAGGCTAAAGGAGAAGAAGGCCCATTATGCATAGTTTGGCCATTAAAAGCGCGGCAGCTTTGGCCATTTGAAAATTAGGGTACATAGCGGTACTTATTATGGGTGTTAACGGTTTTTGCAGCGCCAGCGCTCAACAAGAGTTTGCAAGCCAAACAAAAAAAAAAAAAAAAAAAAAAAACAAGAAACTTGTCTGTCAACAAAATGTTGCTTATTGTAGTTGTTGTTGTTGTCTCGGAGGGAATAAATTTAAACAGAAACCAAATGTCATTCGCTTGGCTTTTCAAATAAACATATTTAAAATTATGCACAACACTTAAAAATCAACGCATTTATTTATTTCAGTTGCTTTTTTTTCTATTTTTTTTTTTTATTTTTATTTTTGTTGAGGCAGCAGCATCAATCGATGGATCAGTTTGACAACAAATCGTCGCCAAACTGGTTTTTGAACTATCGAAAACATTTCGAAAATGTTGCCGTTGTTGGAAATTTAAAGCTCATAAATAGTTTTGGGTTATCTATCGAGTCGGGGTTAGTTAGTCTTTGATAATCGGCGCGCTGTTGCAATGTTCCCCCCACTCCCAGGGAAATCATTAAAATTGTTGCTGTTGTTGTTGTTGTTGTTGTTGTGGAAAGTGAAGTTTTAGTACAGTTAGTTTGTCGTAGGTCTCTCTCTCTCTCTCTACCTCTCTCTTGTGCGTGAAACTGAACTGACCTAGGCTAATGGCCATCTCAGCTCTTCAATCTTCAGCTCTATCTGCCACAAGGCAACCAGCATTTGGTTGCAACTTCTTGTGGCAACAACCGCAAATATTCTGTGGAACAGTCTATCTTATCGCCAAGCGACCTGGCCAACCGATCGAATCGATAAACGTTGGCCAAATCAAACGTGCCGCTTGGAAAATGCAAGTAAAATGGGAAAAACCTAGTGAAAATTCAGCTAGCACACACAGTAGTCAGAGAGCAATGATTACCCATGCAGAATGCACATTGTCTCATAATTCAAATACCGCAAAAAAAAATAGGAGAAGGGAATAGAAAATAAGACAAACAAAAAATAAAAACCGAGAAAAACAAATGACGATAAAAATCAAAATCGTAAAATGGTACGTAAAAATGCGAGTGCAGAGAAGCCAACAACTATAGTGTGTATGTGTGTGTGTGTGTGTGTTGTTCTGAGAACTGACTGGGACCAGGTCCAACCCCTGCCTCGTTTACTCCTACGCGTTGCCTGCTACATCCTGCGGCAAAGGTGGCAAAAACTCGATGCTACCTGCGTGGCAGCAGCAAAAAAAATATGTCCCTAGTCCTGTGTGTGTGTGTGTGTATATGTCCTGTGCGTACGTGTGTGTGTAGGCTAAGATTTATTATGCTATACATTTCATGAATGTGTCGAGGGGCCGCCCTGGCTAGCGAGTAAGTGTGTGTGCGTTAGGGTTTCCCTAGAAAACTGCTGCAACAACAACTACTAGCAACAACAACTACCAACAACAACAACAACATAGCAGCACAAAAGGTGCACATCATAATGGCTGACAAAAAGTCGGCCTTAGCCTTTAATAGCGCTGAGTTTAACAGCCAACACAAACATGGTCCACAGTCCCATGGTCCGTACAGTACTCCACACATTCACATTCAGATTCACATTCACATTCACACTCGCATTCACATTCACTATTCGCAACATTCACATGGCACAAAATGGCGACATTCTGCACTCCACTTGAAACGAAGGGGTGTTCGGTGGAGGGGGGAGGCATGATTCCTTGGCATTCGCATTGGTTCAACAAAAAGTGAAACTAGTATTTGGTTAAGCGTTTTAAAGGCTGTCTGTGTTAGCCTTGCCACTTCTGTGTGTGTGTGTGTGGCCTATGCATTTTGCACATTCTTTTTCTACTCTCTTTTTTTATATTCTTCTGCCAGACTGCGAATGCCCATAGATAGCAGAGATTGTATACTGGTAACTAGAACTGGAAGTGAAGTTGTGAACTGCAAGCAAATGCCAATTAACATAACAAAAACGCTGAAACTGTCAGAGCAACTTCACATCATCCACTGCTAACGCCAGAGAGACACAGAATTGCTATCAACAGGGCTTCGGGCTTTAAATGCAGACTCAGGTGTCGTCTCATGTGTTGTGGGCGGCTCAACGTGAGATAATTATACAATATACCTTTAGGCTGCGACTGAAGATACCCTAAGATTATTAGGTAAGGTCAGACGTTTATTGTTTTCAATTTAAAATACATATTAGAGAAGAAACAAAAATAATAATTATTAACTTTTAATTATATTAAATAATTAAACGAATTTATTTCATTATAATAATTAAATAATAAATAAATAAACTGTTTAATAAATAATAATTTATGTATATTAAAGTAGAAACAATACTAATAATAATAATTTACTTACATTAAAAAATTAATATAATTTATATCATTAAATCAAATCAAATCAAAATTAAATTACAAATAACTATTAATCACTTAAATCTACAATTAATATTAAAGAATTTTCTTAAAATAAATATGACATTGATTATATATTTTTATAAAAGTACAAAGTTGCGAGAATAAAAGCAAATTGAATTATAAATTAAAAAAAAAAAACAGCATTTTACAAATTGAATAATAAACTTTAATTTATTGTAATTGTAATTCTCAAGCAATATTTAACTTATATTAAATAATATTTGTTAACTTTTGTCATAATTAAAAAAAATTACTTAAACTTCTTGCATTTTAAATTTTAGTTGATTGTTAAAGATTAATAAAATTATATACAATTTAGCTTCATCTAATTTAGGTTTTAATTAATTATATTTATGACTTAAATGTTTATTTATTTCAACTGATAAAATACATTACTCTACGTTTGTTTGATAATATAATTTCAATAAATTGTATTCAAAATTGTAATATTTATTTCTTTAATTATTTAATTTAGTTAGCTATTACAAGTTCGAAAGTAATAATTATACTGATTCTTAAAATACATTACTCTGTGTTTGCTTAATTGAAACACTTCAAACACTGGGTAGCTTTTAGTTCATCAGCTATTAATACACTTGCATTTCATGGCTTACTCAGAGTTTTTTTTTATAGCTCCCAGGCATTGACTAGACAGTGGCATTCGGCATCGTTCTAATGTGCAGGCACAGCAACAGACATCGCCATCTACATCTACATCGCCATCGCCTTCATCATTGATGTAGATATGTTGGACAGCAGCCAGTCAGATGTCAGTCCGTGCTCAACCCCAAGCCGTAGAATATCTGGTTTTGTGTGGGCGCATAAATTTTTTAACTCACTGTTTTGTTGATATGAAATATGAATTCGTGATAATGTATGCTGTGAGCTGAGCCTGAGCCAAAGAGTGTGAGAAAATCTGTACGCTGTCAGACGATTGATACTCCAACCCAACCAGAGATTGCATTGTACAGAATTGTTGAATGAGTCATAATAAGATGGTTACACAAATTTAAAGCCATGGGAACAGAGTCATTAACACATTATAAATGAAACAATTGCAACGACATGAAAGGGTAGAGTACCAGAAATTGTAGATTATGTGCTTAATGAATATGTAAAGATTTAAATGGCAACACCTTTTGATAGTACGATTCATTAGACCTACACACTTCCCAGATTAAATGTAATAACAAATTTCATTAGTAGTTCTCACTTGCAATCAGAGTAGCTTAACTTTAGACAATGTGAATATCGAATTCGATTAGTTAGGGGAATAAAAGTTGCTTCGATAGCCGTTGCTTATCTGAGCATTAAGCCAGTTCAACCTGTCCGAGTTGTAAACAGGCGTAACAAATCGAAATGGAACCCCCAGCTATGGCATCCACTTACCAACGCGGTCACTTTGAGTGACAACCAACGCAAACAGCGAGAGCCAATTAATATTCATAAGAATTTTTGTTACGCTGCCGCCATAGAAAATAAAATAAAATAAAAAAAAAAACAGAATAATAATAATAAAAATAAAAACCTACATAGTCACCGCGCTGCCGTCAGTGTAACGCAACAGTCGAACAACAGAGGCCCAAAAAGCACTTACCTTAACGCTGTGAGAGGTTGTCAGTGGTTGTGTGCCGAGGTGGTGCGAGGTGGAGAAAAGTGAAATAAAATGTATAACAAACGTAACGAATTGAATGTTGTAGGCCTTTGCCAGCGCGGACGACTATGAAGTACATTGAAAATTCTCTGGGCTGCTGGGCATACGCATTGACGGCGCACAAAACTCGAAACTCGAGACTCGAAACTCGTCGAAAAGTGAAAATCACAAAGAGTGTAGTGTAAATTCGTCATGATGACGTCACGGCCAACAAATTGATTATACAAAACAGCCAGCGTATCCTTTATTTTTTGCATTCCCCCCCCCCTTCTCAAACACAGTCACAACAGCAACGCCCCTTGCCATGGCCAACAACCCCCAAAATGGCATCAGTTGTTGTAGATGAATATGGCATGAATCGGAGTCTGACTACTCGGCGAATCTATAAATTACTCGTGCTATGAATAAACATTTTGACAGAATTTTGGTTTTTAAATTAAATTTTTATAGTTTGTGGATAACTTGCAACGATTTAGAAATTTAAATTCAACTTTTTTTTCTTGGGATTTTTATGGCGTTTGTTTTAAGGCGCGACTTGATGTGATTTAGGAATCCAAGATGAAAACTATAAATACTCGGAGCATTAGGCATGCCCAATATACTTATGTAAATACGATTATGCATGGAACCCTTCGAGGTTCAAGTCTGTCGACAAATAATAAAAGAGAAGTATGTTTACTTAATGTATAGGAATATCTTATCATAATTTTACTGATATGAACTTGAACAATAAATGCATAATTTATAGCAAATATATAAATAGATAATATGAAATCTTTTGTGTTTACTTTACTAGTAAACAAATAGTCAAGCAACTAATTAATAGACTATATATTTTTAATGTTTGTTCATTAATATGTTGGGAATTAAATGAGCTATTAAATAAGTGATGAGCAGACTAATTAAGCGTCTACATAAGTACAAATTTAAATACAAATATACATGGCATAAGAAATAATTAAGAAAATAAATATTAATATTACTATAAGAATATATTTTATATATATTTTCCTTATTATTTCTTACCCTTTATCTCGAATAATATAAATAATAAATGAACTAAGGTATCTACTATATATTTTTAGATATGTACCATTAATTTATGTTGGATAATTTGCTATGTAAATAAGTAAATGACTAAATATATCCATTACATCTTTAATCTTTTATTAATAGATTAATCAATGAACTATACGCTGATTAGTCTCTCTCTCTCTCTTCTAACGAAAACTTAATCACATGCTCAGCTTATGTAATCATAGATTAACTCGATAGCCTAAGCCTTCCAAAACTTTACACGCCAATGCATCAAATATGTTCACACATCCTCAAGGCAAATTTTACATTTCAATGCTCCATTAAACAGGAAATACAATGGCAGTACTGGAACTCTCTGTCTCATTCTGCGCAGTCAACAATCGAAAACGAAAATATTTTTCTAATTCACTTGTCAATAATTTGCGCTAAGCCTATAATTATGCCAACAATGCACATGTGCGATTAACAAAAAAAAAAAAAAAACTAGTAAGCAAATAGAGGAGAGGAGAGGAGAGGAGAGCAGGAAGAGTAGAGTAAAACTAGAAATACAAATATGAAATATACTTAATTGCTGGCAATTTTGCGATGCGTAGCAAAAGCTGCAACCAAGCGAGCGACACAGCGTCACAGCGACCGACTGACTGACAGATTCCGGAAACGAACCCGGGTTGAACCCAGGTCGAACCCTGGCGATAGTGCCGTACGAACAGTTTAGCCAAGTAGAAAGATCGCAGTGGCAGAATGTAGCTTTGATTGCAGAAAGTAACCCCCCAACCCTTATGCAAAGGTTCCCCAGACCCTAGATGATTCAGGTTGAATGCTGTTGTTGTTGCTGCTGCTGTCGTTGTTGTTGTTGTTGTTGTTGTTGTTGTTGTTGTAGTGCTTGTTGTACTTGCTGTCGAGGGTTGTTTGTGGTCGCCTGGATGAGTGTGTTGTGCGTGGTTATTGGCGGCTGTGCGCACTCGAGCGTCTCTTGGCATAATTTCAAGTGGACCACAACACTCGAGGTCGGTCTGGCACTCGGTCTGCCAATGCGACCAACAACTTGGCATACATATTCAAGTAAGAAATATAAAAAAAAATACAAAATTCAGAAAAATATGAAAAACCTCAACAGCTCAATCGAAGCATCTTCATCTTCGGCTCCATCTGAGTCCGTCAGCGTATGGCAGCGAAATACAGAGACTTAATTTTAATTGGCTGCTGCTAGCGACCATGGCAACTGCATTCATTGGAGTCTGAGGCATCAGCTCTAGGTGTTGTCTGCCTAACCCTTAAGCCTTGGTAACGAAATTGAGCGTGCGTTTGCTTAATTTGTATCAAGTTACCAAGTTGTTGGCCATAGTCCGATTGACGGGCAACACGCAAGACGTATGCACGCCTAATTAGCTGGCAACCACAAGCATATTATCCTTTAATGAGCCACGTTTGCCGCAATGCCAATTAAAGCGATTTATTCATATTATTTCATTTACTCCCTCCTCCTTCCCTATAGTTGTTATTTTAGCAGACGCATACCAAATGTATTCTTAGCTCTTCTTTACTTATTTATTTATTTATTTATTTGCCTTGGCTTGCAGGTTATAGTGGGCCATAGTCAAGCACTTGACCTTTTCACCCATTTCAAGGAACACTTCACACCTGTGCCACTTGGGCCAAAGGTCAGTCAAATATTTTCTAGTTTTTATGGCTCCTATCTACTTGTATTTGCATTTGTCAGACGCTGCTGCTGTGTCCTTATACAAATAGCATTAATGTATTTGTATGACCTCACTTGAGTGTGTGTGTGTGAAAGAGAGAGAGAAAGCGAGAGAGAGAGAGAGAGTGAGGCGAGGTGTGAGTTGTTTTTATTGGGGTTTTGGTGTTACGCATGCTTGTTAGTTCTCAAGTGTCCACTTCAAGTGTGAGTTTGCCCAAGTGTAACCAATGCCAAAGCCCTTCCCACAAACTGCCCTACAAGTGTCCAGGTAATTGCTAAACCAAAAATTTGGATAAACATTTCATAATAAATATTTGTCAATTTACAACTTTACATTTTAGTTTACTCAACTGTCCTTTCTTTTTGAGTAACAGTTGCATAAAATATCTCTTAATGGCTTTGAAGTGAATAACAGTCATACGACATACTATAAAGTTAGTAATAAATGTTACTATGATACAGCTATTATAGACTTTGTGCAAATGTATGTGACAGACCCAAGGAGGCAAGGCAGATGCTATAAGATATATACATTCTTGATCAGTAGCAAAAGTCGAGTCGTTTGTGCCATGTTCAGCTGTCTGTCCGTCCGTCTGTCTGTCTTTCTGTATGAACAACTATATGAGCTAGAGACACCTAAAAAAAAATAAACTCAATTTGGCCATATTTCTCAGCGTAGACACTTTCAATTTAACAGGAGCTTAAATAATAGCATTCTAAAGCAATCCTGAAAGTTTAATAACAATTGGTGCATAAATAAGAAATATATTCGAAAATTAAATATTTGCATTAAATAATAAGCAAGTTATGCAATATATATATGCTAAATATATATATATATATTATATATTTATCTTGATTTATGTTTGTTCTTTTGCTAGCTTTAATTTTAAATTTACTCCAATGAATTTTGAAGCTTTTTTTCTCCCAAACTCACTTTTCTCACAATAAATTGTGTTTATTTAATTTAGCTACACTATCGATAAATAAGCTCATATGCTTGTAAATTAAATTGATCAATACCTTGGCAATACGTGTGTGCATTCGCTGCAAAGTTACAGTAAACACACACAGCTGCTAATGATGTTGCTGCCAGTTTGTCTGGTCGGCAAGAAAAAGAATGCTACCAACAATGCAAGACTACACCTACACGTATGCGAGTGTGTATCTGTGTGTGTGTGTGTGCGTGTGTGTGTGTGCAACTACCTGCATACGAAATATTTATCGATCTTGGGTACGTTTTTGTAAAATTTACTTTCGTTACACGGTGCACATTAAGCGAGGACGTCATAAAGTCTGAGGCGACCAGGCTAACCAGGCTGAGACTGGGCTCTGGGCTCTGGGCCCTTGACGCAGCATGAGGCCAACTCTCAACCGATGTAGATGTATGCGGAGATGGGGGTTGGAGGTAAAGGGAGAGATGCATACGTTATCTTTCTTCTTTTTTTTTTTTTTTTACTTTTAATTGTAAGCCAGGTAAATAAGTTTTTCGAGTTTGAGTCTGTGTGCCATCGTAAACTCCTGATGAACCTCATAAATAATATGTATTTCGATTTTTATGCTTGTTGTTTCACACTTCACACACAAGCAAGAGATTCCAATTCCAAAACTCAACCTCAACTTTTTGACATGGGTTTTATGGATCGCTATATGAGTTAACACACACACACACATACACATGCACACACACGCACAACTCGATCGTCTCTTGCGTTGTCAATGAAAATATTGGTTTGAATTTTTTGGCTTTTCTTAAAGTCTTTGACTTTAGGTTGTTGGCATTACACGCGGGCAACGCCTACAGCATATAAGGAGTATTTTCCCAAAGTGTCAACCAATCGGGGGATAAATACAATTTGTTGCATCTAACCCTGTCTAACCCCCCGTGGTGTTGTCCAGCTGTACTTTGGCTCCCGCTGCTGTGGCAGCTACGATTTTAACATATTTATTTTGTGTGACAGAGTCACAGCAAAAGATCAAAGCATTTCCACGAGGAAAGGCTCTTCATTTTGGTAACTAAATAAAAAGTTAGCCTAATATTTAATGCGATACATTTCAGAAATTATAAGCTAAGTTGCGCTTTGCTGCTGATTTGATCATCCCTTAATAAATTCAAGTTAATATCAACTTTCTAGTTGCATTTCATTAACAAGATGTCATATTTATAAGGAAAATAATAAAATTAAAAGCCAACTACTATAAAATCGGTACCGTTATAAGCCTCACACAGAGTCCAATAGAAAAAAAAATATATATATACTAAAATCGAGTTCAAGGCAATATCTAAGTCATCGCACCTAATAAAACTTGATCATAAAACCAGGTGACATAAAAAATAAAAGCTCAAGTCTATGCATTGTCATAAAACTAAATATATTTTAAAATTTTTGAAACTCGAATACAAAATACACACAATGAAGATGGTGAGTTCAGGGAAAGAGTGTGTGGACCACCAACACGGATATATCTATCGATTCTAAGTAGCATATTGTCAACAATCGACTAGAAATTTAAAAGCAAATTACAAAATTACGCTAAACGCGGCCTCTTTGCAAAGGTAGCGGCCTTAACGATCAATAATGTCACATAAGTCAACGATTAAAGTGCCGTAGTCGATACAAAGATGGGTTTTATGACTCCCCTTTCCCCGACTTAAATGAGACTCTTTCAGACTCTTTCGCTGGGTCGTAAAAACAAAATGTTTGAGTTTGCGTCGAGTTCGTGTCGCCAGGGATTGACCAACGACCATTGATGATCGTTATGATGATCCCCAAAACATCGTTTGACCGATCGCCCCTCAACTCTGGAACAGGTGCGAAATGTTCAAAAGTTCGAAACCAGCTCTACATTTGTTGTCTTTTAGCTGTTCTTCTCTTCTCTATTTATTTTTTTTTTGGGGATTTTGAATTTGATATGATTTTACGACTGTAGTATTTTCGTTTTTTTACGATCGCACAGCGAACAAATCGTTTAGCGTTGGATCTACACAAGAAACCCCACCCAAAACGATAGACTTATAGAGTCTAAGAAAGCTACAACGAACGGTGTGTAGGCGACTGTAACATACCCTCTGACAGTTCTTTCAGTTGTTTCTCCGTAAGTAGTTGAAATGTTGAAAATAATATACCCCTCTATTAAATGCCTGCAGGGTATATTCTATTATGCAAATCCAAACCAATATAATTGCATATTTTGGCAGAAATTCATTTATGATCGTAAAATCAACAAGTCTGATCGAAATATGATAACAATTCTACAAAATATTCTTATGCAAAGTAACGTTTTGAATTTTTGTATTTTTATGATCAACGTCTATAAAAATATTATCAAATTAAATTCCAATTAGATGAATCGAATATTATGCTTAAATATATGTAAGTTGAACTCGTAAAAATTTGCTTATCGCAATGCCCCCCCAAACAATAAAAACGAATTTGTTTTAAAATCAATTCCAGAACACAATACATTTTATTTGTTCAGCTCGACCACACACACAATGGATGCTACACACAAGTAGCCTGGCTAGAAGTGAGTCTTGTTTATTTTATAGTTTTTATATTATGATCTATTAGTGACCATTAACTGATAAGACACCGCTGTGCATTATAGGCCTTTTCAAAACAGTTATTTTAGCTTTTATTATGGCATTATAAATTGATAAAATTGGACAAATAAATGTTGTGCTTTATGGTAAAAGTGAGAATTATGTAATTGCTGCACTACACTGCAAGTAATTGACGCCTGAGCGTCTAGGCCTTCTCATTGGCCTGTTTTAAGCATATGCTGCCTTCGAACTCATGTTGTTTTCACGGCTTTACAGCTTCCTCCCTCCCGCCAGCCACAACGCAGCGTGTCCCGTCAAGTGGACGAAGGTCGTGCACAGTTTGAACTCCGATTCGATTGCAAAAATGTTTACGAATTTTTAGTAGACTCCTAGACGCCCGGCTTTAAATATTTGAATCTTTTAGTTGCACCGCATGCAGTCAGTTGCAGTCGACGGCGATGTTGCCGCGCTGTTGCAGGTGTGTGTTGCAGGAATTTTGTGAGTTTGAGCCGCGTCATGTTGTCTGGCAGGAATAAACTCGCTTCCCATTTTCTAAAAGTCATGATGGCCATGATTCTCTCTCTCTCTCCCTGTGTCTAATGATGGCTGCAACAAAATGTCATTAGTTTTGCACTCGGCACATTTGAAGTTGAGCCGCTATTTTGAAGGGTTGCGCTGCAGCAATTGCTGTGCGGCATGTGATTCCCAAGGCTGACAGAGTCAAAATCATTGTGGAGGCGGTTGAAAAAACAGAAGAGAATAGCAGTTCTAGAGTAGAATAGAGCAGCTGAAAAGCTGAAACGTCGATTCGATGACTCTAGAAAATAATTAATAAAAGTATTTAAGTGTAGGTATAAATCAAAAACACAACAAAAGATTTATATTTCATATCTATATTTCATCTAAAATAAATGTAAGTAATTAAAATGAATTTATATTGAATTTTATGAACTGAAAACTCCTATAATTACAATACAATAAATTAATAATTACACTTTTATGTAAACTCATGCTTACAGAATTTAAAAAAAAAAATATACTAAATAAATATATTCAAAAATTAACTATAATACTTAATAAAATATATATATATATATTTGCATATTTATTGAACACATAAAATAAATATATTTAGACTTTGCCAATATTAATAAATATTAATAAAATGAATTTATATTTGCATTTTATATAAATCCATATTTAGAAATCAGTTCTCATTTCTATCTATAAATATTTGCTGCTCTAATCGTTTCGTTTCGTTTGACTTTATCAAATGGACATCACAGTGGACACTTTGGCCATAAGGGCCAGTTCATTCACAGCTGCTGTCAACTAACAACTTTATAAGTCAAATTTATGGATCATGTTTTTCTTTTTTTTTTTTTTAAAGAAACAACAAAACATTTATAAGAAATCGAAACGGTAGAACGAATACCGAAAATTTCTCGCCTAATGATGGCCTAACCTGTCTGGGGATTAAGATTTTATACAATCTTATATCTTGCTGTGTCTGAGCTATTTCATTGTTCAAAACTCTCGACGCTGGGGGGATAGATTTCAAGTCATAATTTGCTTTTAATTGACTTACTATTTAATTTTCATATAAATAAAAGAAATATATATATTCGAGATGACCGCCAACATTTTGGGATCCATAAAAACGTTGAATTATGCTTTATCTAGATCAATGAAGATTATTATGGAAATACCCTATGCACGACTCCAAATCCAGTTTCACTCGTTCACAAGTTTTTACGCAGCATGTAAGATATGGAAATTATTTTTAAGAGTCGTTAAAATTATTATCTTGTTTTAGCGAGTTCAGTTTTCAAATTGTCTAAGATATCAGACACATATATCTATTCCATCCCATGCCTGTCTCCGCATTTGTAGCTTCTCGCAAATCATTAGCGTAAAGTGTTAAGTTTTTGCATAAATTCTAAAATGTTTCATAAATTAGGCATCCCATTTCATTTGCAAAGCAAGTCTTTGGCCAGACTTTAAGCCATCGTTGGGTTTATTGATTATTTTGCCATTTTAAGATTTCTATGCTTGTTGGCTTTCATAGTATCTATGAATATAATTAATCTTTATATAAATATTATTTAATTAATTATTTTTAAATAATTGAGTAATCTTAGTTGTTGTATATTTTGAAATTCCATGCTTACATAATTAAATCTCTTTAAATTAAATAAATATTCGTCTTATTCTTAAGCCAATTTACAACAATATGAATATAAATAAATGAGTAATTATTTTGTGATTATTATTATAATAATAATATTTTAATCAAAGTTAGTAAAAAATCCAATAATAAATAAGTATTATAAATGTAACAAATATTTTATTTATTATTACGTCAAATAATTTAATTACTATTTCAATTAAAATAAAAAAAAACAAGCGGATCAGTCGAGGCGCGTGCGACAGTATAGTACCTTGCATCAGTATTCACAACTGAAGTTGGGTATGACTACAGTCGACCGCAGTCGACAGTGGGAGACTCTGTACTAATCGTGAATAGCAAAATCTACGCATTCAAAAAATATTGTACAGATAGCAAAACGAATCTTCCGAGCCTCGAACTCGCGATCCCTTGATTCACAGTCTAATGCTCTACGCCCTGTGCCACCGGCAAACCGACCCGCAAGCCGACAAGATTAAAATAACTGAATTCGTATTTCCCATTCATTGCCGCCTTGAAAGTTTCTTTTGCTCAAAAAATTCTCCATCGTTTTTTTTGCATTGCTATGTACTATGCGGATACATAGAAAGTTTTCTCTAATGCAAAGCAATCAATAGTGAACAACACAAGTGCTTATGTATTGGTTTTATTAAATTGCAAGTACGTTAAAGATTGCCTGCATTTGCAAAAAAAATTTTTAAAAAATTTTTGCGGTCTGAGCAAGCTTCGAACCCCAGACCTGTCGCGCGCAAATCCTATGTTCTCTAAGCTAAGCCACTACTTCATATAGTTCGAAGAAGGCAATCTCTATACTTATGCAGCACGAATTTTAGCATTTGACATATATGTACACTAATTCGAATTTCTAACTAAATTTTGTTATTTCTATTTTTTAAGATTTTGCTACTTTCTGACAAATTATGCAGAATTTATAATATATATTTAAATAAAATAGCAATAATTAATTAATAATTGAAAAATATAACTCAAATTTGTAATTGTCAGCAGCGAGATTTGAACCCGCGCACCCGTAGCGAGTCTTGCTGTTGTTGTTGCTGTAATGCTGCTTAGCCCTCATGAATTTGTAGGTCATTCATTCCTTAAAATCTCCTTTGTTTATGGTCCGATCGTGATGAAATTTTCGGAAAACGTCCGCACGCGGGCGCACTTGATGTGTACCAAATCTGCCAAATGTGGCAAGTCTGTAGCTCATATAATAGGTTTTTTTCGATTTTCGGGGGCGGAAGGGGGCGTGGCAAAAATCTAAAACAAACTTGATCTGCCTGCACACTATACGGGTGTTGTCACCAAATTTGGTAGCTCTAGCTCTTATAGTCTCTGAGATCTAGGTGTTCATACGGACGGACAGACGGACAGACGGACAGACGGACAGACTGACAGACGGACAGACGGACAGACAGACAGACGGACAGACGGACATGGCTATATCGTCTCGGCTATTGATGCTGATCAAGAATATATATACTTTATAGGGTCGGAGATGACTCCTTCTGCCTGTTACGCACAAATCGCTTTCGTCAAACTTAGAAGACTATGTACTTTTAGTACAGAGTCTAAAAAATAAAAAAATAAAAAGGAATTAATTTTTATTATAATTCTTCACAAATATTATTTTAATTTTTTCTACCAATTATATAAATAATATTTAAATTCATTTAAATACTTTATTTCCAAGCTTTTTTCCTTATTCTCATCTGATTATTAATATTATTTGTTACAGCTACAAATTTAATGCCCTGCAGGGTATCTCACAATCGATCATCTACTTATCTCATATCATTATCATATTTGTAATTTGAATCATTAAGAAGTTGCATCATTTTATTGGCAAATGCTTTTGCTGCCTCAACGTGCTGAACATGATAAGTAAATGAGCCACATTCGCTGTAATCTGGATTGACGAGTTGTTCGGACTTGACGTCATCAATGGAAGCGATTAAGGCATTTTAGTCTAATGACCAGAATTAGAATATACAAAATGTTACAACAGTTTTAGAAGAAGCTGTTAGAGTTTTTTTAAACAATATAAACAAATTTTTAGCTATTTACAATAATAGATAAAATTTCTGTTTGGCAATTTTCACGTGGCTCTTGGCCAAACTGAATTTATTTCAAGTATCAAAAAATTCCTGGGATATCATATTTTGCTGCAATTTTATACGTTTTCACTCTTCTTCTTCTGCTTTGTGCAATTCCTGCAGATTGGCAATACATTAACACTTTTTTTTATGCTTGGCATGCGGGTGGTTCACAATTTTTTCGCATCATTTGTTGCCACGGTCTGGTCTGAAGGCACGATGTTGTCGCGTCGCCGGTGGCGACACCCGCAGCTGAGATGCTACATTAGAGCTGCCAGTCCAGGACCAGGACCAGGGCCAGTCTCAGACACCGACTTCGACTTCGACTCCAATTCAGACTGCGACTCATTCCAATCCAGCAGAGAACCGGCAATGTAGCATAAGCTCGCGCATCATTGATTTCAATTTGAAGCCCCAGTCGTTGTCGTCTTGGCAGGAGTGGGATGCGAGTGGTCCTGGTACAACTATCAGCATTAAATGTTATGTGGCAACAACGTCCGCTGCATGCCGCGTTGTGTCCGTGCCGTGCCGTGTCCGTGCGTTATCTGTTTCCGCAACATGATGTTGGTCATGATGATGATGATGATGATACAAGGGAAGCAGCTGCTGCTGATAATGATTATTGAAGTTGCGTCTCTGATTTTTGCACGCTTACACACACACACATACATATATATGTATTTATATATATTTATGATATATGTACATATATGTGTGATTTGGTCCAGCTGAAAAATTTCAACGCATAAAAATATCTTGGCTGTTGCTTCCACTCCGGCACCCGATGCTGTCCCTCCCCCTGTTGCTGTTCCTCATCCTGCCGCTCCTGCTGTCGTCGACACTGTGAGCAAGATGGACTTCCGGTTTCCTGTTTCCGTCTGTCGAAGTTCTTTACTTTTTTTCAATGCTTCGACACACTCACACACACAGCACCCTGACATATGTATGTATATAATATTTTTATATCGCACTTGCTCTTGTTGTTGTTGCTGCTATTGCTGTTGCTGTTGATGTTGTATTAGTGGGCGTGGCATGTGTGTATAGCTTGTGGTGTGGCATTGGTTTGCCATAGACCAGCGCCCAGCGCCCATCGCCATCAATGTTTGATGTGTCAGCAGCCGCTGGGCAGCTTCTACTTGTGGGTTGATAGCGGGCGTAGAACAGGACAGGGGGATGGCCAGGGAGGCACTGTGGTTGGGGGTGTGAGCATCGCTTGGGTGGCACATTTAGCGCACAGTTTTATAATAAATCGATAAACAACAAGCTGGTAAGAGGGGGGCAGAAGAGGGGGGCAACTAAATCTCAGCGAGGATTTCCCTTTTCCTCGTTCGCTGTTTTTGTTGTAGTTGTTGCATTTACAATTTTCTTACTCAACTGCTGCAGCAACTTTAACGCTTTGTGTGATTTGAAGCTGCATTTTTAAGGCTCAGCTGGGATTTCAAAGTGTCAAAGCTGTTAAATATTTGTGCTGGAATAAGTTAAATATTATTAAATTTATATGTATTATTTTATTAAAGAGCTAATGTAAAAACAAATAATCATATATTTATAATTTTAATATAGATATAAATATAAATATAATATATTGTATAATAAAATAGAAAATAAATATAAAATATAATATAATATACATATAATGTAAATTAAAATGTAATATTGCTACTTAATTTATTACTCTAATATTAGTATTATATTTATATTAGTATTAATTGTTATTGCCTCAGAAAATGTGTTAAAACTTATAATAAATATTTAAATATAATTAAAATGCGCTCTTCTATTACTTTATTTTGTTCTCCTCTCTTCTCAGTTAGTTTCAGCTGTAAACATACACCATATTTAGACACACACAAGCACACTATAAAGAGTGCCTGCCAAAGCAAATATGAGACCACAAATGTCAATAATATGTCAAAGGTTCGCCACCCCCGCTAATTGGTTAATGTAAACAACTGTCGGACATTGCAAGAAGACGAAAATATCTTGGACAACAACAGCAGCACAGCACAGGCTGGGAATGTTTCAAGTTTCAAGTGTTGACGCGACATGCTAGCAACAATAACAACAACAGCAAGAAGCATGACAAAAAAAAAAAAAAAAAACAAAAGTAAATAAACAACAGACAACATGAGACACACACGCAGAACAAATACTTCAATTAATAAACAGACACGCGTCCATCGATAAATAGTCGTCAAGTAAGCATTGCCCTCCGGCAATACAACCCTCAGGAGAGATTCCTGGGCCATGGGACCTATTGTAACCCAACACCAACCAGTGGCGACACCAGCCAGGAACAAAAAGCAGCAGCAACGGGCATTGGAATCGCTGCTTACGCTCTTGTGGCGTAACTAAAACCGTTAAGTACTCCAAAGGACTCGCTTACAAAGTGCTTGAAAGGTTTAAGACAGCAATAAACAGCTATTGACTAAATATATATATATATATATGGAAAGAGCCTTGCTGAGCTCTATGATCTGAACTGATTGTTTAATTATATGCTTTGTTTAACAAATTTAAATTTCTTGTTTAAATTAATAATTTACAAATTAATAAGACTTCGTGCGCTAAGTTAACTCAATCATTACATTCTATACTAATAGCATATATGAATAAGAATATTTAAGTTTATTAATTCATATAATTAAGCCCATTTCCTTCCTGGATCTCTAGGCATATTTAAGGTTTTATACTAAAGAAAATATAGAAATATCTTAAGAATTACAATTGTGCTTAATTGACAGCAAGTCTAAATACCACAGCAACAATTCAGACTAACTATTTCTATAGTTTACTTTAATTATCTTGAAGACTTCAAGCTAAAGACTCAAAAAATGTAAATCAAGCAGAAATATATGATAAATAGAATCCAGCTTAATGGGTAGTTGGGGCTAAGCATCTATTTCAAAGTGTCTATGAGATACTTAAGCGTGCAGCTTTCAGGCAGTTTGCTTGTTATCGAAACAAATTGCGTTGCCAGCTCAGAAGCAGGAAATTTTATTTGGCCAAACGTAAGACCCAAACTACCCAGCCAAAATGAAAGGGTTGGAGAAAGGTGTTAGGGGGCAACAACAAAAAAATGAATATACCACTTAACCTATTCTCAAACCTTCACATAATGATGATGCGCAGGTGTCGTGTGCACCTTTCAATGGCAATTTGAAAACTGTTGGCAACCTGGCAACGCGAATGCGACGGAAGCGCTGTATTAGTTAGAGAATGCTGTGACTGAGTGAGTGTGTGGATGTGGGTGTGAGTGTGAGTGAGTGTGTGTGTGCGTGTGTGTATATGTGTGGGGGTGTTGTGTATGCCTGCAAGGAGATTGCCCATAAAAATTCCATAAAGATAGCGATTTATGTGCATGTAAAAGCAGCGAAAGGGTTGCCAACTCGATTGGGTATCCTGGTTTACTAGTAAGAGCATATTATCCTCCTTCTCCACCTCTTCGTCCCAGTCGATGCGTAAATTGCCTGGGATTGGCATTGATGTGGCTGCCTCCCTGTAATGGCATTTCTTCATCATCAGCCAGCATCATCAGCATTTGTTGCTGACACTTTTGCTACTTAGGGGATTCTGCGTTTACTTTTTTCTTCGTATTTCTTTTTTTTGTCAACCTTTTTTTTTTTTTTTTTATCAGCATTGAAGTCTTTTGTGTGGCATGGAAATGATTTGCAGGTGGTTATTAATCAAATTAATGTGCTTATTGATAACGCTGATGCCCCATAATGTGGCATTGTTGTTGCCACTTGCCTCAGCTTCAGCTTCAACTCTGTCTCTGGCTGTTTGCAGCATTCGCTTTAAGTGGATCAGCTTAATGCGAGTGCAAATGCCCGGCAAGACTAACACTAACAATCAGACTCTCGAAGACAGGTTACACGCACACTTTACAAGTTTTTAAAAACTTATTATCTAATCCTTATCAATGCTAAAGGGGACCGGGCAATCCGGTAACACGCGACGGCACTTAATAGAAATCAAACACCCAGAAACAAACGACAAATTAACATAGAAAGAAAGCGCCAGACAGTGGAGCAAATTCTTCAAAGAAATGCTTAAAATTCTTTATTAATTTATTTAAATAATTACAAATTAAGAGTAAATTTAAATGAGTTTATATCATGTATTTAAAATATTAAAAAATTTAAATTACTAATTTATGTGCTTCTATAATTTGTATTTAATTTATTAAATTATATTTTAGTTTATTTATAAAGTATATATGTTAAATTATTGATTTATTAAATAAACAAATGTTTTATATTAATAACTACATTTGTCTAATTGAATCGTCTTATGTATTATATTATATCTTTATATAGATCAAAACTTCTGTAATTCTAATTTTAGTTATCCGCAATTCCTCTCCATTTTACCCCATAATTAAATGTGTTTATCCCATTGCTGTTGCAGCTCGAAAGCACATTATTTGGAAAAGCCATAACATATACTAAATTAAGACATGGAAATGTCTTGGACATTGTGGAAAACCACTTAAATCACAACAGCGACAGCCGCAGATAAAATGCCCGAAACAAATCAAGCGCTGACCCCTTTCGATTGGCCCTTAAACTGACCCCAAACAAATTGAAATAGTCACTGGAAATGCGAGTAGTCTGTTGTCTTTGCCGTCTGCCAGTTGATTTATTTGTAGTGAGAGACAGAGAGAGAGAGGCTAATTATGCGATACGAGGCACAAACGACACTGACAAACAAATAACCACGGCAACAACAACAACAACAGCAACATCAACAAATGCGTTGACAGCTAAGCCGCATCTTTAATTTCTTTTGCCTCTGATATTGTCATTGTCGTTGTTGTTGCTGTTGTTGCTGTTGCTTTGAGCCATGGTCCAGTGAGCAGCAGCTCGAACAGAGCACGCGATATTCGTTCCAGCCGTGGACAGCTGACCAACAAGTGCAACCAAATGCCATTTGGACAGCCTCAGCGGAGATGACAGTCAGGCAGGCAGGTTGACAACTGAGTCAAGCGATTAACTTGTTAGTGCAGCAACAAGAGGGGGGGAAATGACGAGCACAAGTTGAGAGCGAGATTAGGGTCTCTACTTAATGGGCAAATAAACAAATAAGAATATAAGAGAGCGTCTGTTTAAGTATCTAAACTTTATTGTCTATAAACCAGTCTTGGCATTGAAAGCTTTACAACTTAATCAGACTGAGAGAGACCAATCAATCCATACAGTGGACCACCCAATCCAATGATCACTACAGCTTCGAGTGGAGAAGTAGCTATAGTTAGAGTAGATGAGTTGAGAGAAGTCTCGTTTTATATGTATACATTAATTTAATGATAAGTAAATAAAACAAAGGGTTTACCACATACAAACCTATATAAATGCCAAGTATCTTGCATCTTTTAGCACAAAGTTTAACCTGGATAGCACAAGCTCATGCCACATCTGCTGGGCTTCCGTTCTGGCATAAATTGCAGCACGTAACGCTGACCAAAAATCGAGCTCGGCCCGTCAGCAACGCAGTTCAATAACTCAAAATGCAAACAACTTAATTAGCAACAACACCAGCAACAACTACACCAACAACAACAACAAACAGTGCCTGAGGGTGAGGGTAATTAATTTTAAGCGCATGCCAATCCTGTTGCTGTCCACCCGCTGATTATTATGTGTTGGATGCGTTCACTTGGCAGCTCCACTCCAAGTCCGCTGCCTGAGCTGGTAGCTGATGTTTTTTTTTTTTTTTTTTTTTTTGGTCTCGCCTACACAACAACGAGTCTTGCACTTGGATCTTCGTCTCCGTCGGCGGTGCGTGCATTTTTTGCCTAATTAATGGCGGCAATTTGTAAACGTCGCGAAATGCGCGAAAATGTATTTGCCAAAATGAAGCAAGCAACGATCCCTGCAGTCAGTATTCGTAATAAGAAACTGCAGTCTCAGTCAACTTTTAAAAGGCGTTGATTGATCAGCAACAGCCAGAACGACGACGGCAACGGCGACGGCGACGACTACGACTACGACGAACCAACGCCGCCTGCGACGCATGCTGATGAACGATCCATCGATCCGGCAATCCACCCATCCCAAGTGGCATCGATTGCCACGTCGCACAGCAAAATAATCAAACAAGTATATATGAGTATATGATGAAAGCAGCTTAAACGATTGTAAGTTACTCTAGAATACTCTAAATTATATTGTATATTAAATATTATTTATAAGGAAACTTTAGTATAAATGCGTAAAGATAAATAAATAAATAATAACAATTAAGTTGATTTAAATTATATTAAGTCTCAAGCAAAATAAATTTTTTAAATTAAACAAATAGAATAGTTGAATCAGAACCGGAGAAAAGATTTAATTATATAATTTCATTATATTATATTTTGTATAATTATTATAATTATTATTTTATTAAATATATTATTATTATACTACCTTTTACTTTTGACATTCTGTCTAAAAATGTCAATCCTTAAATATTAATTAAAAATTGGAGGATTTCTTAGTAAACTATTTAGCTTCAGAAAATATTTAAAATTATTTAAATATATGTAATAAATACTCAAAATGATGTAATAATTCAACTCCTAAGTTATAATTTCATAGAATATTAAGTTCTATTTTTAGGATATTTCTAAATATAAATTTCTAAATATAAATATATTTCTAAATATAAATATTCTTAAATAATTTGCGCTAGCTGAATATTGTGTAATGCTTTACAATAAACCCTTTTCAATGCCATTTACAGGGTATTGAAAAGCGAAAGCTTCAACTGAAACTGTGTAGCTATTTTGTATTATTCGCTTGGCATACATAAACAGCACGCGAGCGCCATAATCATAATCCATAATGTCATAAGTGTCGATCGTCGATTGTCGATGGGGCGATGGGGCGATGTGGCGATGGGGCGATTGTGGATATCGCCTAATAATGTTGTCGCCGATCAACGATCAACGATCAAGAACCAACGATCACTGATCAGTTCAACGGCTTGTGACTGTGACACATCGAATGTTGGTTGATTTACGAGCATTTGGCAGCAATAAGAATGCGCCCATGAATAATGCCTCAGATCGCGGCTGATCGAGAGAGCCTGGAGTTTTGTGGAATATCGAGTTTAGGTTATCGAGTTTGGTTTGAATGAGTAGCAGTTGCGCTTGATGTCGACCGACGCTGGCGACACGTCTTGAATTTATTGCAGACCATAATTGTCATAATTTCTGTATGGGCCCAACAAGTAGCTGACCGGCGATCAGCTCCAGCTGTGCTACCGTTTAATTTGATAAGGGCCAACCAATGTTGTGCGCCACATGTGGCCAGTGCGGCAGCAACGACAACCGACAGCAGCTGTTGCACTCCCAACGAGTGGTCTTCATTTCTGCATTGATTGTTGGGTGGGGAGGAGGAGGGGCGAATCTGTGCTGTGCAACAAGATCGCAATTAATTCACGCGGATAAATCTTCAAGTGCTAACTACATGACAACAACAAAGTAGTTACACTTTTTTTTTTTTCTGTTTTGCCTTCCAAACTCCATGGTTACCCACACAAAATCACGATTCTCCTCTGATTGCATTCTGCGGCTGTTGCCTTGGCTTGATCTTGCCGTGCCTCTGACTCTGACTCTGACTCTGACTGCGTCGCCTTCGTTTAATTTCAATTTGTTGCCGCACTAAATTTATGACGGTTATTAGCAAAAGACGTGCGGCCAACACATTCCTCATGAAGCGGCTGAGTCTGGTCTTAGCGTTCTGAGTTTCCTGTCGGAAACCCCATGGACAACAACCATGTGTTGCTCTTGCTCCTTCTCCTTCTGCCCAACCTCCAACTCGACTGCGTTTGTGGCTACCGTACGCCATTTTCTTGCACGCCTGCGCAACTTGCACCATGCGGTGGCAATGTTTACTTGCCTCAGACAAATTTCATTGTAACTTGAGTAACTTGGTAGTAGTTGCCGCTGCAAGTATTAAGAGACTGAGACTAAGACTGCAACTGCAACTGAGACTCTCAAGTTGGCTCTGCCTTGTGTCTGGTGTGGCATGTAGTCGCCTTTGTTGCCGCCTTCCGCCTGCCGTTTGTCTATGTAATTGTGTTTATAGTTAGTCATGTTGCTGGCCCTGTTTGAGCCACTCTATGGGCTTCTGTTACAGTTTTCTCTTTTCTTTTTTTCTTTTAGAGAAAATAATATATATAAAATCTAAAGATCGCTTGTCAGTTAAATTTACTGCTGGCGCTTGTTGTCGCTTATCAAGATCTCGACTGATTTATTGTTATCGCAACTGCATTCGGCTTAACCATAAATTGTTTTTATAAAATGTGTAAAAAGTTTAAAAGTGAATAAAATATGAAAATTAAAATTAAAAGAAAATTTTAGTTTGAAGTTATTTAAGTAATATTTAAACTGATTGTTTATATTTAAATTGCAGCTAAACGCAGAGTTATTCTAATGAAAGTTATGCATATTTAATATTATTTATTAGTTAAATGGTATAGTTATTTCTAAAATGCATTTTATATAAATTATAATTTTAGAAATCTTATTTAGATTTTGTATATAATTTACAAAAATATTAAATGTTATTAAAAAAATATTCTTGGCTTTATGTTTGCTTTTCAATCTGTTAAAAATATCTTCAAATATTTAAATATTATTCCCCATTTTGTCACTCTTTTTTCAAAGCCAATAATCTTTTATAAATTCAAACAGTAATCAAAATAATATCTGACTGTTATTCTGTTTGACAACTATTCAAATTGTGCCTAATAAATTATTAAATAAGTCAAGATAGGCTTGAAGTTCAATTATTCCTAGAATCTGACAAAAGAAAGAACTCTATTAATTAAAAATTTTTAATAAATTTTTATTATATTGTAATATATAAAAGTTCTTGACTGTCTGTAAAAATATCTTTTACTATTCAAAATAATACATTATATCTCACCATTTTGTCACGATTTTCTTATTGCCAATATTCGACTATAAATTTCAACAATAATCAAACGACTGTTGATGATGACTGTTATTCTGATTGACAACTATTCAAATTGGGCTTAATAAATTATTTAATTAGTGCTAATTAACATTTGAAATCACCTTGGCATTCACATTAAGCGAATTCCCTGTGCTCAGCATAATTCCCGATTCCAGCAACCACCGGCTACGTGGCCGCACACCAACTGAACGGATAAGATCTACAACACGGCAGAGTCGCGACTTTGGGCATAAGGCAATCCATAAATATGAAATGACGATGACGACGACGACGACGACTACGACTACGGGATTCATAGATGGCGTCGTCGGCGTATTCCAAAAGTGTGCGGCACTGTGTGACAAATTTTCGGTCATTCTGAAACTCATTTCCATTCCCCACATGGGCGGCACAAGAACCTTGAGCTTAGTGTGTGGTGTGGAGTGTAATGTAGATATATATATGCCTATATGTGTGTGTTGTCGACGGTGGCGATCGAGTGGCAGACAAATGCGCTGTTTACCTGCTGCAACACGCACACGCTGATCACGCACAGCGCTCCACAGTCGAAAGGCTCCGAATGAGATGACTCCAAGACCAGAATCCATATTCCATACACCCATTAAGTTGTTAATCATATGCGCAGTCGAGCTCCAAATTTGCTAAAGCAGCATCCTTTTGGGTATCCTTTTCCATTGGCCTGCAACGTGGCACAATTAATATGCGTCCAGCGATCGTAATCAATTCTTGCTACATAGTCGTACCCCTACTCCTCTGCTCCTCTGCTCCCTACACTCTACCCTCTTACCCGCTTCAGTACCCGGCCGACCGTCCCACCGTCCGACCGCTGCTGGTAACCTGAACACGTGCGGGTCATTAGTCGCAGTCATGCATTTCGAGCTCACCTCCAACAACTGCAACAACGTCAACTCCAACTACAACACCATCTTCCATATCCCATCTCACATCGCCCATTCCATCTCCCTGCCATGTCCGCTCGCTTTAGTAGGAAATGATTTTGTACGCTTCGTTCACCTGGTTTACCATGTCCGCCTCCCTCTCTTTTGTCACCCTCTCCCTCTCCCTCACCGTCTCTCACTACCTCCGCGTCTCGGTTGTGGTACTTTGCTTAGGCACTGGACTCACCTTTTTGGCGCTTATGAGCTGCGAAATTTTTTATGAGTAGCTGGAACTCAGCTGGCCAACTGCTGGCTTGCTTACTTTGTTTGGTTTGCTTTAATAGTTTCTAATGAAGCATGGGCAGTCAGCCAGGCATCGGACAGCGCCGACTTTGGTTATGAATTGCTTTCAATGGGCGCTGACTCACCCGGTAGTAACTCGCAGTGAGGATCGGTAATTAGTCGGAGATGCTTATAGGCATATAGTTTACTCTTGCAAACTCTTTTTCTCTATTTATTTAAAGTTCCTATAAGTATAACTTTTAATTTGGATTAACAGTCAAATGTCAAAGATTATAAAAAGAAATTATATCTTTTCCATTTTAGAAATAAATAATAAAATAAGGGAAGATATGAATTGTAGTTTCATAAATGAATGCAATTGTAAAATATATATTTACTTGTCGAATTATTTATGTTTACTTACCAAATTTAATATTATTATTCAGTGGAGGTTTGATATAGTTTTGCAAAATAACAAATATATATTTCAAGTTTTAAGAAATACTGACTATTGACTTCTTATATATTTCTATGTATTTAAATCTTTCTTCGTTCAATTAGAAAATGTAATTATTTAGTTATTTATATAAAATAAAATAAATAAATATATTTAAAATATTTTATTTTTGTTTTCAACAATTATTGAATAATATTTCAACATATATATTATAATATTATATATGACAACATTCCCATACTTTTCCTCAAATATGAAAGTAATGACTTTGGCCTATTCGTAAATAATATCGATGAAATATTTAAATGCTTAATGAGGCTGGCAAAGCAATTTACTCAGTCACGTGTGTGGGACGCACTAAAAGCAAACAAATTGTAGCCACCCTCGATATGAATATACTCATATTCACATTGCCAATACGAAACAGGCAAGCATATGAATACACACACTCACACACATGTTCATATACATATTGGGCAGAGACGTGTGTCCTGTAGAAGGATGTCGACTTCGCTGGCTTCCCTGCGCATTTTTATGATGGCAATATGCCAACAACAACAACAGCAGGGCTTCCTTGAAGAGTTGAAAGTGCTCAACTATGAGTTACTCTATAGAAATAAATTTAAAATAAAGTATAAAGTTAAATGAAATTCTATCTATAATTAATGTTTAACTTTATATAAATTTATATTTATTTGTATAAATTGAATTACACTTTTAAATATAAATTAATAAAAAGTCTAAAATGTAGTTGGATAAGAGTTATATATTACAGGGTATAAAAGGCATTGAAAACAACAAATTGTATTGCAGTCGGAGGCTTTTAACCTTTTCGCCTCGGTCTAGAAGCGATTTGTAGTTTGATTTTTTGCATTAATGATAATTTGGGGCACTAATGCAACCATTAGAGCGACGACACGACGCGTCGCAACACACAAAAGTTGTTGTTGTGTTTCTTATTGTGGCACGTGCGCCTGTGACGCCCGGTTTCTGCCTCTGGCTCGCATACAGCTATTCAAAAACAACTAATACAACAACAGTAATAACAACAACAACAACAACAAGATCAGCAGCTTTATAATAAATAAACAAACGTCGAAAAAAAGTAATAATAATAATTTTTGACAACAATTTATGCGGCCATTAACAGCGGCAATACAACGTGTTTATTTGAACATTTCGCAAATACATATATAAAAAAAATAAAATAAAAATGAATAAATAAAAAAGTAATATGTTACAAGCAACAACAATAACACAACGAAATATATAAATATTAATAACTTGAAAATCAATCAAAAATTCAAAGCATGCCAGGCGGTCGCCAGTCTCAGTCACAGTCCCAGTCCCAGTCCCAGTGTCCGTTTCATATTTGAATTCAGTTTCGAGTGCAAAAATCGCCATAACTGCTAATAAATTCAAACACCCACGATAGATTTGGCCAACTGACTGGTTGGCTGGCCATTGACAAAGTGTTTTAGCCGATCGTCTAGGCCAAGCATTGTTTGGTGCCATTTGAACGTGGGCGACTTTAGGGTCTGACTGGGCCAACGAAAGTGGTCAACAAGAAGTTGTCTCATAAGGTCCCATAATTGATCACGTCTGCTGTTAAACTATGTTTTTTTCTATCTATTTCGCTTTTATTTAAAAACGATTTTTAATAAACATTTTAACTACGCATCGTTAATCATTTTGTTGAGCTTAATGGCAATGACACCAGCTAGAATTAAATTTTATATCATATTTTATTAGTGTCTAAACGAACAAATATAAACTGTTGGTCTAACTTAAAATTTTTAATAAATCCTTGAAGAATATAAATATATAGTTGTCCCATTCGCATGACAGTTGATAAATCTACAATTTCTAAGTTTATTTCAATTATGTTTAATTATTATAAATTCTCAAACAAGCTTTATCCAATGATTAAGTATCTTTGTCAGCTAGTGTCACTGTGTCAGCAGTTTAACAAGTTTAAGACCTGGCCTAAACACACCTGCTTGTCCAAATTGAACGTTTGCCTGACAGGCCTTCAAAAACCCCAAAAAACCACGCCCATTTCATTCAAATTCATTTGGTATGCAGTACAAATTATTTGCGGTGATTCAACAAAAATCATACATACATAAATGTAGGAATGGTAGTTTGCAACCCCGATAGTTATTATGGCTTGTAGCCCTGGCAAATTAACAGAGAGATAATTAGCATAACAGCCAGAGTACAGAGATCAGGAAGAGTAGAGTGCGAAACGTAGAAGGGATAAGTTGTGCGCTCGTCAAGAAGAGTAAAATATCAGTGAATAAAATAAGAACAGTTACTTAAGAAGAAAAGAGGACATAGAATAACATACAATAAATGTACAATAAACACATACTGCACACATATATAATAAAATACTAAATAATGTAACACATATAAAATAAACCCACACTACAACTTTGGGGGCTCGTCCGGGATTATTTTTTATGTGTGAAAAGACGCTACATAGACGAGACATAAAAACGTAGTCGGCGTGCAGTTACTTTACATTTGTGCAGCAAAAAACAATAAGTGAACATAGAGTGTACAAATTCAATCATCAAATTGACATTTGTACATACATATGTACATAGTATGTATGCAAGCAATTCTAGAAACGTGCACAGAGCGACAAACGAGAAAAGTAGCGAGCGACAAACGGCATCATCCGTAAAGCCAGCTACGACAAGAGGTCGGTACGTACGAGTGGCATAACTAGCTAGCAGTAGTAAGCTACAAACAAGAAGAAGCAGCAAGCGACAAACGGCATCATCCGTAAAGCCAGCTACGACAAGAGGTCGGTACGTACGAGTGGCATAACTAGCTAGCAGTAGTAAGCTACAAACAAGAAGAAGCAGCAAGCGACAAACGGCATCATCCGTAAAGCAAGCTACGACAAGAGATCGGTACGTACGAGTGGCATAACTAGCTGAAGCAGGAGCGACAAACGAGAAAAGTAGCGAGCGACAAACGGCATCATCCGTTAGGCAAGCGAAAACAGGCGTCGCGACGCGTCTTCAAAAAGAACACGTGTTCAGTTCCAGCAAGCAGAGAGCGAGTGACGCAGTAGAGATGAACAAAAGTGAGCGACACACAAAAGACGACCGAAAGCGCATGGCGCAACAGAATAGCTAAATCAGAGAGACGGAGGGTCTGACCTTGAAGAAAGGCAACCAGAGCAACGAAAAGGGAAAGAATTTGCAGAGAAGCGTTGCAGAGGCATCGACGCTTACAGAGAAGTGTTACGGAGCACGACGCTAACAGAGAAGCGTTGCAGAGGCATCGACGCTTACAGAGAAGCGTTACAGAGGCATCGACGCTAACAGAGAAGCGTTGCAGAGGCATCGACGCTAACAGAGAAGCGTTACAGAGGCATCGACGTTTATAGAGAAGCGTTGCAGAGGCATCGACGTTTGCAGAAAAGCGTTGCAGAGGCATCGACGCTAACAGAGAAGCGTTACAGAGGCATCGACGCTTACAGAGAAGCGTTGCAGAGGCATCGACGTTTGCAGAAAAGCGTTACCAGAGGCACGACGTTTGCAGAGAAGAATTAACATAAGGTATCGAGTAAGTGAGCAGCAGAAATTAACATTGTTAAAATATACCAGAAATATTTAAGAGACTCAATGTAATTATATTTTACTAATCCTAAAATAAGATTTCAATTTATAATGCTGTACGATGAGATCGCACAACTGAAAGTAGCAGAACTTAGAGCAAAATTATCGGAGTTAGGGTTATCTACGAAAGGCACTAAGGCCCAATTGCGAGAAGCATTATATGAGTACTTCAGATCAAATATAGGAAACGACAATAACAATATTTCTATATACGAAGATACGAGTTCCGAATTAGTAGAAGAGGACAGATCAGAGCAAGTTAATTCAGAACAAGTAAATACAGAGCAACAAGAAAATCAAGAAAGTATGGCATACCCTAACAACACAATGACATTCACTTTAAAGGACGTCAAAGACTCCCTGACAACATTTGACGGTAGCAGCAATTCAGATATTGATGATTGGTTAAGAGAGTTTGAAAACAATGCAGTCACAGTTCAGTGGAACGATTTACAAAAATTTATTTATGGCAGACAGTTACTAAAAGGAGCGGCCAAATTGTTTGTAAATTGTAATAACGGTTTAAATGATTGGGATTCATTGAAACAGGGACTACAGGACGAATTTTGCATCAAACTATCATCAAAACAGGTTCATGAATTATTGGAAAACAGAAAGAAACAACCGAAAGAAACTTTAATTGAATACTACTATACAATGATCGGTCATGCAAATAAAAGTAAAATAGACGATGAAAGCATTATTGATTATATTATCGAAGGCATTCCCGATTCAAAAATTAATAAAAATATTTTGTACCAAGCCACTAATTTAAAAGACTTGCGCGAAAAGTTGAAAGTTTACGAAGAGATAGCGTTGCCAAAAGAAACAAAAGCTAAGGTTAAATTTGAGGAAAATGATCAGAAAAGGGGTAAACGTGATATATACTGCTATAAGTGCGGAGAGAAAAACCACATTGCCAAAAATTGTAACCAAAGTATAAAATGTTTTAAGTGTAATGGTCTTGGACATAAAGCGAATCAATGCGAAGCGAAAGTTGGACGACCTGAAATTAAAAAAGAGACATCAAACGTACAACAGTTATCACAAAACATTCTAAATAGAGCATTCAAGACTGTGAAGATAGGCGAATATAAGCTGACAGCTTTATTTGATTCCGGTAGTGACATATGCACCATCAGCGATAGAATTTATAATAATCTGAATGTGAAATTGGAACAGGACTGTAAAGTATTGACAGGAATTGGAGGAAAACAGATTAACACACTGGGTTTTTTCAAAATAAACACCGAGTTGGACCTCATTCCAATCAAAATGTGTTTTCACGTAGTTCGTGACGAAGATACCCTGTTTGACGGAATTATAGGCAATGACGTGCTTGATTTTGTCAATGTGACTCTAAGTTCTAACGGTGTTAGTTTTCACGATATGAAATACTCGTCCAAAGATGACATACCAGATTTAAGAAAGACAACTAAGGATAGCGGGGAGAAAAATGGCGAGGAACGCGAATGTAATACCTTAGAGCCCGGAACCAAAATTAAAGAATTACAAGATAATTTCAGTAAGCTACTAACTATGAATATCGAAGAAGAAACAGAACTTGATATACAGCATCTCGATGAAGATTTAAAACTGACCGTTCAGAAAGCTTTAATGTCGTATAAGTGGGTGAAGCCAGACACTAGCCCAGTTGAGATAAAAATTATGATGACTGATGAAGTTCCGATTTACCAGAGACCCAGAAGACTACCATTAGGAGAACAAGAAAAAGTAGACGCGTTAAGCAGAGTCCATTGTCCAGAGTTAGCAAGAAAAGTTAGTAAGTCAAGGAAACCGGAAAATGAATATGACATAGACGACTTGGTAGCGATAAAGCGTACACAGTTTGGACCAGGACTTAAATTAAAAAAGAAATTCTTAGGCCCATATAAAGTAACTTGTAAGCTTAGACATGGAAGATATATAGTAGAGAAAGTAGGCGACGATGAAGGCCCGAATAAAACGAATACTGTAGCTGAGTTTATGAAACACTGGAGTTCTTCATTCGAGTCGAATGACTTGTCAGGATGGCCGAGTGTAGGAATGGTAGTTTGCAACCCCGATAGTTATTATGGCTTGTAGCCCTGGCAAATTAACAGAGAGATAATTAGCATAACAGCCAGAGTACAGAGATCAGGAAGAGTAGAGTGCGAAACGTAGAAGGGATAAGTTGTGCGCTCGTCAAGAAGAGTAAAATATCAGTGAATAAAATAAGAACAGTTACTTAAGAAGAAAAGAGGACATAGAATAACATACAATAAATGTACAATAAACACATACTGCACACATATATAATAAAATACTAAATAATGTAACACATATAAAATAAACCCACACTACATAAATAAATATCATGCATATGTTCTATGTACGATTACTTTCAACTGCAGCTGGTTAATGCCCTCGATAAATAATTTATATATGTATACATTTGTGATTGGGTTAAATCAAATTTAATGGAAATGCTTCAATTTATTCCACTTGCATGTTTTCTAATTAAAACACATACAGTATACTATGTATAAATCTAACATTTTTATTAATTACTTCCCCATGTTTCCGTGTAGAAATCCACCAAAAAAAAAAAAAAAAAACACCCAACACGGCGTTACTAATTACATTCGCGCCGATGTTAATTTGTTACAATTTCCGGAAATTCGCTAATTTATTTTTTTAACATTTTTATTAGTGCCATAAATTGTATGCAGATATTGTTGTTGTTATTGTAGTTGCTGCCGTTGAATATCATTCTCTAGGGTTGAGTACAATTTCCTTTTCAATTGTTGGTTACGCGTTTGTGGCAATAAATTTGCATAGTTGTTATACTCATGTTGAAGGGCTCATGAATATATAGTTTCAAATAGTTGAAATTGTATGTAGAAAAATGTATAGTTTATTTATTAGAGCAAAAACTTTCATTCATTCAATTATATTATCAGTTTTAACTGCATACGAATATAAGCCAGAAAATAATAAAGAAAATAATCAAAGAAAATCAATTTTATTGCAAGTTTTAATCAACTAGATATATTGTTGGCATAAATTAATAATTATATTAAATATTTTATAATTTATAATTATTATAATTTAATGTAATTTAAATTTAATTTACATCAAATTATAATAGATATAAATTACAAAATATTTCTTAAAATAATAATACTAAAATATTTTATAATTTATAAATATTTTAATTTAATGTAATTTAACAACAATTTTAATTAAATTTATTATAATTAAGTAAAGCTTATTTGGAAATAATTCAATTATGTTTTAACATTTATATTTGATAAATTAAACCAACTAGCTAAATAAAAGTTAAGGTTTTACTAATTAGATAAAATAATAAACAAAATATGCTTAAAACACTTACTTATATTTGTTTACGCTCTTGAGAAATGTTTATACATTATAATATATTTTATATTTATATATATATATATATTAGTTCACAAATTCAAATTTCCTTATAATTAATGTTTATTATTTAGACATAAATAATAGTTGTTAAATCTAGCAACTAATTAAGCTGTGATTTAGATGTTTTATTGAATTCATATGCTTATTATCACCTGTAATATGCGTTGATTGTTTCATTTCAATTGATTCATGAGGCGTATGTCGGGTTATTTGTGAGTACGCTATGAGTATGTGACTGAATGTTTACACAGCTTGGCTGGGGTTGCTATGTGACGCATACAGAGTGTAGCTGAGTAGGAGGAAGCTTACAGAGGAATCACATTGCGTGGACAACACATTTGGCACAGCTGCAGCTGCCAGTGCCATAGCCACAACCACAGGCAGAGCCACGTGTATAGCTCATTAACAGCTGCCCCTAAAAATGCAGCCAGATGAGCAGCTCTGGCGTCATCAGAGAGAGATAAGGTGCCAGGCCAATGTGCAACATGGCAGAGCCTAGCATAGCTTCCGCTCCAACGTGCAACATTGCAATTGGAAGGAGGAGCAGGGCTGGGAAGGGGGGGAGCATAATTACTTGGCTTTTCAAGCTCCAAGCTCCATTTGCGCTTCCCGTCCAAGGGTGCAGCAAATTGGCTACCCCAGGCCAAACGAAATGGGCATTATTAATTGCAGCTTTGATTTATCTAAGAAAACGTCGTTTCCCCAGCTCCCCAGCGAACCCCATGTGGGCTGGCCAACCCTTGGGTTGTGGGGAAGGGGGTTGACATTTTCCATAACGTTAAACTCGCAAATGTTTAATTGTGGAAATGAGAAATATGCGGAAGCGTTGACGATTCCGCTCCAGCAACGCTGCCAGCGTCGGCTGCACTTGTCGCATCACTTGATGCCAGGCCCGTGCCCCACGCCCCATGCCACATGGCCATGCCCCTTGCTCGTGCCCATTCCCGTTAACATATCCGTGCAACCCCCCTCCACCGGCTTGCAGCATGTTAGTGGCATTGTGGCTGTGTCTAGCCATAAGCATCTGTAGCTGTCTGTTACAGTCGCACTGTTGTTGCCCCTGCTCCCTACTTACTAAATGACACAAAAATATGGGCTTAACCGGAAACGGATGTATTATCTGCGCTAACTGCGCAGCCGCTGCCGCTGCCGCTGTCGTTGCTGCTGCTGCTGCTGCTTCTGTAACTGCCATTCTACTGCTCAGTCTCGGACTGAAGCTCGAGTTCGGGTCGTGGAACTAATAGAATATTATAAATTGTACAGACAACAACTTGCTAGAACCTGTGCCAAGCTCTCCACTCTTTCCCACTCCCTCTCCCACTCTCTATCATTCTCTCTGTCTCTTTCTCTGTTGCCTTCTCCAGTGACCCACGCCTGAAGCTGACGTCTCTGCTCATCTGTATCTATATCACATATATGTACACATGTCTGTCTGTCTCTATCTATGTGTGCACCTCGTTCGTTACGCTTCCATGAGCTTTTTGGGCTGTGCTTTTTGCGGCTCGAATCGTTTTATCTTTGCATGCAAAATCGACCCCGTCTGCCAACAACCCCTCCTCAGCCATCGAACTTGTTGTGTATTACATGTGTGTCATGTGGCCAGTGGCATCTAGCTCCCTACCACGCGATGCTGCCTGCTCCACTGCATCCGTTTGCATGTCGTGTCGTTGTCGCGCACTTTGCCACAACGCTTTCACTTTTCCCAAACTTTCAAGAACTCCCAACGTACATTGACCTAAGCCTAGGGATAGATTATTGTATTTAATGCAAGTAATTAATTATATAATATTTAAATCACATTTTCTGAAAAGGAAAACAGACAATGAAAACTGTTAAATACTATTGATGAATTTCTAAACAAAAATAAACTTAATTATCTAATTGAAGTTTTAATTCCATGTTCTAAATAATGTTATGTATATTTTAAATAATAATATATGAATTATTTATTAAAATTTGAGCACTTTAATAAAAGTAATTAACACTTTTGTGATTTGATATAATGACATATATATTTTAAATAATAATATATGAATTATTTATTAAAATTTGAGCACTTTAATATAAGTAATTAACACTTTTGTAGTGCTTTAATTTAATTTAAGTATATCTCCATATATATATTTATTTTTTTCTTTTATTAACTTTAGCTTTGTCAACTTCCATTTAAATATTTATAAATAAAATATTAAATGAAAAATTGTATTTGAAAACATTATTAAATCTTGTTATCTCAAATCCATTAATGCAACATGTAAAGCTAACAATTTGATTGAAAAGTCTTCAGTCTAATACAAAAGCTGATGTACTTAGGGTGGCATTGAACTGCGACTACACTCTGAAGTAATTTCGGGAAAGCAAAAAGCAGCTGCTGCTCTATTGCATGTGAGTCTTTGTGAGATGGAAGCGCATTTGCATGTGTTTAGAGGGATCAAGGATAAGCGCAGCCAACTGATTGAGTCATTTTCAAGACAATGCCGCCTGTGAAAGTGATCGTGATTCATTCGAATGGAGGCCGCAGATGCCGAGTATCTCAAAGATACTTTTTTATTCTTTTGCGCGGCATTCAAGCGATCAGCCAAAATAACAACAAACATTGTCGAAGCAAAAGGGAGCAGAGAGAGCAAGGGAAGCAAAGGAAGCGAAGGAAGCAATTGAAGCATCCCGAACTTCTTGTCCCTATTATCGCATGCATCCTTTTGTGGCTGTTTTGTTAGCTTTGATCGCTGCTGCTTAGCATTTTCCCTTTTTCCACCAATTGTTGTCGTTGTTCTCGTTGTTGTTGTTGTTGTTGTTGATTTCTGCATGCCTCAGTACATTTTCTTGCTTATTATGATGATGTGGCAAACGAGGGCAGCGCTGCACAATGGGTTACAACCGAAACATTTGGCCAAAAGATACGTTGATAAGGATATCACTCGATAGGGCTTTTAATACCCTGTATCAATGTTAGGTAAGGGGTGTTATGCATTGATCTTTGCATTGCCTGACTGTTCTTTTTCCATCCTGACCAAAAAAGAATCTGAAACTTCTTGTCCACCAATAACTTTAGACTGAACAAGTTTTGATAAGGAAAATAAATATTGTCAAAATTTCCAGTTGTCAAACATACGAAAATGTTCAGTTGGAATCTCAGACGTTATTGGAATGAATGGCATTACGAGTTGCATCTGCAGTTATTTCCCAATCGACCTATTCTGGATCAGCAACATCAGTTGACACACCAGGAGTTGCAGCATCAGGAGCTGCAATATCAGGAGTTGCAACAGCAGGCGTTGCCACATCAGGAGTTGCAACAACAACAACAACAGCAACGACAGTCATTGCCACCGACTTTCATACATCGCAGCGAGGCTCCACAGCCACAAGAGGGGGAGGATGATCACAAGCTGGTGGACTTTATTAGACGCTGTTATATGCTGACGGGCATCTTCATAGCTCTCAGTCTGAGCCAATGGGTGCTCTTTGCCTATCTGGCTGGCAGGAAAGGCATCTATCTGATGACCGGTTTCGTTTGCTTTATTTTGGCCATTTCCTCGCTCTTCATGCTCACATTTTGCCTACGCGTGCGTGGCAATCATTGGTTTGGCTTCCTCTTTGCCTGGTGCTTTGTGGAAACTGTTGCCATGGGCATGGTCCTGCTACTGCCTAATCGCACTGTGAATCACATTTTGGTGGCTTTCGTTGCGACTGAATTAGTTTTGTTTATTCTCTACTTTCTGGGCGCCTGGATACCAATGATTCTGCTGCCTGGAGAAATTACCTTGTTAGTCCTACTTATTCTATTCGTTGCGGCTGGCACTCTGGCCCTGACCATGTATATTGTCACAGGTCAGGCCTTCTATCAAACTACATATTTCAGTGTTATGGGCTCAGCCACGCTGCTCTTCGCCCTATATCATGCTCCCAATGTACATGGACGTCGCTTTCAGGTGCCCATAGAGCAATGTATGCAATATGCTATGATCATTTATCTTCACTTTACTTTGCTCTTTGTATCCATCTACCATATCATGTGGGTTCATCAATGGACAGATTTAGGAGTATTGAATAAAAAGTTTTAAAAGGAATTGCTTTGTGTATTAATATTATTTTTGATATTAATTTGATAATAAATAAATTAATATATATTAAATTAATAAATAAATTAAAATATATTAAGTTAATATTAATACATATCCTAAATATATGCTGTTATTATTTATATTTTAAAATTAACATATTTCACGTTATCAATATATTATTTTATTATTATATATATTACATTTTATATATATTATTTGATTAATAATTATTATTTATTTTGTGTTTGTATTTTTATTTCATATTATTTTATTATATTTAATCTATTTAACATTTTATTTATATTATTTGATGATTATTTAGTTTTTCAATTATTATTTGACATTATCAATACTAATTAATTATTATACTATTACAATATTATTAATACTATATTATTAATGTTTTTATTTTATATTTTACATTATATAAATAATATCTATATATTATTTTATTATATTTTATATTAAATTATTTTTAAATAAGACTGTGTACTTAAAAAGTACGAAAGGTGTATTAAGTTGAGTTTCTTTTAATTAAATTAATATATATTTACATATTTCTAATGTTATCAATAAACTAATTCCAAAGTCGATGTTAAATTAAAAAGCCTAATAAGGCACGGACAATGCCGTCCAGCAGCAACTAGCAGCAACATGCAGGTTAACATATGAATGCATATAAGTAGTTCTGATTTGTCAAAGTAAACGTTGTTTTAAATGTCACTATCTACGAAGTGAAATACACATTACTTACCAATTTGAATAAAGTACCACAAAATTCGATAGTTTATCATTGAGACGAAAATGCAACCGCGGCTAGATGAGTACCGGCATTATCAGCAACAGCCACAACAGCAACAGCCACAACCACAACAACCACGACCTCAACGAGTCTTGTATATGACACGGAGACCAGAACAAAGACCGGAACAGGAACAGGAACGCGTCGTAGTTATAATCGATGATGCAACATTGCGATTATTTGTGCGAAGTGTTTATCTATATGCGATTATATTCATATTGGTGACATCGATAACCTGGCTGGTAATCTCTGGCACCAAATTTTCATTTTATCCAGCAGTTCCTGTGCCGTTTTTCGTGTGGATTCTATTGGCATTCACATTGCTGATGATCATGAATTGTGTACCGCAAACACGTTACATTTTCCCCCTCAATTGGGTGATGGTTAGCTGTATTGTGATCTTAATAACATTTGCTGGGTCATGTGTAATGGATGAGTTTCCCGTACTCCTCGTATTGGCGGGTCTATCGATCTCCCTTGCGATAGTTGTGATATTTTATGTGCTTGGTGCCATTTGCCCACAAAATCTATTACCCAGCATACTATGTACAGCGGTTATATCTTGTATATTGACCATAACACTGATTATATTCAGCATACTGATCATCTTTATGAGGAATCCCATCATTGGCTTGGTGTTTGCCATAACGCTGTTCTGTTTGGTTATCCTAATGATGCCATTTCATTCCCAGTACATACATGGTCGTCTGGATATCGTACCAATCTTTGACATGCTGCACTGCTCCCTGTCTATCTATATACATTTTACCCTGATATTATATGCCATTGGCTTTTTCTACTTTTACCATGAAGTTAGCCAGTAATAAATGTAAAATCTCAAGCACATCAAATAAATAGAAAGTATTCAAGTTTTAAGTATCAGATATAAATTGTATAATTTATAATTTATATTTTACATTTTTAAGGAGTAAACTCATATAACATGTTTGATTTATTCTCGTTTCTAGTTTCCGTTTCCATTTTCATTACATTTTGATTAATTTGTTGAGTTTTTTTGGTCTTTTCCTGAAACTTTTGCTTAGCCGAGCCTTGAATTTAACTGTCAAATTATTTAAGTCGCTGCCATATTAAAATATGAATCAAATAGAACCAGAAATTTATGGCATACCACCCGACCAGACCATACGACACGAAGTTCGCATCTACGCCTTGAGCGTGGTCTTTGCAATCATAGCTCTGTTCCAATGGCTGTTAATTGGATATTTATCGGACTGGCGCAGGTATCGAATACCACAGGTACGATATGGTTATTGGCTGATTGGCACCTTCTTTGGCATCTCAATACTATCGTGCACGGCATTTGGTCGCAAGTTTCCCTGCAATATCTTCCTCATTGCGATCATTGTCGAGAGCTCAACGCTGTATATTGCAATGGAACAGCAGAATACTAAAGGATTATTGGTTAATATCTATGCGTGTCTTATTGTGATCTCATTGGTGGTTGCCTCCATCATCTATGGTGCGTATTTTCCAATGCGTTTAGTTCCTGGCGATTTGCTGCTCAGTGTTCTGGTTGCCTTGGGAAATATCATGTTGTTGGTCTTCTTCCTCAATGCCTACCTATTGGAGTCCGATACTGTGTATGTAGCTGTACGCAATTATTTTGCATTTGTTGCTGTAACAATGATCATGTATACGGCAACGATCATACATGATCGACAGTTCTATGTGCCAAAGAATGAGTATCTATTTCTAAGTGTTTTACTTTTCTTTGGCCACATGATTCTTCACGAACGTATTCTTGCATTATCTGTGAAAGAGGCCTTACGTGTGGATTGTAATGCTTTTATATGAACATCAGATAATGGAGTATACTTGTATTTTATGAAAGAATTTAGTAATAAACAGATTGTATCTTGATATGCCCAATAACACCTTGACTTTGCTTCCTTATTTATATATATATATATATTTTTTTTTTGTCAGCATTGATTGGGAATTAAATTTCAAAAAAAATAAAAAAATGTATAAATTTATTTGTTATGTTTTTACATTTGAAAGCGATCAGAGTTTCACGGAACTAAACAGTACGGAATCAATTTTGTTTGGACTCTCAGATTCATGTCCCTTACATACATATTCGGTCTTCTTAAAATGTCCATTAATATACATCATACCGATAACAAAGAGGCATATGAAGTCCACAAAGAGCAGTAGCCCCAACAGCAAATAGTCATCGTGATAGAGACGCGATTGGCCATTGTGGACCACCATTGAGTGATAGATAATCACACTCAGAATTGAATATATAATAATTAAATTACTAGCCATTAGAGCCATCGGTGTTGCCAACGTTATATGAATATAGATCAGCATCGAGACGGACATAAAGCTAAAGAAGAATGTGGTTAGGACACAGAAGGGATTCACCTCGACATTCTTCTGCAGAATGGCACCCATTATCATCAGGCACATGAATACAAAAAGTGCACCCAGTGTTAGAGGTATTAACAATCTGAAACTTGAATTCATATTCAATGTTCCGGCACCCAAAATCATTAGCTCCGCTGAGATTAACATAAAGAAATAGTTATATGGATACACGTGACGTATAGAAGGTGCCGAATGGAAGATGGTAACCATGAGGAAGCCGATCAGCATGAAGGTGGTACTATATCTGGATAGATCGATTCGTACATAGGCCATTACAAAGTACCACTGAAAGATCGCTGTCAATATAAAGATGCAGGTTAGCGTATATGTCTTCTTGATCACGATCCTGGATTTCAATGCATCCAACTCGTTCAAATTTGACATCATGTAAAGAAACCATTTTCACAATTATATAGACTTTATATTTTTGAAGAACTTTTCAACGATATATTTTAGTGTTTTGATTGAAAATAGTGACAAGTTAAGATGTTGAATGTATATAAATATTAAGTTATTTAAATAAATAAATTTTAATATGGTTTTTATTAGAATTGGAAAACACGGAGAAAGAATTGAAAATATATATAAAGAAGTACATACATATTAACGAAAATATAAAAAGATATAATTTTACAAACGTTTCGTATAATTTTAAGCATAAGAAATCACTTAAAGTAAATCTTTGATGCATAATATATTATCAAAGAATTTGTTTATGTTATTTCGCTTACAAATACACGAATAATGATTAATACCATTTAATTCAAAATTTAATAGGTCCTTGGGCATCGTTCTGAAAGTACATAGCAGCCAATAGAAACAGGCAAATGAAGTCCACGCAAAAGAGCATTGCCATCAGTATGAAGTCATCGTCAAACAGATGCATATGTTCACTTTTGACCACCATCGAGTGATAGATGATCATGGCTGAAACGGTGTAAAGTATGAAAATGTATCCCAATTTGAGGACGAGTCCTGTATCCAATGCAATGTGCATATATAGCAGAATTGCGCTGATCATCATGCTAAGAAAGAAAGAAGTTAAAAAGCAAAAGGGATTCGCATCCATATTCTCCTGCAGAACGATTCCGGCAACAACCAGCATTAGCACATAAAACGCACTAGCTGCTATCACAGATATCAACACTCCAAGCTCCAAATCAGCGGTTATTATACCCGCTCCCAGAATCATCAGTTGCATTGTCACGACCACAAAGATTAGATTGCACGGAAAGCTGTGACGCAATGGTGGCCATGTATGGAATATGGTGACCATTATGAAGGAAAACATCATCATTGGAGTGCTCCAGCGGAAGAGATCATGCTGACAATATGTCTGCACCAGGTACCATTCAACAATTGCAATTGTGATGAAGCTGCTCGACAGGATATATGTATTCTTCGCGATGTTCACAAAGGGATGTGGTGCTGGGATGCATACATCTCTGGTGTGAAACATTTTCGTAATGAAAATGTTATTATGATGATTATTATTTTTATTATTATTATTATTATTCCATCTCCATTCTGAACTACTTGTTTGCTTCTCTCACATTTACTCAATATACTCGAATTTTTATTTATTTATTTTTTTTGATGACAATTGAAGCGCGTGTTTCACGTTTTGCCAGGCATGTGCTAGTCTCACACAATGCGAATTCAAGTGTTATAAATATAAATTATTGTTGTAGACGGGGGATTGTCTGTGCTTTTGTTTACACTCGCTGTGACTCAACTGAAACAAGTCAATAGGAGCTGCAATACAATAACAAAGCTGGCATATTAAGATGCTTGTGAAAGCTGTCAATCAAATTGTAGATTATCATATTTTATTCTACTATTCTTTTCAATATAAATATATTTACTTATATAAATACTTAAAACATATTTGCAAAGTTTCCCAATACATTTTCCAAGTTATCTTAAATATATTTAATTTTAATATATATTATATTCATAATTGCAACATTTTGCAGCCGACAACGGGCCTTCATTTGCACATCTGTGGCAAGTGGGAACAGACTGTTTAAGCTGTGCAAATAACTGAAAAAAAGTTTCCTGTATATTTATTTTTAGACATTAATATTTACATTTTATAATTTTTTGCAGTATACTATACTTTGGGGAGTGCTTTAAGGTAATTATTAAATATATTTAGGAAATACAATCACAGGCATTCAATGATTTCCGTGGTGTGGTTATCTATCCCAATAAATGTAGTCTTTATTTTCAAAGAGATGAATTCTTTAATATGATTACAAAGTTAATTAAAGTAAAACAAAAACTTCATTGAAAATATAAACAAGTTGCCTATTTTTGCTATATTAAAAAATATTAAAATTGTCTAAAAATCGACTGAAATATAGTGATAAATATATTCGCATAAAAACTATATTATAATAAATTTAAATTATATTTATATACTGATTAAGTAAATAATATAAATTCGAATAATTGATCTGTACTTATTCAGCAAAGTAGATCATAATATGCTGCTATTAATATTAATATTAATCCTCTGATTTAAGTTGCACACTCATCAATCCGACCCTATTTCAAGTAGCTTCTTCTCTTGTTCATTCGCACCTTTGATAGGACAATCGGGCATCGATTTAAACTGGATTAAAGAAACAGTAAGAAGTAACAGTAAAAAGTAACTAGAGTACTTGTGAAATTTACATAAAGTATCTTTTGCCTCAATTGGGCGCCGCTTTTAAGCCGGCGTAACTGAATCCTCAACTGCTTCTGATATTAAAATGAGAAACAGGAACAGGATTAATAGGCTTGGCCATGGGCGCTTGGCCGCTGTCCAAGGCAAACAATGCGGCAGCTGCGCAAAACAAAGGAGATGCCAAGGCGTCCGCGAGCCTCTGAACAATGAGTTGATGGCATTAGCAGCGCCTGCGCGATTCCCGATCCCAATTGCGATCCTCATACCGATCCACTTAAAGTCCAAGCGAGGCGAATAACGAAAATACATTTAGAACAATACAGAAAACTCGTTATGAGTCACACAAATCTCAAACTACGCTAAGGTTGTCCAAGTGTATCTCGCTGTGTGTGTCTTTGTATAGCTATTTAGCTGGCCGAGCAACCCCCAACCCCTTTGCCTCTGCATCAGCCTGTGCCTCTGCCTTTGCCTCTGTCTTTACCTTTGCCGCGGTCAGTCGCGAAAACAATCAGCGGGCATAATGTTGATTATGACGAGGATGAGAACGCCTATGCCAATGATTATGAGAGGGAATGAGATACATAGAGAAATACAGAGAGAGGCAGAGGCTTATCGCCGCATCTGGAGTGCAGCCAGTTACCTTTGGAAAAATCTTGCACGAAAATCGTGGGAAATTTCCCAAAAGCGCATATCGAATGCAATTAAAGAGCCGCGATTCGCGGTGGTTGCTTAGACGCCACGCACTTGGCAGCACCACCACCACGACTGCCATTAACAGTGAAATTACCATAGGGGTGGAAAACTTGGCCATCATCATCATCAACAATATCATAAAGCGAAAGCTGCGCTATTTTCTATCATTTTTCACCCCAAAAAAAATGGAAAACCGTCGACCAACTTAAATTTCCGCTTGTTGCGCGGTCAGCAAAACGAACAAATTCGTGATTTACCTTTCCGGTGACAAAATGCGGAAGTGTTGCAACTCGACTCTGGCTGTGGCCCTAGCTCTGGCTTTGACGAGGACTGCGTAACGACTTTGCGTGGTATCTCGTAGGTAGGCGTAGGTAAACGTGGGAAAGTTTAGCTGCCAACAGGCGGCAACAATCGGTGGCATTCGCTTAATGAAATGCAACAAAATGTGTCATTCATTTGATCTCTGTTTTTGATAACAAAACTTGGACTTTTTCCCTTATCGCTGAGGGTGGTGGAATGTGGTGTGTTGAACACCCAGCTGTAAGTTGGCTTGGACTTTAGCCCACAACATTACAATCTAAATAGTGTGATTGTAATTTGTTACTTAGTGAAAAGTTAAGTGGAATTTAAATAAATTATGATTTATCTAGATATAAACATATAATTTAATTTTATATTACAATTTATTTATATAATATTTTTTATATAATTTATATAATAATTTATAACTTGTATTTTAATTTATATTCGAAATTGTATTTATATTTTCATTTCAGTTCATATTTAAATTAGTATTTTTATTTAATATTGTTATTAATCAAATATTTATTGTATTATATTTATTGTGTTATAATATTAATATTATGTTAATTTATTATTTTATTTTATTAATATTATTTTATTTTTTACCTTTTTTATTATAATTTTATTTATTTTTATATATTTATTCAAATAAAATAATTGAATTTTATTTATTTATTAATCAACTATATGACAGTTAATTTAAATTAAATTCTTATAAAATACATTTACACGCTCTTCCCAGTCAAGTTTTATAAAGACAACATATAAACTAATATACTCTAATTGACATATTTCAATTATTCTCTCATCTAAGCAAATGCTGCAAAAATTAAAATGGTTATCATGTTTGCATTAAATAAATCAAGAGAACTTTAAATAACTTAATAAATCAAAGTTTCTTATAGTATGTTTCCCTTTCTTTCTCCTTTGAGTAAATCTTTTGCAAGTTGTCATAACCCCAATGAGAAGTGAATATCTGAATATCTGCACAGACATTAGTCAGAGTCAGCTCGAAGGTTTAGCCGCAATCTGAAATGCAAAGCTGCAGCTGTGGCAGCACAACAAAACTCTGGACATTCTTACAATGTTGACAAACAGCCACAAAGGGGGCAGAGGAATGTCTTGGGATACGGCTTATGGAGCTGCGGCTGCCAATAGGAATTGCTTGAGCAACATCAGCATATCATCGACAAGGTTCTCTGGTTAATGCGAAATAATTACAACTTGTTCGCACATCATTCACGAGTATCTGTCAGCACGTTGTCTGTCCTTCTACACTGTCGCTTCCCCCCACCGCTCGTCTGGGACGGGTGTCGCTTTCAGTTGTTTGGCAAATGACGAATGCGGCCGCTGATGATGACGAAAAACTTGAGGGAGAGAAAGAAGAAAAAAATAAAGAAACGAATAATAAAAGAAGGCGACACTTGCTTCATTTATTTGTATTTTGCAGCAGTGGGCGCGTCGGCAAAATTTCAAAGTCGGCATCATTAACACCAATGCGCCATTTTGGGTTGCCTCCAACTCGAGTGGAGTCGCTGGAGAAGCGCTGGAGATGTTGGTGTCAATGGTGTCGATGAGTCGATGGCGGACTCGATGAGTCGTGATGTTGATTGATGTAACTTTGAGGCAGCCGCAACCAGCCAACCAACCAACCATTGCCACTTCCAAGTCGAGTGAGTTAACCAAATTGGTAGAGCAAATACCCAACTGGTACCAGCTGCTACCCTCTAATAATATTGAAATGGCCCAAGGGGCTGTACAGCTACCGTCTCTTCTCGTCATTGGTTGTTGTTTTAGTGTCGTTCGTCTATGCTAATTTGTTATTTTAAACATGTTTGTTTGCTTTTCCAATGAAAATATTTACAAAAACGTAGCCAAAGAAGGTTTTTTTCGGGCTGCCAAAGTACTCTCTGCCCAAATGAAACTCAGCCTGACACCTGAGGCTAAAACAGACTCACAGGGGTAACTCACGGCTCACAGACTGTGGCAACAACAAACAAGCAAGCCAATTAACGCAAAAGATACAATTTGTATGCGTAATGAATATCGTATGCGGTATTACGAGTATTTTGGCAAATCGTCGAGGAAAATTAATAAACAAATAGCTTAAACGAAAGGGAAAAGGCAAATTTGTTTTTCATGGTGTAAATAGTTATACGGAAGATACGTTGTAATATTGCTGTGATTATATGTAGTGTGTATTGACAACTGTAGACAAGAATTCTTCAAACTATGGCAAGAAAGGTGGACGAACGGGGAAGGGAAGATGGTCAGCTAGACGTCTAGGCGTCTCAGAGTTTGGCTACAAAGAAACTACGATTACTTGGTCTAATATGTTATACAAATGCTGACAGAACACAGATATTATAGTTTCATCCTGTAGTCTAAAGTGGAGGAATGTATGTGTGGGAATATCAGAAGAAACAATGTAGAACAGACAGTGCTCTACTACTACGGAGAATATAATATTGAGAATATGATGCAGATGATGCAGATGCAGAGAGCATTTTCCCCTCCTCAGCAAATGGAAAATAAATAAATTCTTATTATTAATATTTCATTATTAATATTATAATTTTCAATATAATTATATTATTATTATTACTATTTTTGTTACTCACTCGTAATACACTGGAGAGTTCAGATACTGCATTGTTGTCTTTACAGTCTTTGTAATTGTTACTAAACAAACCTGTTTAACTGTGCTATGAACTACCCTTAACCCAATAAGTAATACATTTATAAGTCAAATTCCACATAGAAAAGCATAATAGTTCGCTGATTGTCCTGTGAAGTGTTTTGCTCTCAGGCACTTACAACTTATTGGCTAACCTCATTATTCAATTTCTTTGTAGTTTCAAGTAATTTGATGAACTTTGCAGCCCTTTTGGGTAACCCACGGGAGGTCCAGTTAATAGAAATAGAAGTATCCTAACAAGCATATACGTAAAGATAACAAGTTTTTACCCCAATAACACATAACTCAACACACTAATTATGAGTTATGAAACAAAAGAGTGAGCGGGGTAAAGAGAAAAAATGCAAACCAATTGCACATTGACTTCAGCACGTCTGGGCTAGTCTCATAATCGAGTTAGTGAGTTTAGGGCCAAAGGCACAAAACCGGACTGCAACTGGACAGGATTGAGATTGGGATTGGGTTTGGGATTGGGTTTGGGATTGAGATTGGGTCGAAAACTAAACTAACTGGTTGCTTGCCCAAATATTAAATTACCACAAATTTGTCGGCGCAGCATTAATGCAATAATTAAAATCAAGTTGGCAAAGAACTAGACCAGAGAAGTCAGAGAAACCCCAGTCAGGCGAGAAAAACGAAACCCAAACTGTGCTGCGAACCACCAAAGAGAAAAGACCCTAACACACATCAGACATCAGACATGAGACCTCAGACAACGTCGGCTTCCGTTGAAAGTCATGTAACTTATTTCTTGTTACGCTTGAGAAATTTTTACAGTTGACATTGAAACTGAAGTTGCAATTGTAACTCAAAACTAACCCAAAATAGGTTTCGGAAGCTGCGGTCGACACCCCGAAACAGTTGGCAGTAGGACGGCCCCTTATTTTCAAAAAACCGATGCCTCAGGCCTCGGGCATCGGGCGAGATGTGGTTTTTGTTTTAGTTCACGACATATTCGAAATGTGTTTCCAATTTGTAAGCACTCGGCTGTATGTATATCCTTATCACAGTGGAGTGGCACTCGTGAGAGAATTCAGTCGATTCAACCGCAAGTCGAATGCGGTGACATCCTTTTAATGCGACACCACCTCAGCAGGCGTCCCCCCTGCACATCCCTGTCTCACTGTCTCCCTGTCTCCCTGTCTCTCTGTGCCTGGACCACCCCTCGCTCTGATTGTGGATTTTAATTATGCTTGACAATGGTTACGGAATTGATTTTCGATATTTGATCATTCGCTGCGGTTAGTTAACGCTCTTTAGCCACCAAATGCAGAAAGACAGAGCAAGAGAAAAAAAAGAAAGGGAGAATAAGTCAGAGCAAGAGAGAGCGAGATGCAACCGCAAAAAGGGAGAAATGCACACGACCATATCCATATGAAATTACAACGATCCAAAACACTTGAGTTGCATTTCCGCAACTAAATGTGATAATGGGGCAACCCTGCTGCCCCGCACCCCTTCAGACCATTCAGCCCGTCCGACCGAACGCAACCGAACCGAGCCGAACTTCGAGGCGTCAGAAGCTAGGTGACATGGCAACCGAGGTGTGGCAAGTCTTGGCCCTTATTAGCTGCCAACTAATTTGCATAACTGTGAGAGTTGCCGAACTGACATTGGAGACAGTTCGCTTGGCTTACTAATTTATGCACCTAACCCTAGGGGACAACCCTAAAGCAACTGACTCTCGAAACTGCAATCATTACATTACATCATTAAAAGATTCTGTGCTCTTTGGAGTTAATAATGCTTGTAAAATTGCGCCAGAAGTAATTATATCACTTAGGATGTCAATAGGATGATAGTTGCGTAAAGAAAGTTTTATATATTTTAATTAATTTGTAAGTGTAATTTAGTAATAATTAAATGCTTTAGATATATTGGATAATTCTATATAAAGTGGATCTTTTTTATTATTTTAATTCAATTTAAAACGAACCAGAAAATTACTACAATATGTAGAATAATAGAGCCTGATTCTACTTCTTACTTAATATTGCTATATTAATTAAGCAATATATATTTTAATTAATTTGTTAGTGAATTGAATTAGTTATAAAATGCTTTAAATATAAAGTAACATTTTTTTTAATTATATATTATTTTGATATAATAGATATTATAGAGCCTCATTCAACTTCTTACATTTTTTTTCAAAATTATATTAAAATTAGTTTAAGTTTCTTGAACTTAGAACTTATACTTGTATTTCTGCCGCTTTCTCATTTATACTTTCCACATTAATACTTATTGATCAACATATACCACTACGAAATACACATAGATCTGAATCTTTAGTAGTAAACGCATAAGACTCAAAAGTAGCTAACAGCTTTGGCTAATACCGCAGATTCAGTTGGTATTTAGTGCGAGTTTTAAAGCTGCCCAAATGTCTGGCCTGAACGGTAAATATTCAGCCCCTAGTCATTGTCAGTCTCTCAGTCTCTAAGTCTGAGGCAGAGGTTGAGGCTTAGTGTGATTCGTGGAAAATTTTACAGCCGTCACACTGTCTAAGATCTTCCACTTGACCGACCATAAAACAGGTAACCAGACAAATTTTCCCCTACCTGTTTGGTGTTGGCCAAGTGCTGCTGAAAGGGGCTGTGTCCATGGAACGCCTAAAACTAATTGAGACCGCCCTCATTGAATAATTTCAGAAATTTTTCTCTTTGTTTTGTAGCAGAGATTTTTGTCTGATTTCTCATATTTGAGATTTTGTATTTTTTTTTAATATTTTATTTTTATTTTGTTTTTTTTTTTTTTTTTTTTTTTTTTTTGTGAACTTTGCAGACAGAACGGTGCCTGGCAGGGACTGTGCGTAATGATGATGTATGGGTAATTTGAATGATTAATGGAGTACGCTTTGTGTCAGTGTTCCGGTTGGTCAGACCTGAGGGGCATTCGCTCAGCATCAGCATCAGCGTCAGTGTTAATGTTAGTGTGTGGCGTGCGTAAAAAAGGATATCGTCGTGGCCATAGATATGAAATTTAATTAAAATATTTTTATGGCAGCCCAACAAGAAAAAAGGTGCGTTAAAGTATTTATCGAGGTATGCGTAAGGAAAGGAGGACAGTAAGCAGAGACAAATGATAATATTTTGAGGCTAAGAAGGAGGGTACATTGAAGGGTGTTGAGCAGCTAGAAATGCAAAGAATTGAAAAATTAAAACGCTGATTGATGTGCAAACGATTGACATAAGATGTGTATTTAATGGGAAGCAAACAATTCCAATAAATAAATAAATTAACGAAATATAATAATGCGTATTAATATGAAACTGGAAAGTGCATACGATTGTCGGCCAGACAAACTACATTTACAAATGAAATGTAGTTTAAAAATGTTAAAAGCATGCAGTTAAAATTTATATTACCCAAGAGGGCCGTGGCCTCGAACTGTCATAAACGTTATCAACTATCTGAAAATCTGAACGAACCTGGCTCCAATGCGACCGGTCGACCAATAAGGCGCCACATCCTTTAGCTGGCCATAATCAGCACACAATCAGCCAACGGATGAACGAGCGCCAATGCAGCGGATGGCAGAAATTAACTTTTTTAATGAATTACGTAAAATGCAAACAGCTGGACAGCAGGAGGGGGAGGCACTGAAAGGGAGAGCATATATTATATATATATTTATATATATGTATAAATCGTAAATGTAACGTGACGCAAAACGCATTATGTCATATCGCTGATTGAACCAACCAAGCGAGCCAAGCGAATATTGGCGAAATGTTGGCCTAGAACAAAAGGCCAGGCCAGCCTGGGCCATGCTGGACGCTGGACACTGGTCTGGGAGTTGGCGTCCAGTGCCAGAGTTGGCGGTCATTAACATTTTATATTTTAATTTGATTTTCCTGCGCTGGCCAAAGAGTGCGAGTACATGGCAATAATAATCATCATGTAACGAGTTTGAACTCTGCGCGCGCCACTCGCTAAGCGGATCAGGAAAGGGCGTAAGGGTAAAATAGGGCAGAAGGGCGTTAAAATTGCCAAGTCTGTTAGCTGCTTAGCCGATTATTGTGTACAATTTAATACCCCGTCTATCTATACGCCGAGCCTAAGCCGTGATTGAGTTTGAATAGCCACTGTAACTGCCATCCCATTCTCATTCTCATTCTCATTGAAGGATTCAAAAGACGCCGTTGTGCCGTTTTCATTTCGCAATTCTACCATTTTTAATGCAACGAAGAGATATTTCTTTTGAGTCGCACATTGCAAACACATTGCAACTGCGTGCATCAATCAATTGTATCTGGATGCGAGAGAGATGCAACGTCTTTGTATCTGCTGTATGTATCTGCGGTGTGTCATTGAGGATGTCATCTTCAACTCCTTTTCGACAACATGTGCGGATTTATGTTTCTTTCACTTGCTCTCAATGAATGCGCGGCTTATTCGATTATTGTACGGCCGCTTTCATTTCCTTTCATCTCAATGATTGAGCGCGAGTTATCATTCATGATTTAGGCGCTCCGTTGACACAAAGAAGGTCACCGCTGGACGAGAATGAGAACGTGAATGTGAAGTAGTATGATAAAAGCAAGCAGGAGGTTGAGTTCAAGCAGCTTAAGCCTCTCATCTCCTCATACTTAATACCGCCTGCTGACGGATGTGTGAAGATAATTGTCAAGGCGGGCCAGACGACCTGGTGTTGAGTCTGATACTCGCGATTATGAGACGCCCTTTTCATATTTTCTATTTCATATTTTTTAATTAAATGAAGAAATAAATATGAATTGACAATATTGCTAGGGCTTCTTTCTATTGAACTGTTTGAGTGGCTTATTAAATTAATTTCCACACAAGACACAATATGGCAGCTGTTACTCCCATAGTTGTTGTTTGATTAATTGATTTTGTTTATTTAATTTTATTTAATACAAAACAAAACAACAATATAAATGAAATTTAATAAATTTGCTTGATATTTTATATTATTATTTTTTATTGAAAAATTAAATTAGTAATCATAAATAAAAAAAAAGATTTAAACTATTTTTGACTAAAAATGTAAATTGATTTACGAACTTTATTAACAATCTAGTCCTAAAATTATTTTAAATATTTACTTTTAATTAAAATAAAAATACAAATATTCTTCCCTTTTAGAGTTTAACTAATAAAAACATTTATTAAATTTGCATTTGATTTTTGCTTGGCAAAATGGCGGACGGCTGCAAACAAAATGGCGACGGCGGCTTTTGGGGGGTTCTCCATAAGTGCGCTGACCCCAACAAATACACACACATACACACACATATGCATATACACGCACACAGAAATACACATACTTTGGCATACACTCAAACATTTATTTATAAATATTTACACATTTTTTTCTCGGCTAGTTTTGAGCGTTAAAATAAACAAACCGACAACAGCAGCCACAACAACAACACATCTACAACAAATATGTGTGTGTGTGTGTTGTTATAAATTATGTTTGTTCAAAATTTATGCCTATTTGTATGTACACATACACATATGTATGTTTATATATGTATATGTATGAATGTAAATATGTGTGTACATAGACGCGTGTGTGTTTTGGTCCAATATTAATGCCTCCATAATTAATGAGCGTCCGCCAGGCTCGTGTGTGCAAAATGCATGTGCCACTGCCACCAACACAATTGCACCCTGCTCTCCACTCCACACTCCTCCCCTCATCTTCTCATCTCTCCCTTCCCAGGATTGCTGCAATTGCCAAAAGCCACTAACAAAATCGCTTTACCCCTCCTCTCTCTGCTTTGCTGCAATTTATATTAATAGCCCCGTTGCCTGTCTTTGTGTATTTGGGTGTATGTGTTAGTGTGTGTGTGTGTATGTTTATTTGTGTGTATTGTGGCTGACAGCATCTGTCACTTGCCAATGTTCGACGTTCCACAGTCGCCACTGGCCGTTCGCAATGTCAACTGTCCAATGGCTTAAACAGCAACATCAACCCTGACTAATGCCTCAGACCTCCCAACATTCCCCTCTCGTCACTTTGAAATTATTGTACATATATATGGTCAAAAATATTGAGATTAAAGTGCTGCTAGCTAAAGATTGCAGTGAATAATTTGATCATTTTATTAAATATTATATTAATGTACTTATGTTGAGTTTGTAAATCCATTAAGTACATTAATAGTTATATTTATAGTTCAACATAAATAGTTATAATTTGTAGTTTAGTGTATTATATTTATAAATAATATAATATTAATAATAATAGTCAGTATTTATTTGTAACAACTTTAATTTTTTCCCAAGCTCATAAAAATTGATTTAAAGCAAATATTCGCATTGATATCTTGGGACTCTCAGCATGCCAGAGCCGGCGGCAGTTTCCCACACCAGCTGGTTCCAGGACACGGACACGGACACACAACGCGATGCGATCGAAGCAACTGCAATGTCACAGACTGCAGACCAGGCATTCCGGGTCCCAACTCCCCTGGGTGCAATTTCTACAGAAACTGCATAGAGAGAATCGTAAAATCTTTCACACCATCGGCACCGCATGAGGCTGAGCGACAAAGTCGTCTGATTAATCGCCATATATCGATCAGTTTGGTCCCGGGGCAATTGCAGACAGCCTGGCAGGACGGCGTTAATGTAGCCAGGACCCGAATGTAGCCCGCTGTTACTGGGCTCTAGCTCTAGGCAATGTCAATGCGCACCTGTGCGCATCCTGCGACTTTTCAGGTGTTCACATTAGTCACATGCACAGACTGCGAGTCTGTGGCGAAGGCAACAGGCAACCGGCAACTCGAAACTCGCAACTGGCAGCCGCACAGGAAGGACAACAACGAGGACATTAACGAGCCAGGCAGTTAGACGCCGACGTAGCTGCGGATGATGCAGCACTTTCCATGGTAATTTCATGTACCCAAAACTGGGAGTGAGAATTGGCAAAAGGTCTACAAACGGACTGTGGGGTCTGCGGCTGCCCATATCCAATGTGCTTCTCATATGACAAATGTTTTTTATGCCCCACCAGGAATTTCAACAGTCATCGCCATTTAAAGCCCATCGTGGTAATATGCGAAGCTTTCCTTCTGCCAAATATGCCGAATCATCTAGTTAAATTTAATTCATAAAGCTGATTTATGACACGATCAAGGAAAGGCTGAACTGAGCTCTAACTGCTCAGACAATCGAAACATATCCTTTCCTGTCAGAATTGCATACACATTTCGATGATAAGGAAAATTATATTATTAATTATTGTAGATGGAAATTAAGCATTAAAAATAAAATTATTTTAAAGGTATTAAATGTAACTTTATTCTACAAAAACTTTTTAAAACTTTAGTAATGCCTTTTACAGTTAAAAATAAATTTGTAGTTAAGGATTTTAAATGCTACTTTACTTAATATATTTAAATTCTTTATTTAACTTTTATATTTAAAAGTAAAGTTGTAAAATTTATTTCATCAATTATTATATACGTTTATAAAATTCTTTTCGATTTCAATTACTTTTCTTTTGTATATTCTAAAAAATTACGACAGCAATTAAATATTTACAGAGTAAAAAGTACCATTACCAAATATTGAAAAACCTTGAGCAAAGAAAGCGGTAAAGTGTAGTTTTAAATCCAAATTTATTTTGATGCTTTAAGTATTTAAATTTATTCTCTCAAAGTGTTTCTATGACATAAATATATCCAGCTTCACGGTAAGAATAATTCCATTGAATTTATATGCAATTTATTATGAATTTTATGGCTATTTTTCAAATGTAGGAAAGCCGCTAAGTGATTGCATAATAATTGTTGATGTTTTAATTAAATATTTATGCATATATCGTTAAGTAGAAAGTACATGATGAATAATTCAAGTTAGGTTGTCGATTTGTTTGTGTCGTCATTAGCACTTGGCAGCCGTATTATAAAATTTGTATTTATATTCATTATACGAATTTATAATGAACAACACACATTTACTAATTAATATTGAAACAAACGAGTCGCCGTCCTTCTGGCAACAACTCATAAAGATTCAATAAACCACCAACCACGCAAATGACACCGTATTCCAAATCGTGTCGCAGTCTCAGCCCCAATAACAACAACAAGTTGAGGGGCCCAAGTTTGAGGCGATTTGAACACATCGCATCCCTGTTCTAGTGCCCCCCGAAAGTTGTTCAACCGATCTCGGAGCCGCAGTTCGCAGTTCAGCGGTCCGGTTTATGTTCTCGGGCAGCTTTATCAACCTCACATATATGTATATATAGTTGTCTTAGCCTTTTTAGTCTCTTTCGGCGGCGCGTTGACTAATTTTCATAAAAAAACGATCGATTTTAAAATCGAGAAAAAAGGTGTGAAGTATTAATAAGACGTCAACGAGAAAATGTTAATAAGTGGCTTTTGCCTACATGATCTTCGACACGGCTCTTTTTAGAATGGTTTACTTAATTTAGTATAACTGAGAAGTGATTGAACTTTTTATTGTGAGTTCGCATTTTCTAAACAGTAAGTAGTCTGTTTAGCAGAAGTGTTGAAGAGTTTTTTAGAATTTCCAGATAATAATTTAAATAAAACTTATTTTTGAAATTGTTCGAATTGAAAAATATATATATATGAAAAATATCTTACATTTGTTTTTGTTTAACTGTCAATAAATAGAAATATAAAAAAAAAATAAAATAAAATAAATGAAATAAATAAAATAAATGAAATAAATAAAATAAATAAAATAAATAAAATAAATAAAATAAATAAAATAAATAAAATAAATAAAATAAATAAAATAAATAAAATAAATAAAATAAATAAAATAAATAAAATAAATAAAATAAATAAAATAAATAAAATAAATAAAATAAATAAAATAAATAAAATAAATAAAATAAATAAAATAAATAAAAAAATAAAATAAATAAAATAAATAAAATAAATAAAATAAATAAAATAAATAAAATAAATTAAATAAATAATATAAATAAAATAAATAAAATAAATAAAATAAATAAAATAAATAAAATAAATAAAATAAATAAAATAAATAAAATAAATAAAATAAATAAAATAAATAAAATAAATAAAATAAATAAAATAAATAAAATAAATAAAATAAATAAAATAAATAAAATAAATAAAATAAATAAAATAAATAAAATAAATAAAATAAATAAAATAAATAAAATAAATAAAATAAATAAAATAAATAAAATAAATAAAATAAATAAAATAAATAAAATAAATAAAATAAATAAAATAAATAAAATAAATAAAATAAATAAAATAAATAAAATAAATAAAATAAATAAAATAAATAAAATAAATAAAATAAATAAAATAAATAAAATAAATAAAATAAATAAAATAAATAAAATAAATAAAATAAATAAAATAAATAAAATAAATAAAATAAATAAAATAAATAAAATAAATAAAATAAATAAAATAAATAAAATAAATAAAATAAATAAAATAAATAAAATAAATAAAATAAATAAAATAAATAAAATAAATAAAATAAATAAAATAAATAAAATAAATAAAATAAATAAAATAAATAAAATAAATAAAATAAATAAAATAAATAAAATAAATAAAATAAATAAAATAAATAAAATAAATAAAATAAATAAAATAAATAAAATAAATAAAATAAATAAAATAAATAAAATAAATAAAATAAATAAAATAAAATGTAAAGCATTTAGATCGCTCTTTCAAAATATATTTTATATATATTTAAGTGATTTCTGTAATGCAATAAACTGAGTTAAAGTAAGTCAATAGTAAATACAACTAATTTACATATCTTATTTACACACATGTCTTTACCTTGGCCGTATTCTTGGCATTACCAAATGGAATATCATACGAAAGAGATAACTATGTTGTATCGCTGTACGGAGCTGGGAGATGAAGTTAACCACATTTCTCATTTGGTTTTGGTGCGGTTGATTTCTTATTTCTCATTTTGTTTCTCCTTTATGGGTCTGCTTCGTGGCCCATCAACAACTTTAACTTGCACTCGATGTCTCACCTTTCGAATGATTTATTAAAGTGTCATTAGTGCACGAATGCTCGAAAAATGAAACGAAACCGAAGCCAAAAAACGAGTCCACAATACCCAACTTTGCTGGCTGGCTGGCTGGCAGACTTGACTTGACTTTGAGTAGTAGTAGTAGTAGTAGTAGGTGAAGTTGAAGCCAATGTTGAGCATCAGCTTGGGACGTGGAGTGCGGTAATGAAGTTGCAACACAAACGATCGCCGCTTGGAAATGGAACCCGATCGTGTAATGGCTGCGTTAAGTAGTTGAAGTAGAAGTTGAGGGCAGCCTCTTGTAAATTTAAATTAAGCAAAACCATTGGAATCTTTCCATCCCCTCTCTCTGTCTCTCTCTCAATCAGACGCTGCTCTTCCCTTGCCTTTTCCTTGACTTTTTCTCTCTCTTTCTCTCTGTTTCGGCATGTTACCGTTACCGTTAGACCTGAGCTATGATCTGTTGCCTTTGACCCAAGCGCTGTGGCTTTCATCATGATTGGATCGACGACGACGACGACGATGCGGCCGACTGGCATTGATTTATTTTTACACATAAAAAGTGCTAAGTTTTGATGTTGAGGCGAGAAAATTAAGATGTTGTCGCTTTCAAACCGTTTGCCGTCACTGCAGATGCATTTCCTTTACCAAAAATCTGATAAGGCTCATAAAAGTGAACATCAAAGTTATTTATGACTTAATGTTGTCCATTGATTGTGCCTAGAGTTAACAGATCAGTGCCATATGTCAATAGCTAATCAGTTGCACAGAATTTTAAGACATTTCATTACTTGAATTTATCGTGAATCTCTTTATAGGAAAGTTTAGGATTTTAAAGTCAAGCGACAATATATTTATTTATATTAGTAAATGCAAGTGTGTACTTGCTTCTAATTCGAAAGTATTTTCTATATATTAGTATCTATCAATCTACTAACTATCTGTCTACTCTCTAGCATCTTTCAATCGATCTATGCATCAGTTCTACGATGTATTAATATATATTCATCTACTCTCTACCAAATATCTATCGATCTATCTATTAACTACCTACTAAGTATATAGCTAACTATATCTGTCTCTACTTGATTTCTCTATCTACGCAGTGCAGTTTACCTATCTATATATCTACACTTCTATTAATAAATGTTTAAGTATTAGTAAGTGTTTTCTAGTTAACAAGCTTACGAAGTGTTATATGTACCTGGTCATGTGATGCGATATCGATAATGTTAACACATCCTTGAGCATAACAATTGCTAAGTACAGTCATTGGCATTACCTCAGGCCCTAGCATTACTAGCATGACCAAATCAGTTGACGGCATGTGTGACCATAGCCTTGACCGAGACCCAAAAAAAAATCAAAATTATATTTTTTATACTTTCAGCAGACATTTGCTTCCGTTTTGAACACCTGCGCATGTCACGTAGCTCGTCAGACTTGAAGAGAGTTGGCAATTGGCAGCTGGCGAAACGTAGCCCAAAGTTTAACACTTTCAAGTCACACAAACTCAAAAACCGTTTCACGCCACATTTAAAAGCGATTCAAACAATCCATAAATTTATGATTGTGCATGGGAGATTCAGTCAGATTCAGCTACAGCACGAGCTCCAATCAAATATTCAAATTTACGCCTTTCAAACCGTTCATAACTTCATCTTTCAAATTAATCGATGAAATATGTACCACAACGAACCGGCAACTGTCCCTCTTGCCATATATTTGCTGACCAACTTGTTGCTGTCAAAATAGCCACATCCAAAGCAGCACCAGCAGCAGAAACAGCATCAGCAGCTGTTTGGGTCTTGTTTCTAACGCTTAGACAGAGACTACCACCAAATCTGTGATAGAAGGGGTCTCACCACAGGCTGTCTAATACCTCATAAATAAATATATTTAGCAGTCGGTCAACGAAACTGTAGCGCACAAAAACAAATGTCTTTTGAAAATGTATACACGCGCCTAGGCCGACAGCTCAGTCTTTGGACCCAAAGATCGTCCCCTACCCTGACCCCCGACAGCTATGCAATGGTCATCGGGCATCGGACATATGTAGATAGCAGAGGAATACCCATTGTCAGGGACTGTCGCAGACAGTCAGCCGAAGTGCCATCGTGATAACTTCATAACTTAACGCATTTGAATAATTTCGTATGCGCATTTCAATTTCAACGCACTGACACTACCACAGTTGGCGGGGAGGAGCTGGGGGGAGCTGCCTGGGGATCGCCTATAACCCCCTGTTGGAAAAAAAAGAAGAAAAATATTGACAGCGACTAATGTTTGAAATTTTGTTATGGAATTTTAAAGATTTTTATTATTCTCACCTCTCCTCTCTTTTTTGTTGTTGTTGTCGTTCTCATATGATAAACCATTTATTCACTGTTAGTTTTGCTACCCTGGAATGGCAGCTGAATTTATTGGGTGCTAAAGATGTAATCAACAGTTCTCTCACTCTATGCTCATCAATGAACAGAATGAAGTCATGCCAAGTTATTCTACTCAAGATCTGCATCTATTTAAGCACAGAAATCAGCAGATTACTGTTAAAAGGATTGAGAATTGTAGAAAAATATATGAGTATAAATATATAAATATACTTGTATGCTTTAATCATTATGATAATCAGTTATAATTAGTATTCTTTTTGCTAAGCCAAAGAGAATTTATAGCTGTTAGAGTTGCTATAAGCTTATTAATAAATATTATTAGAAAGATTGTACATTTATCTGATTAATCTTACTTTGCCATAACTAAAGAAGTCGCAAGGAACTAAGCTAAACAAGCTCACTTTGCTAATATTGATTAATTATAGTTTGTTGTAAGATATTTAAATATAAATGTAAACATATTATTAAATATATTTAAGGCTGCTTAGAATTACAGTAAATAAAAGAAATAATAAATAAAAGAAGTTTTTATTATTATTATTATTAATTTTATTATTTTTATATATTATTTTTATTTTTTTATATATTTATTATTATTATAAATATTATAAAACTTAATTTTATCTGATTAACCTAACTTTGCTTAAGTTATTAAAAAGCAACACTTTGAAATAACTCAAGATATTGCAAAGAATTAAGACAAGCAAGCTCACAGTGCTTATATTATATAATAATAGTAAGTTGTAAGATATTTAAGTATATATATATATTTATATTAATAAATTTAATTATTGCTGCTTAAAAATATAATCCCAGTTTTATAAAACACTTAAGCTAATAACAAAAATAATGTATTGAAATATATCTTTGGGTATAAATATATTTTTAAATACATTCAACAACATTTAAAACATTTCAAAAATATAACAAATATTACAGATAAGTAACCTCTTTGAACTAATCCATCCTAACGGACAGCAAATTACATATAGAAATCGATAAACCCTTTGCGCCCACAATCCACACATCAATGGCGCCTTGTCAACGCGAGCTGTTAATGTGCTAATAATGTCACCCAAAAACCAAAACCACACAGCGGCACTAAAGTTTAGACAAAAACAAATGTGACCATATCCAGATAATGCTGCTAATATGCTAATTTTCAAAAATATATATAAAAAACAAAAAATAAAACAACTGAAACTGCGAAGCAGACCAGTCAACGCGACAGCTCGACTGTCCGATGACTAACAAAGCATATTTTAATGATCATAATTTTATAGCAGCTGTCCAGCTGGCAATTCGCCACGGCTCGGCTCGGCTCGGCTCGCTGCGGTTTATTGAACAAGTTCAGTGAGGCTTGTTTAATATTTGTTATTCTTTCTTTCTTTCTCTACATTTAGGTTATTGTTTAAGGTTAGTTGTAAAACAACAACGACAACAAATGAGCGCACATTAATTACAAACAAAAACGCGCATATAAAAAAAATGTCAAAAATATTATTATTTTTGTCAGGCTTTATTATTATTAAAACAAAAAACTGTAACGGTTTATGAGTTACACACATATATTTATGAACATAAATCACAGAAAAAATATGCATAAATTTTATGAAAATTATAAAAATAATTAATTTACGCTTAAGAATGGCACAATTAACGAGCTTCAACAGGAATTCGCATAAATAAACCCTTTCAATATTCATATTTATTTTTTTTTTTAATGTTGAATGTGAAAAATTAGCAATAATAGTTGGTGGCTGAGGAGAGAAAAAACGACACTAATAGTATTTCTATTATTATCGCAAAACGCTTTGACAAATTTGCAGACATTAAATAAATTTAAAGACTTGATATTTCGCTCGCTTAGCAGTATACAACTTATTTATCTAAGCCCAATATTTGAATGTGTGCAAAAAATTTCATTCGTCATCGCCTCAAATCAATTGGGACCTAAATATATATTTTGTATATATTTCATATCTGATTTTGGTTTTGGAAGACCCGTTTTAAAGTGCCTCTGGTGATTTTGAACAGATGTTTTGCTAATAATATGTATTTTTTAAGTTTGACTTTGGCTTGGGGTCAATTAACTTAATCTGCCGCAATATGTCATCGTCAATTGTCCAAATTGGCTTATTGGCTAGTCTATGCTTATCAGTGGTAGCGCTTTATATTTAATGAGCTCTATTGATATCTGCTAACTGTTTCAGCTAACAAAATGTGTGGGCCTCTCTGATCTCTGATCTCTGTTTTGTTTTTAATGAAAATAAAATAGTTTCGATAAATCATTTCTCTTTATTTCTTTGTTCAGTATTCAAATTGCAATATTCAACATTTTAATATTGTAAAAAAATTATATTTATATATATTTATATAATTATTGAATAATAACAAAGCAATTTAACTCGTTGCATTAACTGAAATTAGTTCAAATTTATAACAATTAATTAATATAAAATAACTGCGAATAATTTAAATATTTGTAGCGTTAAGCTATTAAATGAAATACAATCAATCTCAGACCTAATCTCCAATATCTATCGATAGACAAATTATAGCGAAATTTAATTCACGGATGTATAAAGAAAAATTATCAAAATTTCTGATATAGTGTTTTGAATATAATAAAATATTATTTATGTTATAAAAGAAAGTAGTCAGAATACGATACAATTTACGAGTATTGTCATTATGTTAATTTATTAAATATTTCTGTAAACATACCAAGTTATTGATTGGACAACTCAACGTTTGCTTGATTAATTTATGAGTTATGCTTTATATTATTTATAACATTTATTTTTCATTTTAATTATTTCATTTTAAATATGGAATGAAAATTATATTTTCTTTTACTGTTAAAAGAACTAAAATGCATTTGCGGGTAGAAATTAATTTTCTTTTAATTATATGCCCGGCAGAGCTCCACAGCGAGTGCCAGCGAAACCAAACAGCGCAAAATCCATGACGACGACGCCATTAACGCAAATGACGCTGCAAAATGGCGTCCATATTAGGCAAGAGGCAGCCAAGCAGCCAAGCAACCAGTCGACCAGTCAGCCAGTGAGTCTGGCCATGGCCTGAGTCTGGGCCTGGGCCTGGGACTGGGTGCGGACAAGCGCATGTTGATTGGAGCAACGAGATTGGCAAACGGCGGCGGCGCATTCCTATGCCATGCCACTCATCCGACAGCCGCGAGTCGCTAGCCAACATCCACACGGCTGACAGTGATGACTGTCAAGAGCAATTAAAGTCAAACTCAAGTCAGCGTCACCGTCAGCGTCAGAGTCAGCGGCGTCATTGGGCTTAGATTTTTCACCGCCGCAGCTGCGCATGGTCAGAGCAGCGAACTGGACTCTTGGCCACAGCCGGACGTGCTGTCCATCTAAATGCAGCGGCAACAGCTCCAACCTACAATTAACAACAGTCGTAGCTACAACAGCTACAACAGCAGCCGCAGTCAGCGAGCAACAGCAGCAGCCTCTAAACTTAATTTCTTGAGTTTTTCCACTTGAAAAACTATGTAATTTAGCACTTGGCTTCAAGTGCACGCCTGACTGGAACTTGTGGACTGGGGACTGGCAACTGGTAACTGGTGACTGGAACTGACTGAGAGCGCGTCATCGCCTCCAGCTTCATGGACAGTTCAATCAGCGTATGCAGCCCCCGTCCTCTGTTGCATCTATGTAAGAGTATATCTGCATCTGCGTTTCGCTATGACATGAAGTGTGCCCAATAATGAGCAATTAACGCCTTACTGCCTACTTTTCTCTAGCTTTGTATCTCCCTCTCTCTCTCTCTCTCTCTCTCTCTCACTCTAGCACTGTAGCCTTGTCTCTCTTTCTCGCATCGTACGGTAGTTTACTGCATGTTTTTCTTTTTAAATATTATTCAGAGTCGCAGTCATCGAGACGCCAGCTTCAAGTGAGCTCTTGATGTTGGCCTGGCCTGTTTTCATATATATTTTTTTTATTTTTTTTATTTTTCTACGTTTCTCATGCGAAGGGGGGCGGGGAGGGGCCAAAAGTAATTTCTGTAGCGCCTTTTATCTGGCACCGCCAAGTCTTCAACACCTCTCGAGTATTGCCAGCGTGCGCGAGAGAGAAAAAAAGAAATACAACTCGTTGTAATAAGAAGTTGGTTAAAAACAGTAATAATAATAAAGAAAATCACCAAATCATCATCATCATCAGCAACAGCAACAGCTACAGCAGCAGCGGCTACAGCAACAGCGGCAGCATCAACGAGGCAGCAGCAATGCGATCGCTGGCATCAAACGATGAATCGATTTACACATCGTTGCATGTGTAGGTGCGTGTGTGTGTGTGTGTGTGTGTGTGTGAGAGAAGATCAACACTAGTGATTGCGAGGGCGGTTAGTAAAATAAAAGCAAGGAATGGCTTGCTCATATGAATCATTTGAAAGAAAAGAAACTTACAGGCAGCAATCACATAAATAAATTAAATTAAATTTATTTTAAAATGCAATAATTCTATAATATAATTAATAAATTTAATCAATTACATTCTTTTTTAAAACGTTATTATTATTAACGTTTAATAATATATTGTGAATTCCAATTTTAAAGCAGTACTAAAATTAAATCTAGCTATTTTAACAGTTTATATATATTTTTGCATATTGAAATCTTATAAACATTTTTGAATAATTTAATATAAATTTGATTAAATAATATAAATAATAATATGTAAAATGAAATATATATAATAATTATAATAGAACAAAGCTAACCCCATTGAAATATTTATATTACAATACTATTTAAATTAAAAACTTACCAACTATTTTTTAAGAAATATTCTAGACTATAAAATAAATATAATATTGTATATTTAAAATATAGTAATGATAAAATATGGAATATGTATTTTATGCGATTATTTAATCATTTAATATCCCAAGCAAATGCAAATTCATCAGCTCATCAATAAATTGAACAACCCATCGATAAGGTAATTTCCAAACAAATTTAACTACGAAGCATCCGTGGTAGGGCTCTCTTGCAAGCACCCATAGAGCTCTCAGACTTATTCACACACTCACGCTCTCACACACACACACACACACACACACATACGCTCACACACAGATGCAAACAGACATACTGCTCAAGTTCGTTGCCTAAGTCTTTCGTTTTGCGCTATGATTTGAATGGATGGATAGATGATTCGCATGCCCAAGTCTCATCTGCGCATTGATTGGAGTTTCTGTTGGTGTTTTTGTTGTTATTGTTGTTGCTGCTGTTGTTGTTGTTGTTGATTTTTTTTCACTGTTTACCCCAACTTCAAAATGGCATTTTGATGTGAATGTGGGGCCGTGGCACTACCGTTGCCGCCGCCACTTGGTGTACGAGTGTGTAATTAATGTTGAACAACTTCATCTTGATGAGCTGTTAATTAAAGCCGCCATGCGGTCGTCGCTTGTCCAGTTGTCCAATCAGTCCACTCTGTCCACCAGTAAGCCGCTTAGGTGAGCGAAACACGAGCGTAACGGCTGGCAAAATAATCACAAATTAAGTTGCCAAAACCTCAGACAAATACTTGTCATTGTTCGATTGGTTGGAGAAAGTAAGCCAAACACTTTGGCGTTCTGTTTGCGCTCTAATTGGCCTAGCTGGAGCTTGGCTTGACTTGCTTTTTGCTCTGCCTGACATCTTTCAAGGTCTTTAGCATTGTTTGGCCCATTCTTTCTGTTAGCAGCTTAGTGACGCTTCAACTGTGCTACTACGCCAGTGACACAGTTATTAACATGATTGGCACGAAAGTCAATTTCGAATTCGAGTGCCAATGCGACTGCGAATGCGAATGCGAATACGTAAACGAATGCAAAGAAACCGCATGGCAAATGTATACCAAAGCTAAACTCAAAGCAGCTGGCTGCATCTAAAGACCACAAGCTGCAAACGGTGGCAACCATCAAATCATATTGCAATGACAATGCAATAAACCTTCTCCTAGACTTTTAAATCAAAATCGGTGTCGTTTCTCTGATCCTTTAGGCCAACAAGTGCCAGCTACCAACCGCAAATTATACGCAAATGAATTGACCCAGCAGGCAAAAAGGTTTTGCGGTTTTGCACCAGCTCCTTTTTTATTTACCACCGACATTTATCAGACATATGCAACCACACAAAGTTATTGACAAAAAAAAAATACTAACAACAGATTGCAAATTGCGGCCTATCTTTGCATCTGTACTGTACACTGATTCATGGGGGCTAATGGCAACAACCTAAAAAGTGGGCGAGGGTTTATTATTTGCTCAAAGTTCAAGACATCGTCTAAAGACAGTGAAATTTTCTGTGGATTAGAAAGGGTAAGTTTTTAGAAAACTGAATTACCTTTTGGTTTTCTCCAGTTTATTGCAGAGGAAGTCATTCAATCATTTTTTGTGGTGTTCAGCAAGCTGATGCAGTCAGAGAAAATGAGTTTAATTCATTAATTATTTATTACCATTAGTATTAACCTTTATGTAATAATAAATATTATTGAATAAGTAGGCATCATGGAATAGTATAGGACAGAAGTTTAATTAATTATTTATTTACATATTTATTTCTGAGAATAATACATAATGATATAAAATACATTTTATTCTATTACAAAATTCGCTCTAAATACTTTCCTAAAAGAAGATATTTCTAAAAGAATATAGATATGCTATTTCTATCAATTAAACTTGTCACATCATTCAATTTCGCCCCAAAAATACCCTTTCTATGCAGCAAGTGCATGGTCTCAAAGCTGATTGAGTGAAAACTACCACAGAGCATAAATCAAAGTAAGCGTAAAAAATGTTTATTTGATTTTATTGTTTCTGATGAGCGTGATAAAAGTTAACAGTTAATCGGGGGGCCAGAGAGTTCTCCCCTCGCTGGCCACAGCCATGCCAAATTAAATCAAATGAAAAGTCAAACCCATAAACACATGGTTAAGCCCTAGAACGACCCACGCACATCTCCCGCACTTGTAGTGCCAAGTACTGAACCCAAAAAACCCAAACTCGTAACAGAATCTCAAGCACAAAATCCGCCTGCCAACCCTCGACATTTACCACACAGCACGCAGCAGCTGGGGTTGCTATATCTTTACCCTCGGTTAGAAACAATTGCGATACATTTCGTTAAATTTATGCACCCTTTGCTGATGTTTTTTTTTTTCTTTCGTTCTGTTCGTGCACTTGTCATTTTTTACGGGCTGACCCGGTTCAGGGGAACTCCGGGCTATCGGATGTTGGTTAAACAACTGAAGGAGGAGCTACGTGCCGTCATTTGAGCGGCTCAACGGAGGCTAATACCGCCAAATGACCTCCAAAAGCCTCTCATCGATATTTCACTTGATTTTACTGTCAGATTCAATTTAGCGCTAAATCTTTGAGTATTAGTGACCGTTTTTTAGCGCTAATTTATAGGGATTTTTGGTTGTGCAAGACAAATAGATTTTGTGGCCAGCTGTGGTTAGATTTCAAGGCATCTTTATAGTTATGATAGAATAGAGATTGAATTATTAACTGGGGATAAGCAACTGATATGAGGTATTCGAAATGAAAGTCAATTAATATTTTTAAAGATCTGCAATAATTCAATCGGTTAGTTTATAAATATATTTAATTATTTATATATATTCATACATATATTTGCAGATTATATGATATAAAGAATGCTTGCTTCATTATAATTTTTATTTGATATATATTTGTAACTATTTTATCATATCTTAAAATTTATTTATATAAAAAATAATACATAAATTTATAACCGAAGTAAATAAATATTTATATATAAAATAAATATTATTTTTAAATATTACTATTATAAATATTGATTAAATTATTACTTTAAAGTAACTTTTATTTGCAGAGTCACTTTAAATTGAATATTGTAAAAGTTGAGAGGAATATCCCATTAATAAGCACAAATAATATCATTATAATTAATATAATTTACACTAAAACTAGTCAAATCTACTTTTTATTAAGTTTTAGTTACTTAAAGATTCAAACTATCAAATATATTTCCCTGTTATACCAGAGAACTTCACGTCAAGTCACAGTAATTTATATAAGGTGAAGCGTCAGACATTTAGATAAATGTCTAAATTACGAAACCCCAAAGATATATAAGTACAATAATAAACACATCAAGAAAGGGATTTCAACGGAGAGTGTAACTTGTAATAGAGTTAGCGCGCTGCACTTAAAGATGTGGGCGCGAGTTTTGGTTAGAAAAATTGTTGTTGATAAATAGAATGAGAAAGTGGAAGGGAATCACTAAGAAAGATGGGTAGAAGATGGTGACGGCAAAATGCAAAGAGAAGAAATGCTGATAAATGAGCCAAGTAAATGTTGAAATAATGACGCCTTGCCTTGGCTCTGACTGCAGTTTAGACGACGCAAGCGATGAAACGTTGAGAAATATGACACGGCATGGAAAATAGTTCTCTGTAATGGTTAACGCTGCCAAACTGATTGATGAACTGCCATTAAGCCACTGGTCAGGCTAGAAGCCAGTTCACTTGCAACCGAAATCTGATGAAAAGTTGGAAGTGTTAAAAAATGGTGAGTGATGATGCGTGGTGCGTGGTTGCGTGGTGCGGCCAAGCGACGCTCTAATTGCACTCGCAATCAACGTTTCAGCTAAGTGCAATCATAATCATCCAAAGTACAGGGTATACCGCATACCACATACCCAACCCTACGCCCATGACCAGCCCATGACCAGCCCATTCCCAGGGCCATTTCTATGTCTGGTCTGCAATTAAATGAACTCTTAAATGCCGAGCACGGCTTATCGCGTGTTAGACATCTTCGGCATCTGAAGCGATAAATGCCGGCGATAAGTCGATTCATTCCTCAATCTCATCTACCTTTCGAGATGACGAGTCGTCTCACTGTCTACTCCATTCGCAGCCTTAGCCTCCTTCCCCATCTTCATCTCCATCTACATCTCCATCCTCTAGACAGACTCATTCTCACATATGCGCCGCTAATTTCGGATTTTATTAAACGGCCATCGCATATAAAAATCGGTATTTTTACTCATCTCTTTTTTCTGTTTTATTTATTTAGCTTTTTTTTTTTTTGAATATCATCCAATATAATTAAACATACCAAGCACGTCGTTATGAGTCGGGTTACTCTGCTTCTTCTCCCCATTGTTGTTGTTGCTGTTAAAAATATTTCTTCAATTTAATTTCAATTTCATGTCACAGACACTGCTGGGTGGGTGGATAAGGTAGGTGGACATGGAATACATGGAATACGTATAAGGAACGTTTGAAAAATGCACATTTAATACCCATTTATTTAGTGAGCTTAACATATAATTTTAAATTATTTTGTTTATTTATTTATAGCAAAAAGAGCGAAACTTTAAAATACAACTAGATAAACATTAATTAATTTGCAAATAAATGCATAAAGTGATGTATAATTTAATAAAATACTCTGTATTATACAATATTTCAAGTATAACATATTTAGCTGCCCTCGGCTAAACTCAACTAATGCGGCAGATAATTATTATGTCGACTGCATTAGAGCCACATGCGTTGCCAATTTGCCAGTCCATTCGTAGGTGAACTGCAATTGCTCCACCTCTCTCGCTCTCCCTCTCTGTTTCTCTCTCACTCTCTCTCTCTCTGGCTGCCTCACTGTTCTGTCCTTGTCAATTGCAATTAAGTTAAGTGACAAGCAAAAAAACGCAACAAATTCTTGAATTCCCAAAGAATTCCCTGGCGAGAATTTAAGCTAAGCTAAGATTCAGCACAGCAATTAACTAAGAATTTAAGTAAACTTAGTATTTATTAAATACAATATTGAACTATTTGTTAAACTTGGTAAAATATTTTTATAAATATAAAATTAGAATTAAATAACAATAAGTCTCTTTATCCCCTCTATTTGCTTAGTTTTAATTTATACACATTTTTATTTAATATAAAATGTTCGCTATATCTCAGCCACATTTCAACTACTCTTTCCCAGATAATTTCTTACACTTAGACTCCTTCTGTTTGGTTTGAAACACATCCTGAAGCAACAAGTCGACATCCTTCAGCGCAAACATAAAAAATCTAATTTTCCCTCAAGTCAGAATAAAGTGGGTGAAAAAAAAATATATTAAAATTAAGTGGATGTGAAGGCAAATGCGCAACAAAGTCATAGAAAAAGCGCAACAGCATTGACAGTAACAACAACAACAACAAATACAATTGGAGGGAAATGTGAGAGGAAAAAAAATGAAATGCAGGCGGGAAAAACAAAATTGACAACACGCCGCAAAATTCAATTACGTATTCATGTATGCAAAAGGAGGAAGCGCCAAATACGCAGCTAAGGCAACAGCAACAACAACATGAACAACAACAACAACAACAGTAGCAGTAGCAACAACAGTAGCTAAAGAACATGCAGAGCAACGCCCACGCCCACAATCCACACACACTCGTTGGGCGGGCATAGACGAACCGACGCCTCCTCATGCGGTTGGCAACTCTTCACTTCCACCTATTCCCGCTACGCGAGACGACGACATTTGATTGTCTGTGCCATATATGTGTGTGTATTACATGTCTGTATGTGTGTGTGTGTGTGTGAGTGTGTGAGTGTGGTTGTCATTTATGCAAAACAGCTGCCAAGTAAAGGAAGTGAAGTCACTCCCTGTCCAAGTTTATCTCACAGCCTTATTGATAAAGGCAACGGAAGGACTTAGACACAAAAAGGCAGTCGACACACAGCTATAAGAACAACAACAACAACACTGATAGGTTAAGCTATTATGCGCGACTACAACATACTCTGTAGACAGTGTAATTAGTCAGCAGTGGAACTAGGTATTATGTACGTCAGACATTGCCAACTTAAAGCTAAGTGCAGATCAGCTATGGAAAGATACACAACTAAATGATGGCTAAAATAAAAGAGTTATACTTCAAATAATACAAAACTTGTCATATAAAAACATAAATAAATGCACATATTTCTATGCATTTATATATTTCTAGAGAGTATTAAAACAATTGGCTTACTTTGGAGATTGTGGACACAACATTTCTATTAGACAATTGGCCCACAGATGCCGCTGCATCTTCAAAAGCCGGTAAAGGGTTTTGCGCGTGTTTACGTATCAATCAGGGGACGAGATCCATTTGCATGATGTGGCATAAATAAAGAAGAAGTTAGCTGGAAAGAGAAATGGAAATGGAAATGGATATGGATATGGAGCTAAGATTTAAGCTGATGCTGATGCTGATGCTGAAGCTGAGTCAGTGCATCTCCAAGTCAAGATCCAGACATTGATCACAGCGTCATCGTCATGAGAAACACGAGATTAGCGCAACGAATTAAGAAATTGAAATTACTCCAAAAAGTGTTTGGCGATCGATACAAACAGTCAGCATATTTTACAGCATCTACCCAGTGTCCAACAGCAACAAAAATAACAACAACAACAACAACAACAACCACACCAATACTCCAATCCAATCCGAAGCCGCAAGTCATCACGGATCAAATGCGTTTCGCCGACGCGTGATATTTGTGTTTTGTTGCCTGAGACGCGGCAATCACGCTGTATCCAAAACTGAATCCACAGCTGAATCTAAAACTGAATCACAATCCAAAGCAGATATCCATTGCCAGTTTCAACTGCGACACTCGAGATGCGCTAATCTCTGGCCAGCTAGCCACAGTCGTCATTCAGCCAAGCCCCATTCCATGCAATCCCACTAAACTAATTAATCAACATTCAATATAAAATAGTGTCAATTGTCAACTGTGACTTGCCGGAGATTGAAACTTGTGACTGGCAACTGGCAACTGGCAATTGGGAACTGTGGACTGTGGACTGTGGACTGCAATCGATCATCGACTCGTTTGGCCTCTGATTAGCCGCCACTTTTACGCGGCATTCCATGAAACATTTGACATTTAATTGTGTCGCGCAATTCAATTTTGATAGCAATCAAAATTAAGATTGAGATACGTGTCATTTGTCCAAATGTATCTCAAAGTGTGGCACGCAACTTCAACTTCAACTTCAACGCACTGCGCTCCATTGTCAACTAATTAAACGGTTGACCAAACGGATTAACTGAAAGCCCTTTTGTATCGCTTTGTCTGGCCACACATTTTGGCCAAGAAACTACTGGGTAATCAATCGAAGTCATTTGAAAGGTCAGCATTACATGTAATTCAACTGATCGATATTAGAGACAGTCTAAATATCTATTTGGCTTAAGAAGCGATCAAACTTTACTTTATATTAATAGTCAATATATGTTTCATTTTTTATAACTTCTTTACTTTTGCTTTCACTTTTTCTTCTTATAGTTTAATAAATGAAAACGAAATTTCGTTCTTTTCTTATAGCATTTACGCCTTGTTGAAATACTTGAAATGTATAAAATATATAAGAGAAAAGCGGCAACATTTTCGTTAGCACCTTCCAAAAGTTTTGGCGTCACCTGTGCAACGCACGTTCGCGGCCTGTCGCTGGTGCGTTAAAAATGATTAATTAAGGCATTTGAAAATCATTTGTCATTCTTAATTTATTAATTAATTAGAATTGCCCAACACGTACATTGACACCTGAGTCCGTCTGCGTCGGCCCCGACTCTGACTCCGTCTCCGTCTCCGACTGTTTCTGCGTTAACAAAAGTCGCGGCGCGATGTGGAAAACCGGTCGCGATCTCAGAGTATCTGCTTGTTAAGCATTGATAACAAAGAAGCCATGATAACCAGCATCGACCACATTTAGAATGCAGCTAACTAAGTAAACTAAATGATCATTAATATTTATTTTAAATTTAGCTGGTTTAATTATATCATTTTAACAATTCAAATTCGAAAAAGAAATATAGCATTTTCCCCGGCAGTTGTCTGTAGCAAAGACACAAACCAAATGCCCACGCCATACACGCTCAGCTGTGTCTACGCCAAGCTGATAACTATAAAACTCAGATCGTAGCGCCCTCTATATGCCACTGCTTGTGTTGCACGAAATAACTATAGGTTGTGAAACACAATTCAACTTCATTCGTTAAGTGTGGAGCAATTGTCGATGTGTGTGGAGCAATTACGTTGTGTGAGTAGCAATTACGCTGTGTGTGGAGCATGTACCTCTTCTCCAATTGTACCAAGTGATTTGGTTGACTGTAAAGTAGTTCTTTGTTTGTACCAAATGCATTTAAAATTAGTTTTAATGAATTTTCAACAATTAAAGAAAAATAACAATGGGCTCTCAGGTAATTTCGTATTGATTCTTAAGCATTAATAATAATTACTAAATTTTAACATAATTATTTAATAAAAATAAATAGTTATTATAAGTTATAATAATAATTCAATAATATAATTGAATTATTTGACAAGATTATCTCCAAATGGCTAATAACTGCTTGGAAGCAGTGCACTGCTTTCAAGAACTTGGACTGCTTATTGGATTGCGAACAATAATTCAAAGCGGTTTAAGGCCATTTATTGTCTTGTGCATCCATTCATCATTCGACTGACATTAATAAAGAATTCCTTGATCTGTTGTTGAATTCACAAGCTAATTCCACATGTCGATTTCCAGTCACGTCCTGTCCACAGTTTGATCAACAATATAACTACAATAGAGTTACGCTTTAAGAGCACAGAACAATACTTTTGTAATTCACAATTATTGTCGATTTACAATCTGAGCTTTGAGTCACACAAATCAATAGTCATAAGGAAGTAAGTTTCTCAATCTGTCAAGCTGGCAATTGACGAATTATATACAAGTCCAAACTGTCGATCAGCCCTAAAGGTTGCCCAGCTCAAAACATAAACACGCACTTTGGGCCTATAAGTATTTATATAGCTAAATGAAAAACGTGACCGGCCACACTTGAGAGGTAGAGTGTCAAGTTGAAGGCCCTTCCCAGCATCTTCATCATCATCATCATTGTCATTATCAGCGGCAGCAGAAAATCATCATCTTAAGTGTACAAGTAGTTGCGGTTCCAGTCACCTAAGCTGAGTCTCTGATGGTTGGGTCCGGTTTGAGTTTGGGACTCCAGTTCCCTATCCAGAGAGCTCTACGCGTGTCGCGGGTGTGGCAAAGGCGACGACACTTGGCTGCTGCCGCTGCCGCTGCTGTTGCCGTTGCGTTTGTTGATGATGTCGTTGAGGCACTCAGAGCTTGATTGAAGTCTACGGGCGCTTAATGAAGTCACACGATAAGATAATTATGCTTAAGAGTCGACAAGTCGGCAAATCGGCAACTCGGCAACTCGCCAAGAAATTTCTGCTGTCTGTCGATGCTGACTTCATTATGGACGAGTACACTTTGAGTATGTATCGTAATTAAAATTGCACAACAACTTAAGATACTTCCTGAAGTTCTCCGTTATCGTTGGCTTGCGCAGCATGTACAACAATTATTACTTAATACTTTTTTAAACAATTCAAATGTTGGTTAAATAACATCGGCAATGTCCATTCAGTTTTGTGGTTGCTGCTTGTGTGTTTTGAATTTTGTTGCCCATTATATTGGGTATTTTTTATTTTACGACCCGTTTTTTACGAGCTGCGGCAAGTCAACCGCCTTAAAGAACTGTCAAATCATGCAAATAAATGTGTTTTTAAAGCAACAGCCAACGGCTTGGTAGCCCATAAGCTGACTCTCAATTCCTATCCCAATCCGAAACTGAATCTGAATCTGAATCTGAGCATGAATCTGAATCTGAGTCCCCCCCAGCACAGACCAGGCTAAAACTGTTATTGCGTGAAGTGCACAAAAACAGGGAAGCCCAGCAAATATATTTCTGAATATAAAAGTCTATAAAAAATTACTAAATTAATGAAGACAATGCAAATAGTTTGTACGCATAAAGTAAACAAATAAAACTATACGTTGAGTAGCGCATACAAATTAATAGTTTATTAATTGATTAATTAGAAATACATTGAAGATGTTGCTGGCATTTGATTCTTGTAGGAAACAGAATTCGTCTTGTTTCCTGAATAAACTGATGAGTTAAGTTGGAGTTGGTTTCGGTTGGCATGCAATGGCTATAAAGATCAGCACTCTTGCTCGATCCAACTCTCTACATATTTCTCATTTCAAAGCATAATTAATATAATTATTTACAGACTGAAGATTAGTTCTCTTCGTACATAATTCAAGAAAGGTGGCTTCTGCATTATGATGAACACACGCATTTCTGTTAAGTTATATAACTTAAGTTAATATTAATATTAATATTAGCTGATTAATGAGATGAGCTTGCAGAATTCGCAGCTCATTAGGAAATCGTTGTGTTGAATTTGCAGTTCCGCCTGTCTGCTTAGCCATAGAATTAAATGCTTCCTTTTGTGCCATCATCCATCAGGAAATTTCCATTGGAATATTAAGATGTACATTTGTATAATTACTTGTCATTATTCTTTTGCTCAGTTGTTATATCAAGAACTCAGTGATAATTTGTTGTTTGCAGACATTTTAAAGCTATCCAACTAAGCTGATTTATAGCCACAATTAAATTGTATAAATTTGCCAATTATTTGATAAAATGGCAGATATAAATAACATTATGGCGCCAGGAGATGATGAAAGAAACGCTCGAATAATGAATTTATTCGTTTTATTTTTATTTCTGAGCAAAACACAATCATAAAGGCATTGCCTTCAGTGGCCCTGCACAAAGAGATCCATTCATTCATCCTCAGCAGCCAATTGGGTCTTTTATTTGTTAATGATCTTAAAGTTTGTCAATTGCAGTCAATTCCATAAAAGCGCAGGCGGCAACCGGTAACTTAATTAAAACACGTTGGCAGCTTTCCAAAAAATAAAACCATAAAGAAATATAAGAAATAAATGAAATAAACAGAGTCATAAATACGTTTTAAACGGCGGCACCCTTAACACAAATACCAAGAAAAGCTCTGCGAACAAAGCGACAAAAAAAGGTTAACTAGACTTCAAGTCAAGTCAAGTCAAGTCCACTTGTGCAAGATTTGTGGTCAAGGTGAATGTTAATTGTGGCTCGTTTCTAAGTGCAATTCAACTGGATTTTATGCAGAAATTAAAGGTTAAGTAATACATATATCTATTGAGAAATGAGAGCTCTAATGACAATGGTCAAATCTCGCTGCTAATACTCGGCTAAGTCAGTGCATAAATTGATTTTGATTTACGGTCAGTTAACATTTGGCGGCAGCATCAGTTCAACTCTAAGCGTCTTCGCTGTATATGGCCAGAACCGGGTAATTGACATTAAGCCAACTGCGATAAAACAGGCAACTGAACAAGCGAATGTGACAAATTATAGCAAATAAATTAAGCGACCAAAACGATGCTCAAATAGTTGGCAACGTCAGCAACGACTCTGCTTAAATTTGCCTATTGGCGTATACGTAATATTCTTCTCTAAGTCAGGCGAATCCAGCACAAGACGAGGGCAATGCAATAAGTGTAGGTAAAAGATCAAAGATACAATTGAAATAGTTGAATGTGGCTTAGCATTTGAACGGCTTTTGCTTTACAAATATAAAAACTGTCAATACATGTGCTAGAAATGTACATTTACCAACAGAAAAGAAACTCATTTGGAAAAGACAATTGCAGCCCTGAGTTGAATGCATTTAAGGGCATTGAATACCAAGGTGCTTGGCTCGTGTCAATCGCTGTGGCTGTGGGGGCGTATGATTGATGTAGCTGATGTGCAAGACGTGTACAGCTTTGACTCGCTGCAGACAAAAGCGAGACCGTTATGAGTCGCTATTGGCCATCAATCATCGTACGTTGTCATGCCTGTGTAGTCGTTGGCTGCGTCTGCGCGTTGGCAGACAAACTGGTGCCAAATGGCGATGGAACTGAAGCTCATGCTGTTGCTGTTGCTATCGCTGATGCGTCTATGAAGCTTTCCCAGAATTGATCGGGTTGTTATGCAAACCGACTATAAAATTCTGATCTTTATGGGAAGCACTCATCAAATTGTGGGCTTTTGCTGTTTGTTTCTTTTTGATTTTCGATTTTTGATTTTTGATTTTTATGACAATTGCGAGTGTTTGCTGTATTTGGATGATCACTTTGATGTTTACAGTTGTCTGTTGCCAGTTTCCAGTTTCTGTTTCTGTTTCTGGGATTTTTATGTCTCTTTTCTCTTTGTGTTTCTTTTATTGGGGCTAATTTCGCAATGGCCATAGCTAATGTATTTGTTTTCTAAATTATGCTCGTCAAGGTTTATTTGAGGGGAATGGGGGAGGGGGGCTTTCTGCCTAAGCCATAAACCAACGGATTTGTGTTGTTATGCACATCAAAAATGGATTAAGTATCTTACGGAATTGGAGTGACAGGCGGCATTGGCAAGGGATTTGCCTGATTTAAATTGATGAACTGTGCAGCGAATACACTCATCTTAAATTTAATGATATTTTTTTATTTTTATTTATTTTCTGCTACAGTTTAAAGTTGAAGTCGATTAGCGAGCAATTAACTCATAAAACTTATAAGTAACAACAGCTAATTTCAATTAAAAACTTATTCCAAATAAGCTCATAAAAATGAGTAATTAAGAGTTATATAAGCTAGCAAATAGTTTTCGGATAAACCACACTTCAAAACGACTTTGAAGAAGTTAATTAAATATATTAAAGGGAAAACTGAAAAGGCGCTTGTGTGTTTCTAAATGTGCTAGGCTGTGTAAGAATATATAAATAATTCTGTGAGTTGTAGACAATACAGATCTTATTTTTATAGAGAACTTACAATGGCATAAAATTTAATTTTTATATTAATTCAAATTGGATATTTTCTTAATAATTAAACTATTTTAGCTAAACATCTGTTGCAGAGATTAATTAACTCTTAAAGAATGCTAATGATTCAATTTATTTTATAGTTATTCAGATGGAATGTCAAATGTTTCTTAATTTAATATTAAATGCATGGCCAAAACAGCCGACACTGCACTGCTGCGCCTCGAAAACGCAAAGCAAATTCAACAACAGCAACAACAAGAAGAAGAAGAAGAAGAAGCACAACTACGACAACAGCAACAAATTTACGCAATACTTTTTGACATTTGCCAAATTAGTAAATCAAATGCAAACGCAAACGCAATTAATCATTAGCATCTTTTGGAAATTAATTCTCATTTTTATTAGTTGTACGATTGATGCAATGCAAGAACAACAACAACAACAATAATAATAACAATAACAATAACATTAACAATAACAATAACAATAGCAACAACGCCAACGCTGGCAAACGCTGCCATTATGTCTGGCGTATTGAAAATCGACATTATGTGCAGCTTGGCACGCATTCAATTAACACAAATGAATGAATAATTAAATGTGGCAAAGCACAACTAGAAAGCATCCACAAAATGCCGCTGATAGACTGCGAGATGCCGTGTACAAAATGTGAATTACTTTAAACTTTTTGCACTCTGTATATTGAGTAGGCTTAGTTCACTTAAAGACAGATTTGCTATTGTTAAAAACCTATACTCAGTCTAACCTTAAAATTATGTTAACACAACTGTAGCATACCCCTTTATTCATACGGAGTACAGCTCAAACGAAAGACTTAAGCGACGAACTTTATGCGAGTGTTGAGGGAGCAGCTCAGTCGCTTGAACAACTTCCCACAAGCGCAGCGAACATTACAAAACAACACACACAGTGCACACGTACTCGCAGCTGACTGAAGCTGCTGAAATGATGCCATCAACAGCAGATGACAAAGGAGCACGAATCAACGTGCCAGACTAGCAGATACTCTGCAACTGAATCAAGTTGGTAATGTAAATCGTTACTGTTTAGTTGCCAAGCAGAGTACAGAGTGACAATAAAAACAACAATACATTCATATACATTAGACTGAGATGTTTAATAGTTTAACCCTGCTTAGACATTTCACAGGGTATTAAAAAAGATAATGAAACACAATTGCGAGCTATTGAGTAGTAGCAAAGAGACGAGCGGGAAGCCAGAAGGCAGGTGGCAGAAGTAGGAGGTGTGGCCTGCGTCTGAGCAAAAGTCAGACAGCCGCAATAAAGAAATCTAATAAATGAAAACTGAGTCTTTGGTTGCCCCTAAAGCACACGCAGACAATTGTTGTTGTAATTGTTGCTGGTTGTTTCACTGAGAGTCTCCCCAGCCTCTGTGTATTTCTCAATGATCTACGCCAACTTGAAGTTGCCACTGCTGACATACTCACCAATTGAGTAGCTCATCAATTCACCAACTCACACCGACATCGTCTTGGCTGACTTAATGGGCGCATAATTAACTAATGTGGGCAATGCTCACCGTTGTTGGGCTCCAGGTTGACAAACAATTAGACTGGCAACTGGCAACTGGCAACAGGCAACACGACCCGTGGCACGAATCGAGTGCGCAATTGTAGCATTTGGCTGCTAGGGGGGAATACCCCCTTTAACAATCGCATTGTGCAACTCTCTCAAAACAATTCACTTTTCGAGAGAGCAAACATTAATAATTAAACAGACACCCAATGCTAACGCCCACTTAACTATAGCTCAAGCCCAGTTACAGCTGTAATCTTTTCTTGTCTTCTTTTGTGGCCATACTACAATAGTATGCAATATAGTAGTAACACCAAAAGGAAACCATTAAACATTTAATATCATTTTTTAACAGATTTCATAAGACTTACAGCAAGTCGAACATACAAGCAATCATAATTATATACGAGTAGACTGTTGGGTTTAGGCTTTTATATTTGTAAATAATGACGCAATCATAGTTACGATTTAGTTAATCAAGAATATAAATCATTATTAAATGACTTGTTAAATTTTTCAATAGAATAATGGGTAATTATTATTTAATTTCCGTTGCTAAGACTCAATTTATATATTATTATTTACATTATAGTATGAATTTACTATGTATTAGGTATTTATGTATTATTTATGATTTACTATCTTTATTTATTTCTTATTTGTAAATTATTACTTATTGTTTGGATTTTATATTATTTTTAATTCTTTTCTCTTTATAATTCTGTATTTATAGCCTGACATTTATATTATTGTTAATAAATACTTATTCATTATTTGATATTAAATTAATTATTATCATTTTACTTTTTACCTAATTCTTATTTATAATTTATTATTTATAGTATATAATTTTAATTTATTATTACTGGTTTTTAAAATATATTATTTATAATTTATATAATTTATTAATTCTTACATATTAATAGTTTGAATATATTGAATACTGAAATTTATAATATTTTCAATTCTTTTCTATTTATAATTTAGTATTTTTTGCTTGAAATTTTTGATATTTTTAATTAATAAATTTTTATATAACTATTAGTATTTAAAATTTATTATTTATAGTTTGAATTTGTAGTTTGCAATTTATATTATTTTAAATTGTTTATAATTAATTATTTATAGTTTGAAATTCAATTTATTATTATTATTATCATTGAAAATGTATTATTTATAGTTTAAAGTAAATATTATTGTTATTAATATTATTTATTGTTATTATAATCATCATGCTCATCCCAGCATTATTTAGCTTTCAAAAGAAACATCTCTTAGCAGCTATGATTCATGCCTTTGTTGTTGGCTAACTAACCAGGAATTATCAGTTACCAAAGCCGACAGTTTGATTGTCATATCAATGTCGTGAAATTAGCTAGTGAATGTCTAAATTAAATCCCTATATGTAAATAGGCGTGGCGATTGGCTGTGTTGAATCCGCAAGGCTTTCAGAAATAACTCATTAGATGGAAAGGCTTTTAATACAAATGACCAAAGTGCCTATAACTGTATGTAGTGTGTATGAGTGTGTACATGTGTGTATATAGTATATGGGGTGCGGTGTCTTGTTAAGCTTCAATAAATACATACATTGATTGAGTTATTCCACAACATGTTGAAGCAAAAATTGAAAGTTGCCGCCGCTCTTCCTGTCCTTCACGGCAATATTGTAGCATGAAATACATATACATGCATAAGCGACATGCTCAAGTTCATGTATATATATATATGTATATTTAAATAGGTGTATATATGTGTGTGTATTTCCCGGCTTATCTTTAAACATTTAATTAACAATATGCTTTGTGTGTCTCTTCAACCATTTCCTACGCAGCACGTCGTCCACTTCCATTTGTTGCTGTACATTGTCAACCACGCGATAAACATCTTGAAGTAGCATGCAAATTGTTAAGAGATGCTACCAAACAGGCCCCCAACTAGCAGCCATCATTCGCATAGTTTATGCCGTAAAAGGCCAAACTAATTAGCTTCCTGTTTGGCAAATGTCCGAAATGGTCAAAACCACAATCAACAAGTAAATAAACAATTTAATTATAAATAAATAATTAAATAAATAACTCGCCGTACACAGTCAGCCAATTTACATAGCTTGTAAATGCCTTGAATATTCGTATTAATAATAGAATCGAATCGAACCGAACCGAATCGAACCGAAGAGAAGAGAAGAGAATAAGATAAATTCATTCCAACGAATTTAAACGAGATTCTCTAAAATGGTGCGAGCAAATACAAATACACAATAACAATTCTATAACTTCTATATAATTCTTGATATATAACAAATATTTAAAACTTCGCGCCATCTTTTTCTATAGGCTGTCAGTCGTCCCCTCCCAATATGGCAGCTGGGCCATGTGGCGAAAATGAATTTTAATTCGAATTTTGTATCTAAATGTGAGTGCGAGTACAACTCAACTCGTCGTATTTCTACACACTTCGCATTGGAACCGAGTGAGTGTCAGACCCACGCGTGTTAATTACAAATGATTTGTTATGGTTATACATATCTATCTGCCTGTGGTTGTTGCCATTGTGGGGCTTTTTCTCTGTATTATTTGTTGTTTTGTTTCTTTATCGACTTGTGTCACATTTAGGCGCAACGTATTTATCATGTCAGCAATTAATCAATACGTTCATAGGACAGTTTTGTATTCATATCTGTGGCCAAGGGCAGTTCAAAGAGTATTTGAGCAGTTAAACTATAAATTAATTAAATTATATTTAGAAAATAAGACTGTTAAATTGTTGTTTGAGTAAATTGAATTTATGAATTGTATATAAGATATTTATATAATTTATTTCATTGGTCGAAATTAGAGTCCAACTATTTTTTGGTTTGCTGGAATGATAAGAAAGAAAACTATCCTCCCATCCACTGAGTGTTACAAATAAAAGTTGTAACTATTATCAAAGTTATTTATTTCAATATCTGACATCCTTATATCTTATTTTAAGCATTGTTTTGTTAAGTTTTAATAATAATTTATAAACTACACTACTTATTATTTACTCTATTTATTATTTGGATATGAAATATACAAACAATTTAAAAAACTGAAGCCAAAATTAAAATTAAATAGAAAATAAAATATATATTTAACTTTATGATTCTTTAGATGATTATCTTGCTTTAAGTCGAGTATGAAATTACTCTTTAAATGTTTACAAATTATTATTTTATATATATATATATATATATATATATATATATACATTATTAATTTAGGTTTAAAATAAAATAATAATAAAATAATATTAAATACAAATAATATGATTAATTTCAGTATTATATATTTATATTTACATAATTAATTTATATTTATATTTTACATATTATTACATACAAATATTATTATTATTTTCAGTACTTATTAGCCTTCCCTCGCTGTGGCAAGTACACATTTATCGTTGCAGTTCATTGCTAAGCGATTTCATTGAACAATTTAAAGCATGGCTTCTACTTGGCTGCTTCACACGCACTGCACATCACAGCCGCCTGCATTGCCCTCCCCCTTCCCACCCCTCTCATCATGCTATAAATCAATTAATAGACCTAGACCAAAAATAATCAGTAAGAAGTGCAGACGCGTTTGTCAATCGTTTGGCATCGAAAATGATTGTCTGGTTAAAGTGTTGAACAAAGTAATTGTTGTAGCACACGCGGGCTGTGCCCAGATGACAGTTGTTGGCATACAAACGAGCACATAAATATGTATAGCTTACATATACACATATGCACACACACACACACACACACACACACACAGGTATACAAGTACACGCATTCAGAAACGAGCACTCATTGCGAGTACTCAATAGAGTGGGCTGTCATTTTGGCCATAAATATTAGGTGTTAAAATTATGCTAAATGCAGTGGGTAGTTAGGCCGTGATTTCAGTATAACAACATTTCATTGCATCTAGTTTGTTGGCCAAGTTATTCGCCTTTTTTTTGTTGCCATATTTTCATTGAGACAATCTGACTTAATTTATGCCCATTACCTTTCCCAAAGCTTCCAGTTACGCGATGTTTATACTATATATATATTTTTTTTCCATTATCTCTGAGACAATTTTGCCAACGCTTTGGCAAACTTCTTCAACAAAGGCGGCCGGCTGTCTGTAAGTCATTCAGTTGCCAAGTCAGTTATTCATTTAGGCTCCGAAAATGGTCATGAAAAAATACTTATTTTGCTTTTTGTTTTATGGGTAAATGTGGTTTTCTTGTTTTTTACGCGTTTGTGCAAGGATTGCGACAGGAAAATTTATAATGGACGTTTAGAGGTTTGTCTTGCTGATGTAACTAATAGACATCGATAAGAGGATCGATTGCTAAAGTATTCGATAGTTTTCAAATGTAATAGACTTAGATATTATTATAATTATTAAATATTTAAGCTTAAGCATATTGTTTAAATATTCTTATAAATAACTAACAATTTTATGAGATTTAAATAAACAAATCAATAATTATGAAATGTAATTTGATATCATTATTTATATACATATATTTATATTTTAAATTAATTTAAATTTATACAATATTTTAAGAATTAAAAGAAGGGAAATAAATTAAAATGTTAATATTTCTATTTTAAATTTATATACATTTATTTTATTGACTTTATTTATTAATTATTAAATAAATTATTATTAAATAAATTAAAATATATATATTTATATTTTAATTTAATTTACATTTCTTTTTATATTATTTATTTTATATAAATAAATATATATAAATATTTTTTATTTATTTAAATTTAGTGTACTGAATTATATTTATTATATTACTAATAAATAAAGAGTCTAACATTATTTTAAGAATTAAGAGAAAAGAAAGAAATAAAATTTTTATATAATACTTTTACACTTGTTTAATTTCATCTTCTCACGAGCAGACCAGCCTGGTTACGTATGCTGGCACCTTCTCTAACTTGTCTACATGCGTTCCATGTGATTTGCAGATGTTGTTGTTGTGGTCCCTATCGCAACGACGACGTCGCGACGTCAGTCAGCCGCAAAGACAACGCGGAAAATTTGCTACTTGTTTGTTGACTGTCTGGTTCGGTTTTGGTTTGGTTTTCTTTTATTTTTTTAGGAGCTCAAAGCAGCTAGCAAGCCCAACGTACAAAATCTTTTGGCTTAACATGTAATAGCTCTTTAAAAGGTTCACCTAAACGCGCCCGAGTTTTAAGACAGCTAACAGGGAAATTGGGTCAACAAAGTGTTATGTATGCAACTATTTATAAAGCATGTGAGCCAAGTTTGTTGCCTAAGTCATTTGATTAGCCTCTGGCATTAGACATGAGATACATTAGCTGTGCATAGTTGGCACTGTGCCACACATTACACTCTAAGATGCACATTGATTAGCTAAGGCCAAAGTTTAAGCGGTTAAACGTGCGCCCAAGCAACAAGCCAGACAACAAATCAGCCAACAAGCCAGCCAAGCAGTCAACCCGTCTAGCAATGGCAGCCAAGGCACAAGCTCGACACAACTAATGCCACAAAATGACTCAATTTGTGTAGAGTATCCAATTGAGTATGGCACGCATGCATTCATTTAATAATTAAATGGTTATAAATTACTTTTTTAATATTCCTTTTTATTACACACGCCCAAATAGTTCACACACACACACACACACGCCATGTGCGTGGTCTAACATACGTTGAGCACAGAACGAAAGGCAAATTATATATTCAAAGCATATTCCCACCATAAATGTCGCATAAAATACCAGTATTTACACAAAGAAGGGGCACGTAGCATAAACAAATGTAAATTAGACGTAAATCAATCATAAAGTACGAAGACATACAACATATGACAGCAAGAGCAGCAGCGCCAAGACTTTCAAATAATATTGATCTTCTACTTGTTTAGGGTTAAATCATTGTAATATAATCAGATTAAACATAATTCATTTATTTAATATATTAATTTATTTCATTACTCAGCTAAGCATTTGGTCAAAGGCATTAATGTATGAAGCTACAAGCTACATTTCTCTTCATTGATTTAGTTTGACGATAAAATTGTATAAATATTACAGCAATTTATATTTAATTGAAAAATAATTACTGTTTCAAACTTAAACTTTATTTAGCAAGACCAACTGACGTATGGACGGGCTTAAAGATGACGTGCCGTTAATCAGTTGCGAACATCAAAGGTATAATAAAGATGGACAAGTAGAGGCTATGGTCAGCTCTGATTGAATTTTGATTAAAACCAAGCAATCTAAATGTAAACTAGTGAATGACCTTAATATGAATTTAATCTGACAATAACACTTTACATATTTTATATTTTAATTAGGAAATTACTCTATTTTCTTAGCAAAGTTATACTTATTAACTTTGAAAGTTAATTTACCTTTGTATGCTCTGTAATCTGAATCAACATCTTGCTATTGGCAATTTGGTATCATTAAATTCATATAAATAAAGTCAATATCAATTCATTGAATTACTTTTTCTGCAAACAAATCAATTATCTTAAATTGCAAAATATTTTAAAAATAAAGAATAAACACTATAAATAGGAAACAATAATATTGTCGTTAAATACAGCTTACTAGTAGTAATTATAATGAATTTAGTTGTCAGTTCTTCACATAAACGAGTACCTCTTTATGTCTATACAACCGGTAGACTTTATGGCATTATAAACTTGAGAATTTCTTAGTAAAAACTTTACATTGCATTGTGGCGAATGACACGATGACACAACACGTTGCTAAACACATGTCAAACAGACAAAATACAACAATCACAATTGCCATAACAATAACCAAACGAATAAGAAAGAAATAAAAAATTGTTCACCTGCAGCTGGCGCTCAGAAACCGGAAGCAAAAGGTAGACAGCGACTGATGAACCTTTGCCCGCTGCAAAGGCGTGTCGCAAATTCAACAAATAAATTTTATTTTATATTATTTTATTTTTATGTAGCATTTTGTTGTCTGTTGTTTGCTTTTGATGCGGCTAATTTACTACCACGATATGTTTTCAGCAATTAGTCAGGCATGCAACTCGACAAACTGAGACCGTGCAGACGCAAAATAAATCAAACAACAACCAAATAAATAAACAAAAACAAACTTTAAGCAAACGTTGAGGAAGCTGCGTTAAATACACATAAATATTTGCTTATGAAATGCATGCGTTATGTTTTGGGATTTGTATTTGGTTTCTGTTGTGACTTTTGCCAACAAACAAAAATACAAAAATAAAACATTGCCAGGCACGTGTGTCCAATAACGAGGAACCGCCCCATTTTTTGTGGCAATTTTGTTATGCAGCGTTGCGTTAAAGTTCCGTTGTTGAATTGGTGCTATTGACTTTTGAACTGTTGCTATAAAATATTTGGATAGATAATAAATGGAAATTAATAGTCTAAATAGCTCAATGATATTGTAAGAGAAGTTTTGGCAATTAGAGCATACTGTATATAAAAATAAATTCAATTGTCTATGATGCTTAATATATATTTTATATATTTGTTATGCACAACTCTCTTTAGAATAATCAATTTTCAAGACAGCCCTAAACAACTATTCCATCCTATCATTACATGTGCTGATACATAATTTCAGCTGCAACATAAACCAATTTGGTATTCACAGCCATTAGCCACAATTGCCTTACGAAAACGGATGCATTTTCCATTTGTGTTGACAAAAGACACTTATTGCACTACAAAAGCAAACACATTTGCCCAAAAGTAAATTGTCCCGGCAATTTGTTGGCTCACACTCAGGCCAAAAAGTCGAACTGGAAATGGAACACAAAGCATCCCACACACACACAGGGACCATAACTTTCAAATGCGATTTGTACAAAAATTTGTAAACTGAAAACAATTGCGGGTGTATTTGCAAATGGCGTGACAACATTTTCATTTTAGCCACGCTTGAGTGGCTGCTGTGCTGTGCCAATAAGCGAATCCGTAACCAAATACGTATCCCAATTGCAATTCCCTCAATGCGAAACAGCCACCGCCAGGGACACGTTTTGAACCCAAAGCCCCAAAGGGTCAAGTGGCGCGTGTAGCGAAAGCCACGCCAAAGGCACAGATATTGACAGGAACAGAGCAAAGGCATTAACAACCATAACTGCGAGAGTCGATTGAATTATTTAGAAGTCTAGAATAGTTGAAGATATAAGTAGCATAGGTATAATATTTCATTGAGTTGATAATCTAGAAAATAATACAAATATAAATATAATAATATATATATATAATATATAATAAATAAATAATATTTAATATTATATATGCTATTCATTTAACAATAATAATAATAGAATACATAACATAATAAAGAACTGTTAATAATAATTACAATAAATAGAATAATGAACTATTGCTCTAAGCAAATTAACCGCTGGGCAACCCTCGCTTGAGAGATGCCTAACAATCAAAAACTACACACAACCAAACTACAATTAATACAACAATAGTTGCAGCTATACAGCCATAGATACTTACATACAGATAGATGCAAAAAGGGTCGTCTGCAGTATCTGTTCTCAGTTCGATCTTCACGCCCGAGTGCCGCCTGGGACCTTCCCCAGTGCTGGAGCTGTGGAGCACAGAGTGAGCGATACTTGGTTGAACTTGACATGCATTTTGTAATGCCAGTGCGTGTAGTAAAATGAGTAAATGCTGGTATCCGACGACTGGTGTAACTACTACGAGTAGGCAGAGGTAAGACTCTCAGTCTAGACGTGGCTTGCAATTGTTAACTGCATTGGAGCACAGCCTACGTGCAGCATTGGGGCACATCGAATGTTTTGTCTGCTATGTTGCTCTGTTGTTGTTCTAATTAATGGCTTCATTTCGTGTTGTCGTCAATGAAATTGGATTGGCACTACCCCAACCCATAATATTAACTAATGGGCAAGAACCGTAGAACTCAATTAGCCGACGCTTTCTTCATTAGGAATCAATAGGTTCAACTCTAGTTTTGAACTCTAGATTTGAACAATTATGTTTCGTGTAAATTTAACTTCCATTGCAAAAACGTTAATCTTGCTTAATAGACGTTACGTTATTTGCTTACCAGCGTATGCCGGTCTCAAATGCCGGTTTGTTGTTGTCTACGTGAGCACGAAGCTCAAACAAACAAAAAAGCCGGCCAAAATCGAGAAGAGCATAGCAGTTAAGAGCGAGTCGCAGAGTTGCCGAGTGGTTTGCGGAATTACTTAAATTTAACTGGTAATATTTGATAGTATAGAGAATATTAATATTATTATTTAAAATAATTTAAATAGATTAAATAAATCAAATATATTTAAAATCAATTTGAAATTTGAATAGAAATATAAATGTTATATTCTATTAAATTAAACAATTTTAAATATATTGAATATTTCAATATTAAAATTTAAATTCATATATATATTTAAAATAAATTGAAAATACTCTTAAAATAAACTTTAAATTGTATTAAAATAAATAATATTTTTAAAAAATACTATGAATATTAAACCATCTAAACGATGGAAATTCAATAGAAATTATACTTCAATAATAATATATTTGAAATAAATATTATTAAAATATATTCACGTTGATAAAATAATGTATTTGAAAGCATATATTATAATAATTGTAAGTTAAATTTTGTATATATTAATTAATTATAAATATTACAAATATTGAAAATAAATATTATTAAAATTAATTAAAGATATTCTACAAAAATAAATTTGATCTTATTAAAATAAATTGTATATATTATTTAAACAAACATTTGTAAATGTTATAATTATAAATGCATAAATAATCTAATCTTTTGACTAACCAATGTCTATTTCTCTTGCCTGGCGCTGGAGGATATGCTGGCACCCACTTTTCTATAACTAGGAATGACTTCATAGGAATTACTTCTCATTTGAGGCGACGTAAATGTGCAGCTCCTTTTTAGGGATGACAACAATAAATCAACTTTTATTACAAAGCTTTGTTACTTTGTATATATATGTAAGCATAATAATAATAAGCAATTAGTTCATCTGGTGTCATTTCCAAGACAGAGCAACTACTTCAAGTGGGTGCAAATCAATAAAGATAGTAAGCAAAGAGAGAAAGAGAGGGAGAGCGCATTAAAACAATATGCTCTTTAAACAATGGCTCAGTCTCTCTTAGGCAGCACTCTCTGACTGAAAAGCTGACATCATCCAGTCAGTCAGATCAAGCACTGAGCACTGCTCAGATACAGACCAAGTTAGCCAGACCAGACCAGACCAGGCCAGGCCAAGCAGCCAGCCAGCTGTCAGACTCGGGCTTATTTAACGCGCGGGCCAAACTGAAAACTCTTTTAGTATAGCGTTGGCGTGCGAGACAGACGGTTCGGTTGAGCACAAGATACACAAAGTACTTGGCAAGCCTGAAACAAAAAACGAGTTCGAGTTGCGAGCAAAAAAAAAGAATATATATATACATACAACATAAGTACATTTAGCGCAGGCGTTGAACTAGTGTGAAACAAAACCAAAACACTTTATAAACAAAGTAATAAATAATATAGCAAACAAATATATGCATAACAAAAACATTAAACAATTGTACAATTGCAGCTGTGACTGTCTGTGATAAAGCATTTTTGCTACTGCGCTGATGTCAGTCGCTCTCTCAGTCTCAGGCTCAGTCTGTGGCTCAGTCTGAGTCTCAGTCTAGAGTTGAACTCGACGTGAATTGAAGTGAAGCCAAGCGTTGAGTGTGAAACGCAAAAACAGGCGCAAGTGCCGCTTTTTAGTCACAAAGACTAAGCAGCAAAAGTTACAATTCCAAAACAATTGCAAAGAAAGTGAAAAACAAGACACAAACTAAAAAGGAAAAGGGAAAGGTTTCTTTTTGGGCATCGCTAACTTCAGAAGTTTACTTTATATGCTAAAATTATTTATTTACTTGTAGTTTTGCTCGAAAGCCCACGAACAGCTGTTTTCAGTTTAGAGTCGCCCACTTGCCGTGGCATAAAAATCATTGAAAATTAATTTTTTATACATAAATAAATTATATATATATATATATTTTCAATAATTTTTATACCAATGCTTTGCATTGCTTGTTTGCTGACTACGCGTTTTTTGTATACAATATACTAATACAAAATTTAAACCACGCGTTTTGACTTGTTGTCTACGTGTGTGAGTGTGTGTGTGTGTGTTTGAGAGCGTGTGTGTTAAAATAAAATAATAAAAAGTAAAATCGAAAAGCGGCCAAGCGACATTGATGCCAATCGCCAGTGCATTTGGTTTTGCACCAGAGTCAGAGTCAGAGTCACAACAACAACAACGAAAACAACATTGAGTGCGACAACGAACAAGAACAACAACAAGCACAACAACAACAACAACAACAATACGCCTTCAGTGGACTTCAGTTTGAATGTAAGGCACATGCTAAAAAGAGCTATCAACGTCTGACTATCGCACTAGAGAGGTACGTGTGCAATTCGTCTTTTTTTGATTTATTTATTTACAGTTTCGTCTATTGCTCGCATAAAAAAGCAATCAATTCTTATTTTTTTTATTTATTTTGATTATAATTTATAGTTGATTTTATAATAAATAACAAAGTGCAATTGACTAGGCGCTATCAACTTATGCACTCTGATCCAGCCAAGTTTTATGGTAATTGGAAAATTCAGTCGATCTGCATGGTAATCATGTTCTTTTGCCTTTCTTTAAATTATTCGTATAATGGTTAAATTATCTTGATGTAAACTGTGGCAACTAGAAAGCAGTTACAATTACAACAACTCCTCTACTTGTAGCTATCTAAATTTTAGGCTCATTGTTCTCCCATTTACTTCCAGTTTCTCGCAATTATTGCCACAAATTATAAATCTCGTTTTGCGTAAATTTATTTACAACGCAGACTCTATAAGTGTTCTTAAAAGTAATCTCTGCTTATTTTAAACTAGCGGTGTGTAAATACATTTACTCATTACTTCCGGCAACTAAGTGTTACTCAACATTTACATTTTTCTCACCCAACAAAACAACGTTCATTGCGTCCCATCCCATGAGTTTTCTCATGCACCTCTGTACACACAACATGAGTTGTACTTTTGTAGCATTTCTTATTTCCCCTGCTTTGCACATTAAAACAAAAGACTTAAGCAACAAACTTGTATATATACATTATATATAAATAAATATATTATCACATTTGTTGGCCTGCCATGAATCATGAGCAACAATAAAGATATTTTCCTACAATTAAAGTTCAATGATTTTGGCTGAGTCCACAATCAGCCCAGCGTTGTCTTTAGTCATCATCATTTTGTCATATGCAGATAGTTGTAGTTGTTCTCCGTTCAATATAAATATCAAAATATTTAAGATTGCAAACAGAATCGTGGGCAGGCATTTAGAAAGTTATCCAGCAAATGATAAATGATTTCAAGTTCAGCATTTGAGTTCAAGTTGTTGATTGGTTAGCCCGCAAAAAAAAAGAAATTGACATGTCTTCTATGTTTGGCGAGTAGTTTTTTTTTCGCAGCTAACCTTAATATTTATGACTATATCAAATTGCTGAAAACGCAGGCAGTACAGAGATCAGCAAAAAATGTCACATAAAGTAGTTTTGTGGCGTACATTAGCGCAAATTACCATTGGCAAAAAGGTGTTGGCCCCAATTGTCACCTCCAAAGAGATATCATGCAAAAAAAAAAACAACAACAAACACAGAACTGGGTGCGGAATTCTAGCACAAGTCTAGCATTACCTTGTGCCGCCTCAGAGTTACGTTAATTTTTTTTTATTGCCACGCGCCTTTTGGCCAATTTATCAGTCGGTTTGAATGTCATAGCCAGAGCTGACTGTCTGGCGTTTGATGTTGACATTAAGCGCACTTTCAGCACTGCAATCAAACACTGCACCAAAGCACTTTTTGTCAAGCTGTGCCAAAGCAACATGTGTCAGACGCCGTTCTAATATTGACATAAAGGGCATATTGATTTTATAATAAATGGCAAGGCTTTTGCAATCTTTCAGCATATGTTAATTCCTTTAAATTGGGTTTACATTATCAATACATTCAGAAAGCAGCTGCTAGTTGTTTCAAGCTTTTTATCCCCCAAAAAGGTCTAATGTACACGATGACCAAAATATTGAGTATTTTGTTTTCTTTTTAATTGTTTATAACAATAATTTAATGGTGTTTTTGACACCACACCCGAGCATAACATTTGCATTTTGCAGGGAATTCAATTTTATTGACTGACAAAATATTTTTTGTGCACAAAAATTAGCGCAAAATACGAAAAAAAAAATATAAAAAAAGTTCACATATAACAAAAAAAGAAAAAAAAAACCGACAAATTCAATCGTTTCAAAGTCATAATTATTAGCTTTACCTTTTATAGCTGCACATTGCTATTTTGAATGCTGAACAGCAAAAAGGAAAAACAAAAACAAAAGAGCCGAATAAAAAACAAAAAACAATCATATGATACAAACAAATTCTTTATAAATCATTCGCTTGCTGCGTTTTGCTTAGAAATAATTCCAATGAACTTTGCCAGACGTCAGGCCATTTGCAATTTGTTTGCATTTAGATACGAAATATCGTATTAATTTCGACTCCAGACAGGATACAAAATGCGCTTCATAGAAATAGAAATAGTTGGAGCGCGGCTGATGACATAAGAGCTGGAAGTATTTCTAGGCTAGCTTCAAGGCTTCATTTGGGCATATTAGTTATCTCGATTTTCAATTGACTTAATTGCTGGTTAGTGTGTTCCTAATTAACTGTTATGCTAGTTTGACTCAAGTTTGCGCCTTAAGTCTTTTGTTTTTGACAATGCTTCTGTGGCATTGTTTGTATCAACGTTAGTGCCTTTCATTTCTGATTTTTTCATCGTGCTTAATTAAACCATAAACACCTCAAAACACGCTACCATATTCAACATATTGCCACCCATATGATAGACAACCCACACGACATTTTTCTTCTTTTAGTCTTTTTGGTATTTTTTTGTGATTTTTTTTTAGGATTTTTTGTGATTTTTTTTTGTTTTGTTAACAATGCCAATTGAAAGAGCAGCTTTAAACTGCAGCGACTACACCTCCGCAGCGAACAGAGCAGTCAGCGAGCAGTCAACACTCGACAATATGAACGTAGCCCAACCTAGGACAAGTTTTTTGCCTGATGTGGTGGGCTTGCGTTTAGGTTAATCAATTTAAATTACCTTCAATTAGGCTTTTTGTTTCTGTTTGGGGCATTGTGAAAGAGTCGTCCGACAAACAAAAGTGAAACCAGCTAAATATGAAAACAATTTGTTGCATTGTCTACGTAGTCCATGCCCAGTTAACAGAGCTCTTTAGCAACTCAATTGTGTGGCCGCTGTGCGCTTACATAAACATATTAGAAATGGAAATTACAATTTTATTGGCTCTCGACACAAGACGGCATGCCCACAATTTGTTAAGACCAGCTCCAGCAGCTGATCCAAAAGTTCATTTATGCATATGTATCTTTTATGAGCCAAGTTACCCAAGCTGCTGCTGCCACACACGGCGCCTTTGCTCTGGCAATTAAACATTTTATAGCTTCATTCGATATGCATGCTGCCCAGGCAATGCCGTGTGTGGCGGGAAGCTCGTGTGCAATGTTTGCTATTGTGGGTGTTGGCTCTCTGTGCATACCATTAAATGCTAATTTCTTTGAGTCATCAAATAATATTCAAAAGAACTGATTGCCAGTAATCAGTTCAATGGTGTAGAATAAGACATAAATATACTTGCATTTGCAATACTACATAATTTGTATGCTTTAGGCATTAGTCAGCTATTCTTTTGGTGTACAAAGTAGATTTGTTGAACGAAAATCCAGATTAATAGAATCATTTTATGTAGGAATTATTTAAATTTAAAATACATAACAAAATAAATACAAATCAATAAATGCATGAACTATTGGATAAATGAAACAATAACAGAATTATGTTAAAATAAATCAAATAAATTTTAAAGATAAATAAATTCATTAATAATTATGTATTTATGCGTACTTAACTACACTTTCAATAAATAAAACTTTAATAAGTAAAATAAAACAATCTCTATTAACAAATAATAATTTCTAAATAAATTTTAAGCCTCTACAAACTCTTCAAATCATGCCATCAGTCTCGTAATTGGCCAATGCAAAAAACAAAAGACTTAAGCTGCGAACTTGCCAAGAGTGCCACAAAATGTGAATTTAATTAATTTCTTGATCCACTCACAGTGCATAGAGAGAGAGAGAGATTGAGATCGTCAGGTGAAAGTTGATATATAAATTACATGGGCAATTGTCTAAATTTCAAAAAAAAAAAAAAACGTCGTCGCATGTCGCAGGCATCACAAACGGCACAAGATTTAAATAAGCAATCAAATCAGCACCCCAGCGGTGTCATTGAACCAAGCAACCCCGGCTAACTAACCAACTGTCCAGCAGCTCAAAGCCGCTTAGCTAAAAAACGTCCAAAAACTTATAGTTTATGACTGCAGTCACACAAATCAGCGGCGATCGCCTTACAACAACTGACAGCAGCGCAAAAAAATCGCTCAGGATTGATGACAAGTCGGCAATAGCAAATGACAATTATACGTATACTTCAAAAGCCTACAAGAGAGTGTCATAAAAACAGCCAGAAACCAGACTAAAGCACGCAAAAAATAATGGAAAAAAATTAACGAAAATGTGTTTATTGACGTCATTTCATGAAATCAGCAAAAGAAAAATAAAAGAAACAAAACTGCGAAGTGGAGAAAATTCGCTAGCGCAACTCAGGCTCAGCTTCATCAATCCTCTTGCCTATTGCCACCCGCTGAGGTTGTATCTAAGACTGAGGCAGAGACTGAGACTGAGTCTGAGTCGTTTGCGAATTGTTATAATTGCAAACAATTACAATGGCAATAAAGAGTGAAGCTGACTCAAGACTGGCACTGCGGCCATTGTCTTGTCCAGCCCGTTTCGGTCTCATTGAAGACAATTTTGTTGTGTTATTGTTGTTGTGTTTTTTTTTTTTTGGCGAAATATTTGCAATGACTAGCTTAAGCCTGCCTGCCTATCACATGGCCCAAAACAACCATGGCAATCCCATTAGACAGGGTCCAAGTTCGACCAGGTCAGCTCCTGCTGCTGTCGCTCATTTTTTTTAGACTCTGTTGTTTCTTTTTCTTTTGCATAATTATGTGCAGAATATTTTTGTTTTATTTTTTTTGTTTATTTTTTAGCTTTAAGTTTAAGTTTTTTCCTTTTTTTTTCGGGGGAGAAGTCGTCGCTTGGCTCTCGTTTTATTTCGACTGTGTTGCCAATTACCGGCATGAAGGTCTTTGACTGCGCAATCAGCAGCCAACAACTAGAAAATTTGTAACATTTTTGTCTTAGTCGGGGCTCTTCAGATTGTTGCTGTTGTTGCTGTTGTTATTGTTGTTATTATCCAAGTAGTTTCAGTAATTTTTTATGACTTATTTTTCATGCTTTAATTTGTTTCGTTGTTGTTTTTTCTCTCTTTGCTTTTTTGTTAAGCTTTTGCCATGGCTCACAATTATTTTGCGGCTATATGATTGTTGTTGTTGTTGTTTTTCCTTTTAGTATTTTCATATATACATACATGTACATTTACTTACACATACATCAGTTTTTTTGCTGTTGTTTGTATGCTGCTTTAGGTGGCTTTTACATTTCACGCTCTTGAGTTGATTGGCTTGCAAAACGTTTCAGTGGCAATGAAAAATGTTATACGATCTGAGTGTGATATATAAAGATAGAAACGTTAGCAACTAGCTTATATGTATACATATATCAAACTTCTTTCCATGTTGTTCATCTTCTTTGCACTTGCACTTTCGGCGAATGATTCAATAAATCAATAAACGTTCAATAATCGCAAGCATAGCAATTTTTCCATTAACCTGAACCGCAAAATGCAATTAACTTTTACACGATTTCTAAAGAGAGAGAAAAAAATAAGGAAAAACAACAATAATGCAGCTCCGGCTGTGATTTTACCTGGTAACCCAGTTATTCAAACGTTTTAAACAGTTGTTTAATTGAACAACATTTCATTATGCTTTAGCACAACATATTAATTAAGTAATTTGCAAAAAACCTTTATTAACAATAATTAAGCACAACAAAAATCATTATTAAGCAGCAAGTATTTATTTGATAAATTTATTCATGGGGGGGAGTATATGCTCAAGTGACTGCATCATTAATTTGCATGCGGCTAATTAAAGATTTCTGATTAATTAGGCATTCAAATAAATAATAAGAAATATAATAAAATATTACCTTATTATAAATCTAAACAAATATTATATGAATAAAAATTTACAAGAATTGAACTGCCACAACAATAAGCAAAATAATTCCCACTTCGCATGCCCCTGAGTTAAACATATTTTATACTATTTCGAAACAGTAGTAAAAACTGTAAATAGCCATAATTAAAATGTAGAATAAACAATAAACACAAGCCTAATTAACGTGGCTTTAAACTTGACCTCCAAAGCACAAACAAATATGCATAATGAAAAAATGAAAAATAAAAAGGGCAAATCATGCGACTTGAATGCGTTTCTCGCGCGTTTTTTAACGCCACAAAATTAGATACATTTATAATGTATTTCAATGCCTTCATTTTAATGGGACGCCATTTCTATACGCATTGCCAATAAAATGAATTGAAATTGTTTGATTTTGGGCCCCAAAAAACAGTTCAAGTTTAAAGTTAATAATGCGAGCTAATTGGGAATGATATGAGAATAAGTTAAGATATTAGCAAATATGTAAATTGCAGGTTGATATTTGAAATTTGACCTAGAACCGCTGACTATTGACAAAGAGAGCGCATTGTGAGTGTGCGAATGACGATTGAGGTGTGAAAAGTGGGTGAGGAAGTAAACAATTTTGAATTTTTTGAATTTGTTTATGAATTTGTTTTGTGATATTTTGGGCTGCTTGTGTTTGTTGTTTGTCTGCTAATAGAGCAACATTGATCTTCAAAATTAATTGACTCTGGCTGTATTTTTTTTTTCACCTTTTTTTTTATGATGTTCGAGTACCTCTATCATTTATGTTGTCATTACTTGTTTAGTCATGCTGCTAATGAGGCAGGTTCAATGCAGGTTGAAAGACCAAGCTAATTTATGGTGGCGGGTGGGAGGGGATTGGCCCAACACCGCATGTGGCTGCCCAGGCCTGCAGGCCAGCAGGCATTTAAACGGCTTTCATAAGCTCCGTTACCTAATCTCAGTAGCGGTCGCCAAAATTGCGGAACTGCAATATAAATATTAGATTTGTCATGAGCCTGCTGGCAGTTGCACCACAAACATTCAACTCTTAAACAATAAACGTAATTTTTCTTTAACAAAAAAAAATGAAATACAAAATAATTTTTGTGTTTTTTTTTTTGTAACATGTTTTCATTCTGCTTGTCTACGTCGCGTCGTCGCTTTCACTTTTCCGTTTCGCTGCTCACTTTTCCAACAACAACAAAACTCATTCGTATTGATTATTGCCTATTGATGACTGCAGCGTGTGATTTTCGCTCATTTCATTTCAGTTTGCCTCGAGTCTTTCACATGACAGCCGAAAATGAAATGAGTTTTCGCTTTACTATTTGTCATAATTAAATTTGTTGTGCTTTATTATTTAATTAAAAGACAACAACCATTTAAAATCATTAAAAATCATTCGTATTGTAAGTTATATATCGAGTTTTTATAGTTTGCTCTAGTTTCAGCACTGGGAAGTGAAAGATGTTATGGTGTTTTGTGGATTTGGCTTTGGCTTTGGGTTAACTTGTGTTGATAAATTAGAGACACAGCGAAAGCTTTTATTTCTCTTTATCCATTGTTAGATTTATTATGGGAATGATAGCACAGAAATGAAGGTGTTGAAAGCATAAATTGTTAGTAGTAAATTGAAATGTTTTTTAACTTTAATTTATAGTCAATGCTTTTAAATATATTTCCATCATATAATAGATAGAAATACTATAGTTAGCTGATAAAATGCATATTTATAACTTTGTCATCTTAAGCAAGGGATGTAAATTTGTAGTCATGACAATAGAAAAGCTGCAGTTTCTTTTGTTCCGCTCTGCAGCATGACTAAGCCAAAGTTTTAGTCTTGGCCAAGACTAGGGCCAGCGTGTTAATCAGCAATTTAGAATATTTCTGCTTACACAAATGAAGTGGGAGCTCCCTTCAATGCATTTCCTGCAACAAATGTTTCTACAGCTGTTTGAGTGTTGTTATGGCATTGCATTGCATTTATCATTTGGCTCACACAAAAGCCCTTAGAGCAACAACAGCAACAACAGCAGGCTGTGCATTGATTTCCTTTTTGCTATCTTGACAGCCTTAACTTGGCCAGCGGTGGGTGGGGCGAGGGGGGAGAAGTGGGGCAGCGGCCACACTTCGACAGAGACAAACGAAATAAATGCGCGATCGAGCGATAAACTATTTTTAAAGACAGCTACAAAGGAACGAGCAAAGCTGCAGCAGCAGCATAGTAGAGTCTGCTCGACATAACAGATACTCTGTAGTAAAAGTAAATTGTTATGTTTGTTACACAAAGACTAAGCGGTGAGCTAGTTCATAAAATACTGTGTGACTGTCCAAATGGAAGCTATCTATAACAATTTATAGAGCTAGAAAAAAAAAATAATCACTTACCCGAACAGTATGCCGGCTGCAGATATCTGTGCTCTACAGGGTATACAAATAAGACAAGTCAAAATGATTTCTCACACAGCGAGAGGGAGACAGCAAGAAAGCGCAAAGCAGCTGAGCTGGTGAAACAGCAAAAGGCCTAACAAGCTGCAGCACTTAGGCTCGAGAGTCTGTGAGATTCTTCCTCTTCTTGTTGCCCCTCACCTGGCACTTCCCCTTCTGCACTCCAGCGAATTGCCGTTTGTTTGTTTTTAAAGGCCTTGGTTAGCTTTAAAAGGAGCTGCAGCTGAAGTCAGCTTATTTCCTGCTGCAAAATAAAAATTCTAAGCAGCTGCCAGGCAGCCTCGAGAGCATCCTTTTGTCTTGGCCAAGGTAAGGGAGACAACAGCAACAACACAACAACAACAACAACAAATAAAAGCAAAGCAGCAGGCTGGCAAAACTGTTAAGAGTCGTCTGTTTGGCTTGTTAGGAGAACACTGTGTGTCCGTCTGTCTTGTCTGCCATTTCTAGTTTGTCTCGTTGACCATTTTTAGCTTTTTAAGTACTCTTTGGTCATTGTTAAGTACTTTTGCGTGTCAGGCATGGCAGCCCCAGTCCCAGACAGGCGCTGCCATCTGGGACCACATGTTTTAGCTGGTTATTTATGGGCAAAGTGTCAGCGCTAATCAAATGGCAGCCATCTAAAACTATTTGCTTTATATATATATACGTAAGACTTACAATTGGCTTTGTCTTTTATTTGGCCAAAAAGGTCATAGAACTATGCAACGCATTCAATGCGGCCAAACTCGATTGGCATCTGCAAAAACCACCTTCCCCTAAAATGCTCATAAAGATAACAAATCTTTATAGTGAGACGAAGACGTGCAGTTGCGAAATTTGGTCATTTCCATGTTGAGCCAGTTCCAGTTCCAGTCTCAGTTCCTCAATATTGTTTCTAACTGCTCATAAGCTGCAGTTTTATGGCCAACGTGTGGCCAGTTGTGCAAATGTTCAATACTCCAAATGACGCAATGCGAACACGACGGTTCTCTCATTATTTTGTTGTTGTTGTTGTGGTTGTTGATCAAGCCGCACGTGTGCGCAATATTTGTCATCATCATCGTAAAGCCGCCCACACTGTCCACGAATAGGACAAGAGGAGACCGGGACAGGGGTGGCAGGTTGGAGGGATTATAACTGATCCGCATAGAACGTGGCATTAGGTAACTTGAGATCACAAACTGTAGCTCTAGCTGGTTCGTTGACTGGCATTCATCAGTCCGAACCTTACTCAATCACAGATGAAAGCCGCTGATGGGGAACTTTGGCTGGCGAATTGTGAAACAAGTTCTTTGCGATGCTTCAGGTCAACGCCATAGAACAACGGCATATAGTATTAACAATCGATATGTAAATTAACCAGACTCTCGGACTGTGCTTCACAAAATCTTGCCAAACATGCAACAACAACAAAATTGTGAGAGATGCGACACTCAGAGCACAGAATATCTAAATTCATATGGATTTATTTATTTAATGAGGCTATTAACCATGGCTAAACAACGTGACGTGTTTAGAAATTATGCTATAATAACAACAATATAACTGTATAATAATAAAAATAAAAATCAACAAATAATGTGTGTGAAACATTTGAGAATATATTTGCTCGGCATTGAACTGTCACAGCTGCTGCATTAAGTGTGTTTTTGCAACAGGAAGAAGCTCTAATTATATGAATATATGTATATTCGTTTAATAATTTTAAATTAGCTTGTGTCCATTGTGATTAATGAAATTTCTATATTTAATTTCTATAAATAAATATTTATATATATTTATATAATTATTTGCGCTGTTAATTGCCCACATGAAACATGCATTTGCCATTTCCAGCAAGCCAATAGATCACACTAAACATCATCCTTTGCCTACAGCATAACATCACAGTTAATATATTTCAACTCCATTTATGTAAAAATCTACTTGTCTATCGTATAATCGAAACTATCTGACCAAACTGCCACCCAGCATTCGCAAAATTGATTTTTTTCGCACAAATTTCATGCAAATTCCGCCAACTTGACAACTCGACAACTCGCCATATGCAAATCGGGCTATCTATTTTTTTTTATGTATGTATGTCATTGGTTTTTCCTTTATCCAATTAAGGGCATACAAAAGACTCGGGCGACAAACTGCAAACAATTTTCGGACATTCAGTCTCAGTCTCCGTCTCCGTCTCCGTCTCAGGCCCAGTCTCAAGGCTGAGCAACGGCAATCAATCAACAACAACAGCACAAAAATGCCGCTAAATTATTATGTAAATTATAATTTCTTATTGTCAGCTGTGCATGAAAAAGTAAAAGTGTTAAAACTCATAAGCATCATGCAAAAATTGTATGTTGCGGCAAAAAGCAACACTAAAAGCCATTAAGAATCCTATTGTTCAATGCGCACAACTAGCAGATACCACACAATTATAGCGTGGAAGTTTCATTTGGAATTCACTTTCGGTTGAAGTGGGTTGATGGTTTAAAGCTTCTACTTAGTTATTAAATCGTAATGATTAACACTAAAAATAAAGCATAATTATGCAGCTTATTCTTTTGGAAACAGCTTAATAATTCACAGAGAAAACGTGATATTAAATATGATTTTTACTCCTTTAGACAATCGAAATATTTTCTACTTTATATTATTTTAAATTATAATATTGTATATATTATGCTGTTAGAAAAAGTTTAATTATTAAAAAATTAAAATATTTAATTCTTTTTGTAGAAACTGTTTAAAAATTTAATAAGAGTCTCTTTTAATTATCAGAATATTTTGTTCATATATTTTATTAGTTTTATTTTATTTCTATATATTTTTCTGTGATATATATCAGGAAAATATATATATAATAATTATTATTCTGGAAGAAAAAATTAATAAATAAAGGACAAATGTAAAATATGAATTTTGCTTAATAAATAAAATATATTTTATACATATTTTATTATATATTATGTCAATTTAAAGAGAAAACTGAGTTTTTAACTTTTCTGAATAATTAAAATATTTTATATATGTATATTATATTATTTATTTATATATTATTCTACTAGAAGAAGTTCAACAAATGGAAGAGAAACATTGACATTAAATTTAGTTTTATACACATATTTGCAACTGACCACAGATAAACCAGCTCATGTTTCACTTTCAAAAGTGCTGTTGACCACACACACATAACTTAACAAATCGCTGGCATTTCCGTTATAGGCGTCGCATGTAATTAACTTTTGGCCCTACGAGGGCCATTCCCGAATCCCCATTCGAAGTGTCCATGCAGCTTGCAACGGACGTTGTGTGGCAAGCTCTTTCAGTTGGTTACGCTTCATTTAATATGCAGTTCCTGCAGTCGAAGCATTTTTTATTTATATATTTCTTAAAGTTTATTTTATTATTTTGTGGGCTTGCACGAGTTGCCAAACGGTTCATTTATATTTTGTCACAATGCCGCTTATGCGTGGGCGTTTGCCAGTGTGAGAGGGGGGGTGTGGTTGTGAGTAGTTACTTATGAATGTTGGCTTGATTTCGAACGTTTGATAAGCGCCGTTTGCTGACTTTATTTATTGGCCTGTTACCATTTTGGCAGTCAGGCCTGAAGGCGGCTTAAATGTTGTAAACTTTATTAGCAGGATATGACAAAAATGGCGACAACAAACGCAAATCAACATTGTAAGGGGATATCGTTTATATTCAGCTATAAAAATTACTTATATATGTTCAGCAATTTTTATGATTTTATTATGTAAAATTTCTAAATTAGGAGAATTTTTTGAAGTGTTGTTATGATTTACTTGATGTAAATATATAAGGTCAATATATATAAAAGAAGAGACACATTTCATTCTGCTCTGCTCGATTTTACTTTCTTATAATTAGCAGCTGCAGATGGAGTAGAACTTTCATTTTGCCAGTTATGTCAAATATTCCAATTCCAGCACGCAAATATCATCTTAAAGTACCCGCAACTTACTCCCAATAAAAAAGACAACAAATGTAAAGTAAATAATGTGAATTGAAAAACAACTTTCACCTACGCTGCTGTGAGAGATCTCTGACAGATTTTGATGACACATTCTACAAGTTTTTATACAGTTCTCCTTAAGCCAAAGACTGGTCTCAATTGTCAACGGCCAGACAATAGGCAATAGCAACAACTTAATCAACGTAAAGTAAAGTAAAGCGGCAAGTTGCGAGTACTCCAGCACATTCCACATATGGGTGCTCTATAATTATATGCATGGTTTGCCAACATGAAAGTCGTTTGTGGGGCATTAAGTGAAGAAAGTTAAAGATTTGTCGGAGGGCCATTGTCAGCCGGCAAATGCCGTAAAAAACACATACAAATACAAATAAAAGCAAATTTCGCACATTATTCAACTGTTCTAGCACAATACAAATGAAAGTGTGGCATCAATAACAGCCAAAAACCAACTATCAAAAAAATCTACAGAAAAATCTGGGCGATTGTAGCCAGTAACAGTTACAGCTAAATTGGCAACAGTTAAGTGACAGTTTGATGGACAGCTGGTGAACGAGGGAAAAGTTGTACTGAGACACAATCATGGAAAGTGGATCAAGAGCGCAATCACAGCTAACTGCAGCTGTGAGATATCTCCAAGCAGAAGGCAGATAAATACCAAATGTTGACACAATCTTAAATGTTTACGACCATCTAAGTAACTGGCTTATAATCATATGCAAATACAGCAGCAGCTATGGCCTATTAGATATGCAAATTGAACACAGTTCGCAATCAAACTTATCACATAAATTAGTTAACAAGTTTTTCTATATATTTTGTATTTTTGTTTTGTTTTGTTTTTGTCATTTACAATACCAAATCTAATCTTATCGGTTTAGCGGGCCAAAACAAGCAACCAATTTAAGTACTTCCATGGCGAGTACCGAGTACGTCATTGAACTTGACTTTGAAGGCGTTCCAGTCGTAGTCGTGGCCAGAGCAAGCTCAGCTCAAGTTATGACACTCGATGTCAGTCGTCGTCGTACAACACGCAGGGCGGACAGATGTACAAATACAGCAACAGATACTTGTGTATCTATATGTAGATGTTGATGTTGATGCGCTAAAACCAGTTATTAAAGTGCAAGTGTAGCTGGCTAAGCATGATGGCCATTTAATTGTTTGCCCCAGAAGGCAGCACAAAAATTCAATTTGTACACGCAGCTGCATAAATCGTACTTGAAACTCTGTGGCTGAGACTGTGACTGTGTGTGGGTGTTTCTGGGTCTCCGAAGTATGCCGTTGTCTCACATGCCGCACATTGCCATGCTAATTAAGAAAATATATAAAATAAATATAAACACACACACACAGCGACATGCATAAACAGGCTATGTAAATTTCTGTTGGATTTAGTTCGAAATACGTTTTGCATTTCGTCATGAAATTCTCCCCCATTTTACGCAATGACTCACAGTTATCAGGTCCACAAAAGCAAGGGTATATTCTTTGGTGTGCTCATTACAGCAAGTTCGTTGCTTAAGTCTTTTGTTTAGCTGGTACCAGAACTCTGTTGTTTGTGTGTTAATAAAACGCAATGACGACCACAAAATTGTTGTTGGTGTCGTTAGCCTTTTATTACTTATTTTTGTTGCTGAAATTACACAACTTAACGGTTAATTTAATTATACAGCCAGCAACATAACGAGATCAAAGAAAAGGAAACAAAGCAACAACTTTTGAATGCATTTCATACAAAAAAAGGGTAAAAGATAAGTGCGAGGAAAAAAAAACAACGTGAACTGTCAGGCAATTCGTCAATCTGTCAGCTTTTTTGACAGCTCAAATTGTGTGGGGCTGTGTTTTTTGACTCTTTGGTTCTTTGGTTCTTTGTTTGTTCTGCATTGTGAATTCAGCTTGCCTTATGTTATGCACTGCAATTCATCCGTTGCATGCGGATATAATCAGATCACTTGACAAAGGTTTTATTGTTGAAATAAATTTGCAGTGAATGAAGTATTGCTGCATCATGTTTCTATTCGATTTTAAAATATAGATAATAAATTGCTGATGAAATTTTTAATTGCAAATAATGCAAATATTCACATTTTGCAAACTATTTTACTTTCACACCCAAAACAAAAGCCATATCCAAAATGGGCCATTGGCGAGTGACAAATATAACTTTGCATATCAAACAAGAGACGGAAGTTGATCGAGTTTAATGGCCAGACAAAACAAACATGAATTCATAGCGCGCAGCTCTGTTGCGGGTTTCTTGCTAATCGAAATGACAAATATTTGGCTTTTTGTTGAAAATACAAAAACAAATTGCAGATGAAACGTAAGTGCTAAGAGTAACGGTAGCGTTGGTAAGAAATTAACGTAAATTACCAACAATTTGTGGGCGTCATGAAGACGTCAGCTGAAGATTCACTGTGAAAAGCTACTTTCGCAACGCGCAATTGTATGGAAAAGGGGAAATTACACAAGCGTCAAGTCAAATTACAAATTTCAAATTTCAAATTTCATGATACATTACGCATTACGCACTGTCAGTGTGTGAAATTACGCATACGCCATGTGAGCACTGAGCACTACAGTGGAGGGAAATTGACACCAATTTCTGGTTGTTGTGGGCGTTGCAGGAAATCATAAAATGTAATTTTCATTAGACGGAAGATATATTATATTTGTGGTGTCTATAATATATCTGTTACTTTTTGTCACAAGCGACAACACGTATAAATTATAACTACAATTACCCGTTTTCCAGTTTTCGCTGCAATTGTGGGCAGAGTGTGAATGTCTCGGAGGTGCAACCAGTGCCAATGCTATGTGTAAATCCCGTCTACCGCAAGTGTATTCAGCGCCTTTTTGGCAGTCGCAATTATGTAATTTTATTTGTAATTTGGCCAAGACAAAAGACGGCCCCGGCAAATATGTGCGCAAAGAATTGTGACTGCATGTAATGCCAGACCGAGTCAAACCAGTTGCCATTCATTTTACAACTGGCTAACAGCACATTACGTTAACACACAAATATCAACAACAAAAGCCATAAATTTGTGCTCAATAAATGTCGCCTAATTAAATTGCAATTGACTCATTAAGTTAATTAATCAATGCAAATCACAACAAGACGCCCACAAGCTCAAGCAAGTGCGGGTGCCCAACAAGTCGACATATAATTAAGCGATTTGCGCATTTGCCTAGCCGCCTAGATCGCCTCCTGCTTCTTAGCCAAGCAGACGGAAGTCTTGGCAAACCGTAAGATACATTTGCGTGTGCCTAATAACAGACGCTAAACGAAAGCATTGCGGTGCGCTCTGGCTACGAAGCAACAGCAAAAAGTTATATTACAAATTTATTTATTTGCCAATAGAAAAACATGCCGTGCTGTGGAGTGTAAAACCACAAAGCAAAACATCTAAGTACTCAGGCACAGCATCAGTCGTTGCCTCTCGCAACGAATTAGATTTATAATAAGTAAATATGACGCAGACGGAAGCAGAATGCCCGATTGTGGTTTATATTCACATAGACTGATATATATATATATATAAATATATATGAGTATATATATCACTTGAAGTATGGGGTGTTGCTGTCTAATGTATGGCGCTTTAATCAAAAAGTATTTATAATTGAATTGTAGCAAAAGTTTTGCGCTGAAAGCTTGAGCCAAAACATCAAAGAGATCTTAGATACTGAAAATTGAGACATGTATTGTGTATATATGTGCATATATATACATGTATATGAGTGTGTGTGTGTGTGTGTGTGTGTGTGTGTGTGTATAAAGCGTTTGAAAGATTAATGTTGAAAGGAGAACAGATAAGCAAGAACAGAAATGACATGAGCAAGGAAGTGAACGATTGTTGAAATGCTTTTTTTACAGCACAAAATATAAAGATTTATGAAGAATGATTTTATCTTTATGTTAGGAGTGTTTCGCATAAATTCAGACTGCAGATCGTAAATAATACTCTAGTTTAACGAACTCTATTTAAAATAAATATACAATACAATCAAATAGCTAAACATTTAGCACAATCAAACTGAATATAGTCTAACAATTGTTAATCCAACTAACTAAATACTATTAGTAGTATTAGTAATATATTGTTAAAAGTGCTTGCATGTCTCTTGTTAGCAAGTTTGCCACAAGTTTGTTGCCTAAGTCTTTTGTATTTATTATGCTTGTCAAGCTGACGCATTGATCGACACGCGTTTGCTTCTGTTTCTGTGTCCGAACTGAAATTCAAACCAGAACACCAGAGCCAATTATGCAAATCTTTGAGTCGCACAAGTGAGCTGAAAACTGAATACAACAAAATTTGCATATCGGTCAATTGTTGCACGATTTTTGCAGCGCACGCGCTAAAAATAACAACACACAGCATTTTTGTCGCTTACACGAATTGTGAAATAAATTCTTTTTACTCACAATTATTTAATGGACAATTTTATTTCATTATTTACGCACTTTCAATGCCACTGAATGTACTGAACGCCTGCGCAAAATTGCATAAAATTCCACATCAAAATAATAACACAGCCACCCACGCACTCTGCAGCTATTTTTAAACAAACAAATAATTCAATCAGTAGAGCAACAATTTTGCGTATTAATTTGTCAGCTGTAACACAAAACCCAAAAAGTCAGATTAACCTAGATATAAAGTCTATATATACATATATTTATATATATTTAGGTACATTTTCAAGTGCCACAATTACGCATCGATTTGAAATGCAAATACGAAATTTATTAGCGGACATCTGTCAAATAATATGAGCCATGAGTTCCAGCCACAAAAGCCACAACAAATCGACTTTCATTTTGATAATTATGGAAAATAAATTATTATTGTTGTTATTATTTTTCATTGCGGTCTATTTTTTTTTTTTTTTTTTTTTGGCTTGCGTATTTCCTTACAAGCCTGCAGCTCCCACTTTAGCTGTCAATCATACAACTGTAAAAAAAATATATAACAACACATAAAGAAATTCATAATAATAATATTATCATTTACACTGACCTTCGCAACAACTGGTGTTGTTCGCTCGTACAGAAAACCACCGCTATGATTACCAAGTAGACTTGAACGTCTCACGTTTGTCAGTGGCAACTTCGGGTGGCAATGTGGTTTCTGTGGTTGCACTGCAAAGTGGGACATAACAGGGCTATAGCTATAGAAAAGTTGGAAATTGTTTAGGTTACAATTCATACAGTTTGCAACGGGTTTAGTTTTAATATAATATTGTGTTTAAATGTGATGTCAAATATTATTATTATTATGTGATTTAAACAAATAAAATAAGTGCAATAAATTAATTAGAATTAATTTGTCTAAAAACGCAAATTTTAGTTTATTTCTAAATATAAACTCGAACACGTTTCTCCACTTTTTTGTTTGCTTGCAAATTGACAGCACTATATTTCTCGGATTATCATCTATATATAATCTGTATTTTATATATATTAAATTAAATGAATATTCTATGAATTTGAATATTTTAAAGATTTATTTATTGTATTAAATTAATTTTATTTTCTAAATGAAATTAATATTATATATTGATTATTTTATTGAGATACTTATTGTATTCAATTAAATCTATATTCTATATTAAATATTTAACAGATTAATTTATTGTATTTAATTGAAATTATATGGTAGATTAAATATATAAAATATTTATACATTATATTATTAATTAATTAATTTTGTTAAATTGAATTATATTTATATTCCCTTTTAAATAATTTAAAGATTTATTTATTATATTTAATTCAATTTATATTCTTTTTTTAAAAATATTTATACATTATATTATTAATTAATTAATTTTGTTAAATTGAATTATCTTTATATTCCCTTTTAAATAATTTAAAGATTTATTTATTATATTTAATTCAATTTATATTCTTTTTTTAATATTTTACACATTTATTTACTGCATTAAAATTCTATATTAACTATTTAAAAGATTCATTTATTATTCATTAAATTGAACTTATATTCTAGATTAAATATTTTACAGATTCATGTATTTATAATATTACATTTAAATAGTTTACAGATTTATTTATTATAAAATTTAATTTATATTCTATCTTAAATATATTTTACAGATCTATTTATTATTATTAAATTGAATCTATTAACTTAATTAATTATATTAAATTAAATTATTATTACTATTAAATATTTTAAAGATTTATTTATTATATTAACTGACATTTATATTCTATATTAATATTATATTAAATTTAATATAGTCTAGATTAAATATATAGTCTAAATTAAATCTTTCAAAAGGTTCTCATCTTCATTCAGTCTCATTTAAACCCTCTTTTCCTATTTATTTAATAGGGAAAATAAACATTCTCATATATTCATTGTATAAATTCCAACAAACTGTTCAGCCCAAATAAAATAAGCCCCTGTACCCTTTGGGTACCGGGTCTAAACAGCAACAACTCATGCATAGGGTGAGAAGATAAATGCGAGACTTAAAGTAGAATGGCAAAAATGATAATGAAATGTCTCTCCCATTATACTAAAGTTTGACTGGACTATCAGTTGTAGTATAGTGAAAATCTGAGTAGGCAGCAATTAATACACGTTCGCTTGACTAATGCATACGATTTGTTGGCATAATGTTAGTTGGCAGTAACCTTTGGCGACGACAAGTTTAGCGATAAGGCCTATTAATCAAATCCGCCGATAAACCGAGAGACTTAACTATATATATAATCGTATAGGGAGTGGATAGACAACGGGAAAAATAAATTGGCAACGCTGTGGTGCACAGCATTTCAGTGTTTATTTATGCGCAGCGAATGAAGTCTAATTACACATAATTGCGCATAATTAAAATTTAATTAACCCACACACAAACACACACACACATTCAGCTGAGAGAAGCCAGAATTCAAGACAAACAGTGAAACTGGCAAAACGTGTCCAAGACGGCTGAATGTGAATGTGTCTTTTAGCCAAGTTGCGTGCCGCATTAACAGAAATAGTGCAACCAGCACAACAAATAATAACAACTTTTATTTCTAGCCAAGTGTTAAGAGACAAAACAACGCATTTGGCCAACAACGAAACGAGTGCAAGTTCAACGATGAAAAACGAGTTTCTCAATTTATTTTATTTCATTTTATTTTGTTATTTTGTTTGTTGGCCAACTCTCAACATGGGCATTGGCAGCGTCATCGTCTGTCTGTCCGTTTGTCCATTTGTCCACCTGTCTCCCTGTCCGTCTGTCTCTCTGTGTCGGCATATGAGGAAGTTAATGCCTAAGCAGCGGGGCAGGCGAATAACTCGCTCGACACGCCAAGATCAGCGAAAGAAAACTAAGTAACAGTTACTATTTAGCGGACCACCGCATAAAATATGCAGTCAAATAGCTTTTCTTTCAAACTGAACCCGTTGCTCTGCGGAAGGGGAGAGTGGTGTTCCAGGGGGGAGGGTGGTTGTGAGTTGTCGGTGGTGTACAAAGTGGGTCTGGGATTGCATCGCTGACTCGGGCTGTGTGCTAAATTTGGTTTTTTATTTAGCTTAACTGGCGTTTCAGTGTTAAAGCCGCTAAACACTTGTTTTGACAGTATGCCACAGGCACAGTGTGACCAAGTTTATTTGCAATTAAATTAAATATATTTTAAGAATAGAAAGATAGATTTTTTTAATTTTTATTATTTATTTATTATGAAATAAACTTAAAGGACCTGTACTTAACATTTTTCAAAGGGTCTCCTACGTTCGTCGAAAGAACCAATAAAAGAAGCAATTGTTAGAAGAGCACATATAATTTTATACCCTGTACAGGGATATTTTTAAAGATTTTAAAGAGCAACGTCTTCATTATAAAAGAAAATATGCCACAGGCACAGTGTGACAAAATCTATTTAAATTGCAATAAAATTTTTAAAAAAGTTTAAGAAAAGTTAAATTATATAAAATTATATATATATGTGAATATTTAATGTAACAAAAATGTATTTTTATAAAAGATTGACGTAATTTATATATATAAATTAATTGTGTATGACCTGTGCTTAGAATTTATAAGGGGTCTATTATGTCTGTCGAAAGAACAAAGAAGAAAAGTAGGTTTTAGTAAATAACTTATATAAAAATATGTTTTCCATATTATTATTAAAATGACAAGTATATTATATAAAGTTATACGAGTTAATAGAATAGTTAGTTCAATCGCAATCTACGGCTGTAATAGAAAGATTATTTATATGCATTTGTTGAATAACTAAAATCAGCAAAATAATAATTAAAATGTCAATTTAATCACTGTGCTTGTTGGCTCCCAAAGTCGTTGACCAGGCCATAACGCAGAAGAGATTCTTGCACAAGTTTGACAGTAATAAATGAATGTGTTGTCATTGTGGCAAGTACTGACAATTTGGACAGCAGATACAATACTACAACTCTCTGGCTGCCATCAAAAACAAATTAAATTAAGTACCTTAAAACACACACACACACACACATACACACACACACACACACGTATACAGTGAAAGACAGCTACACATGTTATAAGCTGGACTGTTGATCCAAGCGGAAATAGACTGTGACATCCGCCGAGTTGCTGACAGCTCCGGCTGATGAGTCTTGTCTGAATGTGCCTCTGGTTCTTGGCATATCCGCTGGACGTTGGCCGCAAATTTAATTAGAGATCTGCACGGGCTTTACGTTGAAGTTAGTTCAAGACACTCGGTTTCCGCTGCTGCTAGCGAAACATTAAAAAAAAAAAAAAAAAAAAAGAAATAAAAAACATTTTCACACTTTGCAATATAATTAACTAACAAAATTTCTTTTCATTCTGCTCTTGTCATTTCAGCTCACACACACACACACACACACAGAGAATCAAATTAGACCGTGAAAGCAACAATAAATTTAAAAAAAAAATAATAAAATAAATATAAGCAAACAGGCAGCAAAGCGTGCAAAAGGAAAAGCAATGAAAATTATCATAGTTAGCATAGAAGCAAAGCAAAAGGGGATCGGCAGACGGGGGGGGACGGGGTATATAGATGTGCACAGTAGCATGCCTAGAACGTCTAGAAAATGATTATTATGATAATAAATTAAACTTGCCATTAATTTAGTAACGAAAACGGCTGTAGAAGGTAGCAGAGTCTACACAGACTCTAGACAGTCGACAGTAGACAGTCGACGGTAGATGGAAGACGGTAGCATAATAACAATAAATAATAATTTGAAATAGGCGAACGAGAATATACACACACACCGAGAGTGAGCGAGTTTGTTTGGGCCCAAGCACAGAGCCATAACTGGAGCCAGTGCAGCAGCCCTCCAATAATAATTTCAACTTCAACTAAACAAGACGAAAGAAGGTAGATCGAGCGCGTCGAGCGTGCAAATTAAAAGCGCACAGTAGCACGAAGGAATACAGCAACAACAGCAACAACCACAACATGGAAGTGGCAACAACAAACAATCACAGTCAGAGCCATCATCATCATCATCATCATCGCCGCAGCAGCAGTGGTGCTAGTGGTGCTGGTGCTGGTGCTGCCGTTGCCGTTGGCGGTGGTTCCCGTTCACCGTTTCAACGTGAGGTGCGTGAATGGCAACGCATCGATCCGGACACCGGAGCATTGTTCAGCGGACGCTTAGAGGCAGATCGCTGGATAAATGGACCGATGCACAGCTATGGCAAGGTAAGCCAACCCGGAAATTATAAACTTCCCCACCACAAAAAATAAACATATATACTGATTCTATAAATCGGTTTACCAATTTTAAGAAATGCACTATGCGAATTAAAACACAATTTCTCTCAGTGTATGCTGGTCTGATTAATGCACAGGCTGAAGCCTAATTGTTGTTGCCCTTTTTTTTTTTTTTTTTTATTGTCTAGGCCCATCAAAATGAAATTGAAAGCCACGCTCCGGGCTCTAAATGTAGAGGCGTCTACTAATTTAGAACACTCCGCATTGGGGTTTGAGCCTGATTGCCAGGTTTGCTTAGCTGCCTTTCCGATTTTAATCGGTTAATAGTTTATTTAGCTATCAAACGCATGAAACGCCCCTCATAAAGCAGCGTAACTGCAATTGGTAATGAAAAGACGTTACTTGGACAAACGAACCAAGAGTTTACATTGAGTTTAATTCGAACCTGAAAACTGAGAACCAATATGAGTTATCTTACTGATGCTGATTAGTATTACCTAGATAAGCCTAGTAGGACCTCATTTGTTCTGTAAAACAATTAATTTTCTATAGATTTAGCAATGAGAAAAATAATAGAAAGTTGCAGCTATTGATAGCCTGATAGCTTAAGATACAAGTAAACATTTAATCAATCGTTTTTTTACATCTATAAATAAATAAATAAAAAAATAAATAAATAAATAAATAAATAAATAAATAAATAAATAAATAAATAAATAAATAAATAAATAAATAAAAAATTTATTAATTAAATTCATTAACACATATTTTAATAAAAAAATAAATTAATAAAAAATAAAGAATTTAATTAATTAATAAATAAATAAAAAAAATAAATAAATAAATAAAAAATTTATTAATTAAATTCATTAATACATATTTTAATAAAAAAATAAATTAATAAAAAATCAAGAATTTAATTAATTAATAAATAAATAAAAAAAAAATAAATAAAAAAAATAAATAAATAAACAAATAAATAAATCAATCAATAAAAAATTTATTAATTAAATTAATTAATACATTTTTTAATAAAAAAAATAAATTAATAAAAAATAAAGAATTAAATAATAAATAAATAAAAAAATAAATAAAAGAAAAAGTAAATAAATTAACTTATAAATAAATAAATAATATATAGAATAAAATAAATAATATATTAAATTAAATAAATAATATAATAAATACAATAAATTGTATATATATATATATATATATGTATATAAAAAACTTCACTCAATCTAAAGATATCTGCAGAAAATGTTTAAAGCAATCGCTAGCATCGATAACGAGGTATAAAACAAACACATAGAACTGCAATCGATAGCTTAGAATATTTTGGGAATAAGATATAACCGAGCAATACTACAAACCAGCTTAGCTATCGCTGCTATTATCGATAGTAGCGCGCTATCGACTTCAAATCTAGCAATGAAGCAAACATTCATTTTATTTAAAATATATAAATATACAAAATATATATAATTAGTAAATATATAGAAACAATATATAAATATTATATTTAATAATAAATAAATTAATAAATTAACAATATGTTGAATATGTTTAGAACGAAAGAAAGTAGCTAAACAACTTGGTAATCTATCTCTCTTCCTTTCTCTTGCTCTCTCTCTCTCTCTCTGTCTCTCTCTCTCTCTGTCTCTCTCTAACCCACTCTCTCACTATCAGATTGCTTACAATTAAGAATTTACAGTTGTTTCGCTCATCAGAAATTACCCAAACCAAGAAATTCCACTGATGCCACTGGGCAAGCGACGCAAACCGTTAGCTACGCATAGCAAAAGAAAGGAAGAAGAAGAAGAAAAACATTGATAGATCTCCATGGTATATTTAGTTAGTTATAGTATACTGGCTGTTGGGTTTGTGTGTCAGGCAGAGGCAACTCTTACCACGAGCAACTGCATCAGCATTGGCATCAGCATCACTGTTGACCATCTTCACTGAGCCATAATTAACAGGTCGCACGCACGCGCGCAACAAGAACAACAACAATGCGTGGTTGAGCTATTGTAACTACTTTTGTGTATACAAAATACAAGATATAAGCTACACAGCTGTGTGTGCCACTTATTAATCGATTTAAACGAATAAATCTTTCGCAATTATAATTGCAAAGAAATGTTGATAAACGCATGGCCAAGACACTTGAAAATGCCAGCAAGTGTTTGGTATAGCCTTTGTTTTGATTTGCTTTTATACCTTTACCTTTTCCACAAACACACACACACACACACACACATATATATATATATATATAAATATATACCTCGTGTTGGTAATTAATGCGAACTCTTCAGATTTCACTTGTCTTTGGGCCATAATGCTATTGTTCATTTTGTTGCCATTGATTGCTCTAGAATTTGTTGGTTAATTATAATGGCAGACGGGGCCTCAGTTCGTTTAACAATTTTATGCTTGCTCATTGAGTACAGCGAGCACTGGATACTGAGTACTGAGTACTAAGTACTGAGTCTCGACTGAGTACCAGAGCCATCAGCCATAAATCGTGCGTGTGGCCAAGTCAAGTTCACGCCTTAAGTGCTCTGCTCTATACTTGGATCGATTTCTTGAAGATACTCTAAACTCTACACTCAACTGCAGTGACATCATCGCTGTACATAAGCTGAATAGCTAGGGTATTGTTTAGTCGTATAATATTTAAGAATAACTTAAGAGTTTTCTACATTTACTTTTAATGGATTCGGTGAATATTATTTTAATTTAATTTATATTTTTTATAAATTACAAAAATCAGTATTAACAAAAATATTCTACTTAAGCAGCTTCTTGTGTCTTTGGTCTAATCATAATTTGAGCAAACTTAAGAACATTTCTCTGCCATGGATACCAATAGAATCCACTGTTGTAGTTGCCATTTAGATTGCTACAAAGAGTTACATAATAAATACATATTAAACTATAATGCATAAACATAGTTAATAACTCACCAATGATAACAATTGTTGAACCACCAACCGGAACTGTTCTCATCTGCGCAATTTCTATCGCTGTTATCATTATCTTCATCGAAGGTGGAGAACTTCATATGATTATGATGAATCAATCCATCACCAGCAGTACCAGAGTATGTGCCAAGTGAACTTATTGCAAATGAAGCATCTTCGTTACCAATCGCAAAACTATCATATTGAGCATATCGAGTTTCATTATTCAAATTCTGTAGATAGATATAAAGTTCATGGGGCTGGGATTTGGTAATTAAATGAAGTTTATCGAGTCCTATAAAGAATTCTCCCTGCAAGTCACCAAAACCCGCTTGATAATCTCTCCAGTTGCGATTGAAGTTCACTTTCCCATCAAGGCGACGCTGTATTACTGTCCACCCAGAACCAGCTAAAGTCGAGTCACATGGCACTTGGAAAGGCTCCGATCCGGGCACCTTGATAGCATGCAGTTCAGTTGATTTGCACAGACAGCTGGAGGATTGACATTTGTTCGATTGTTGCACATAAGAAGAGAGTTCAGCTTTTGATTCCATCAGTTGCTTCTCCAGTTGCTCAAGTTGTTCCTCCTGCTGTGCCGTTTTGATGTTTAACATCGCAATCAGTTCCGCTTTATTAATCAAAGTTCTTTGTATTTGCTCAATTATAGTTTGCAGCCCGGTCAATTCTCTCTGCAGACTTGCGATGGTTTGCTATCAATTTATATCACTTTATAAATGCATTTCAAATAGAAACAATTACTCACAGTTTCAGCGGCTTTACAGCTACCTAAACACGTTAAAAAACAAACAACAATTAGTTGCTTCAACATTTTTAAGAACGATTTCAACATGCACAACCTTTGCCTAATCACAACAAATCAAAACTAATTCAAGCGTCGATTTAAGCACAACGTTGAAGTCTTAGTACTTGTCTTTTCACAAGATTTCTATTTAATATACTGAACTATTGAGTCTTGCTTATATTATCAGCTTTTTATTGTAGCATCTTTTTTTATAAACACTTACTGAATATATTTGCAGGAAACCTAGGTCAATTTATAATCTAATCTCATTGTTTTATAATATTCTATAGTCGCTAAACTAAGTCAAACAGATAAAGCCATTTAAATTGCATTATCAGCAAATTCTTCTAAACTTTATTATATAATTCTGTTTACTTTTGAGTTTGAAAATAAATCACTTTTTTATATTTGCAAGAAAGAAATCTACAAAACTAAGTAAAAAGGAAGAACTTTTGCTCTCAAATTATAAATATTATTAATGATTTAGACATAATATATATTAAATGGTTTAGCAATGAATAGAAAGGGAATTTTATAAAAAAATAACATTTACAAAAAAAAAATAAAGTTTGACGATTTCTTGTGAATTTATTAATATTATGATTATAATAGAAATATTTTACACTTCTTTATTTCCATCACTTACTTAATTAACAGAAAGAAATGGAAATTAATTAATTAAATATTTTAATTAAAATAAATAAATAAATATTAATATTATAATTATAATAGAAATAATTTTCACTTCATTATTTCCAATACTTAATTGATTAAAATAAATAAATTGAAATTAAATTATTAATTAAACATTTTAACTAAATTAAATATTTATTAATATTATAATTATAATAGAAATATTTATCACTTCTTTATTTCCATTACTTACTTAATTAATAAAAAGAAATTGAAATTAATTAATTAAATATTTTAACTAAAATAAATATTTATTAATATTATAAATATAATAGAAATCATTGCATTAAATTTTTGAAAAATTTTTTGAATATTTAAAACTGTTTTCAGTAATTATTTGTAGTTTAAAATTAATAGCATATAATACAAAAATACTTAATTAAATTCATAGTAATTCGCGAATATTTCAGAATGAACTTTTAACTTTTATGTATTGCGTATACGCAAAAAGTAATTCTCTCAATCTCTGTCTTTCTGTCTTTCTGTCTTTCGCTATTCCTTTCTCTCATTTTCTTAGTAACTTGCATTTATATATATTGTCCTCATTTCCTTTCCATTTCCATTTACTTTTATAGCTATTTAATAGCTAGTAGACCTTTTGCCAACTGTTACATTCACTCACAGTTTATATGCCCTTTACATTTACTTGATGGCTGCAGGGTATTACAAAAGCTTGCTGAAAGTTGTTGTTGTTATTGCTGTTGTGAATATGTATATTTATATATATTTTTTTTCTCTGTCTAAATTATCGCGATTGAACTTTGTTGCCACTGCTGCTGCTGCTGCTGCTGCTGTTTCCGCTGCCGCTGCGTCTGCCTCCTCTGCTGCTGGTGCTGCCAATCGAAGCAATCAATAGAATCGAAAACAATCAAAGAACCCTCGAAGTAGAAATGAAGCTGAAGCTGTAGCTGTTTCAGTGGTCAGTTTCAGTTTAAATAGTCGCGCAGTTCATTTGATTGCTTGCCCTGAGAATGAGATTGAGATTGAGACAGAGACTGCGATGGAGATGGTGACTGAGGCTGAGACTGGGGGATTTATATCAATGGCGAGTCTATTGACTGACTGGCTATCCCGCTGTTTCTGTTTGCCGACAAAGTCAAAGGCAAACATGCCGACCACGAGCTCACAAAATTTCAATTGAATGAGCTCGATGCGAGCGATCTTTGATTTGTGCCAGGGCACAGAGCACATCTCAGATGAGATCAATGGAGCGTACTGGACGCATATCCCAGCACTGCTGAGCGGAGTTTGGACCTGGAGTTGCTGCTGTTACCGTTAGACGAGCTACGACAAGAACTCAAAGTCATGGGTTTTGCTTCATTAACATTATGGATAGTTGCAGAAAATTTACATTTTGCTAGAGCGCGCGACATGCAGCTTTTGAATTATATTTGCCAAAGATGGAGTTGAAGCTGGAGTTGGAGTTGAAGTTGAAGTTGGAGTTGGAAGTTGCAATCACCGCGGGGCAGACGTAGCATGTGGCCAAGCCAAGTGCAGTGTAACGGTAAAATGCCGCTGGCAATGATGTCTTTGTGGGTCAGTAGGTTACGAACAAGCCTCGCAGCCGTAGCCAGTTAGACAGGGTATATGAAGATGTTTGCTCTCCCAGTTGTTGGCCAAGCATTTGGCCATTTGACGCTCTACAAGCCATTGGGCCATGGCTACTGCTCGTAAATTACATGCAACTAATTGAGGATGTCAACTGACATGTCTCACTTCAATTAAGCACCGCCATTTGTTAGTTTCCTGTACACAAACAGAGCTGCAGCATGACCACGACGCGGTCATGAACAGCAAGAGAGATAGACTCATAGAGAGAGAGAGAGAGAGAGAGAGAGAGAGTGATTGAGACGGGGGGGAGGGCATCACATACTTATACTCGCATATATCTATGATTTACTTATGCAAGTTGAAAGCATGAATACTCGTACTCACACTTGGTACTCGTCTAAAGGCAGCGCACGCTGTGCTCTATAGAGATATAAAGCCAACGAGATCGTGACAGAAATAATGCATATAAAAATGTATATTATTAGCGTTTAACAGGCGCAGAGCAAAGCAAAAGCCACAGCATGGCCAACAACCAACAAAATGGCCATTGTTAGGCCAAGAAAGCAATTTAAAATGCAGCCCCGCACATTGGGCTCAAGCCAATTGAAATTGCTTTGCGAATATTGCATTAAATATTACAGGAAGTTATAAAAAGCAACAGTATTAAAATAAGTCTAAGATACAAAAAACTAAAAGATATTTTTTTTATATATTTATTAAACATATTACATAATGCATCGATCGGGACGCGAACTTTCAATCCCTTGATTGTCATGCTAAGGCTCCAAGCCCTGAGCCACTGCCGAAGGACAACGGCGCGCGACAAAATCAAAACAAACAAAGAGAATCAATATTTATATTTCTCTTTCATTGCGCGATTTGTACGTTTCTTTTGCTTCATACTTATGCTCTCTCATTATCGTTCGTTCATGGAAGAGAGCAGCAATAGTGAGCGAAGGGAACTACCGTTGCATTGCATGCGTTGCTGTGCATGCATGTATAACTGTATGTGTGTCTGTTTACAATGAGACACTTAAGCACTAAGCCAGACACGTATTTTAGAATTTCTCTGCAAGTTTTATACCCTGTGCCCATTATTTAATTAGTTTTTATTATAGTTCTCATTTTAATAATAATATTAATTGTATGCAATTCCTGTGTTTAATCAGTTTCATACCAGTGTGCAGGCAAAGTCAGTGCCAGCTAAAAATAAAAAGAGTCAACGCTTTGGCATGTCTATGCAGCGATCTGTGTGCAAGCCCTGCCGCCAGAAAAGGCGACATGCATGCGCAGACATGTAGCATATGGCAGGCAGAGAGGCTGACACAGACAGAGAGACAGACAGAGAGGCAGACAGCGAGACAGCGCATGAGCTGTTGAGATAGACAGTCAATCTTATGGCTGGAGACAGCCACGAAGACGACGACGGTATTGTTGTTGTTGTTGTTGATGCTGTTGTTCTTGTTGTTGTTGTTGCGGGCAGCAGCATCATTAAATTCGTTTAAAGCATGGCTTGGGCGAAAATATTTTGGCATAGGCCAAGTTAAGACAAGCCAGGTTTGTGGCTAAAAACTGAGACTGAGTCTGGCAGCGTCTACAACGTCGTCTACATCATCACGACTTTAGCTTTGGTACTCACTTGTAATGTATGCGCGTCCCAGGCCAAAAGCAGCGCAACATTTGCAGCTGCCGCATTTCGTTGAACCTTCAACTTGACTTTGAGCCAAAAACAGCAAAGCAGCCAAGCAGCCAACCAACCAAGCAGCAGCCATAGCAACCATTGAGCATTTTTCAATTTGGCTTGTATCTGCCATAAGGAATGGGCCTCCAAATCGTTGCTTTATCAGCCGCATGGGGGCTCAAGTTCGAGATCATGACACTGATTCACTGATTGTTTTGCCATTGCAATAAAAAATGTTTCGTTTTTTTTTTTTTTTTGTTCAAAACCCGCCGCCAGCTGCTGCCGCCACTTTGATTAGGCGAAATTGCAACACCCCCTCTTGGCCAAAATGCATGTAGATGGGCACAGCTTAATTAGCTGGCTGGCAAGCAAAACCAGGCCAAGTCAGGCCAATGCGGCCATCCAGCGGGCAAAGCCGTAAAGCCTACACATGTGCCATGGCTGGCTGGTAAAAGAGGTCAACGTTAGAGACACATAGACAACAACAACAACAACAACAAATGTAATACATTGCCAAAAGGAGATTTAAGACAAGCCTTCCCGCTTTTGCCGCTTTTGCCGTCTCGTCTGCCGTCTCCTTGGCGTGAGAAACTCAACAACAGAACGTGCATAGCCCAAGGGTTCGAAACTTGGCTTATAATTTATGTCTGCACCAATGCAATTGTGGAACGTATCTTGATACCCTGTCTACCCTTGGCTGCTGCTCAAGGCTGAGTGTGACTTAAGGGAGCCACAGCAAATGATTATGCATTTGGCAATTGGGCCTGCGGTCAGCGTTTGGTCAAAAGGCCAAACATGAAATCAAAATCAAATTGTTAGTTAAATGTATAATAACCAAGTGACATCACTTACCACACAATGCCTAGCCAAGCTAATACTTTGTGGTAACAACAACAACCAAAACAATTTGGCTTAGTCACTCAACAGAAAACTCAATGAGTCAACATTGATTTTTATTATATATCCAATGCTTTTGTTGTTAAACATGATTGTTCTTTATTCATTATTGTCGTTGTTGTTGTTGTTGTTGTGCATTTGCATGGAAGTGGAGCATTGTGAATGCATTTGATTTGGCCATTGACACGAATATGCCCAAAACTGTACCTTAATAAAAACGCAAGAAATTCTATTGCTATAAATCATAGCCATAATCGATTGCCACAATCGATCTATTGGGCCACACAAACAAACACCACGATATATGCATGTATAACATTGTTCATGGCACGATCCAAAAATAATAAAATGAAATAAACTGTTAATTGTTCAGTGTGCACATTAAAAAAGGGTGCAGTGGGTCAGTGGTTCGGTGTGTGTGTGTGTGTAACTTTGTGACTGGCTTCGTTCTGGTCACGTGTGCAGCTGTTGAGATAAGAGCTCATTGCAAACACTTGACGGTTCAAGTGCATTGGCCAACAGCCTAACAACCAATGCACTTACACCCCAGTACATGCAACACTAAACACACTCATACGCCCCGTTGGACACACCCAATAAATTTGCATATACAAGCTGTTTGAGTGTCTCTGCCTCTGCCCCTGTCCTTGTCTCTCTCGCTGCTTATTCTGTTGTATATGAAGCGCATAGAGCGATTATCTACTGATACTTATGCAGTTCGATTATAGCAATAACTCAGCTATTCTGATCAGTCCAGTGATTAACACTTAGAAGAGTCTCTTTGCACTGCAAGAATTGGCGAGAAAGTATTTAATTTATTTGATTAATATGAATTCTTCTATTCTTCTAAATATAAATAATATAATTGTTTTAAAAATTATATATATTACCTTTTACTTTTTACTAAAGAAGTATTATTCTAAATATTAGTATTATAACATGAGTTTTAAGCTAACAATTAATTAAGAACATTAGGAAAAACTCGCTCATTTTTAATTTAATTATCAAGTTTAAATCAATATAAAGCAGATTGAAAGAACACGAATATTAATAGTTTTTTTATTTAGTTAGTAATAACTTAAAATTATTTTATTTTAGTTTGACAATTTCCTAAGATAAACAAACGTAGACAAAAAGTAATTAAATAAAATTTAAAATTTTTAGGTTCAACTATATTCGACTCTGAATGTTCTTAAAGTATTTATAAATAGCTAAAAAGAGTCCGAAAGATTGAATATTGATCCCTGATTCTCTACTAGTTAGTTAGTTCCTTTAAAATAATATTTTGATCAATTTGTATATGTATATATATGTATTTGTATGTGTGTGTAAAACATACATATACAGTTTGCAGCTCAGCACTCACTGTGGATGCTAAGTGCGGCGAGCTTTCTATACACTTCTTAAAGCACGCTGCACGCAATCACTGCAGCTGCTCGCACACACGTGCATGCTCCCGACAATGAGCTTGCTTAACTGATCACACACACACATGCATAGACATTGCTGTGAGCACGCACTGCAGTGTTTACTCTCTGCGGCACTCAGCTGCTCACACATGAATGCTAATTGCAGAGAGTTCACTCACACATTAATGTCAATGTGTATGTGTAATGCTGCAGAATCGCATACACTCATTTCAAGAATACTTAAATCAAACAATTAAACAGTTTAAGTATTGTAAATAATTTATTGTGTTTGTAGCTTAAATTTAAATATGAGAATGTTTAGCAGACTCGGAAGGCAACCTACTAAACTTGACAAATATCTTACTAATTAATCATATTACAATTAATTAAGTCCTTTTATCCAAACACATTTAATCCTGCTATCACTCATATCCAAACACACACTCTCTCTCTCTTTCTACCACTCTCTCTCTCTCAGATATCCGATTCCCAAAATATCTCACAGCCGAATGGCACACAGCACACACAGCGCAAACAGTTGGAGGTGCTGCGCACCGCCAATGGCGCCATGCAGGTGATACGCACACAGACAGTACAAAAGTCATCATCCACATCCCGTTGGTCCACCTCCTCATCCACCACAACCACCCGCAGCAGTGCCACGCCCATGCAACTATGGGCGCCCAAACATAGTCAAGGCGTTGACATTTCTGAGCTTAATGACAATGATCATGATGATCATGATGGCGAAGATGATGATGATGATCGCATACTTAATGGCAGCGATGCTGGCGTCGCCGTCGTCACTCTCGACAATGAATCTCCAACTGCATCCATAGCAAATTATGGCCATGGCCAGGAGCTAGTTGATGATCATGTTGATTTTGTTGTGATTAATGGCAACTCGGACGCTGACGACGTCGCTCATTTGCACAAACTTGGCCACAATTTGTTACCCGATACCGCGCCAAGTTTCAAATTGAGCAATCTAATGGTAAGTTGTGCCCACCGCTATCCCTCAATCCATCCTACGCCCTAGCCTCCCAGACTTCCAGCCTGCCTCAAAATGCGGTAGTGGCAGCTGCTTTGGGCCGTAATTTTTCATTCGCTTGTTGGCGGCTCATTAGCATGCTGCGTTGTTTGCTTTTCGCTTCTCTCTTTTTGCTTCTCATTTCTATATAATTTCTTTCTCACTCTTTTGGCTTGGTTTTCTTGTGCTTACACTGCAATCTGCTTATCCTGGCCATGGCAATGACCGAAACTGATCAATTGCAACGCTTAACAATTTGTTTTACTGGGGAGAAAGTATTGAAATGTTAGGAAAACTTACTCTTATAATATCTACATAGATTATTGTATTTTCAATATTCAGGCTTACATTTAGTAGAGGTCAAAGCTTTGGACCACAGCGCTTACTGTGTATGCTAAGTTCGGCGAGCTTTCCCTGCGCTTCCTTATTCACGCTGTATGCAGTAACTACAGCTGCTCACACATACATGCTTGCTCACTGCAATGAACTTGCATAGATATTGCTGTGAGCACGCATTGCAGTGTTTACTCTCTGGAGCGCTCAGCTGCTCATACATGAACGCTAATTGCAGAGAGTTTGCCCTTTTGCTCACACATAAATATCAATGTGTATGTAATGCTCAATGAAGCAGACTCGCTTACACTCATTGCGAAGGTTGGTGGGAGGCAATAGAATGCAAAAACACAGCAGGAGATACAAATCTCTCTCACACAGTACAAATCAAAGAAAATTAAAAGCAATTTATACATGTGACAGATTTTAAATAGATATTTGTGAATTATTAGAACTTGGCTAATATATCATCAGATCGATGCCAGACAAAAACGACCACGCTCTGTATATGATTCTAATGAAGCGCCTGGCAACATTCGATTTTAATAGGCAAGCTCAATTAAGCATTTAACACTTAAGCCAAATTTATGAACAGCAATCGAACCATTTTGGCAACCAGACATTTGGGTCATGACTACAAAGGAAATTCTGGCAAGGCCAACGCTGTATCGAATCTCTCGGCACCGCTCATTAGGCAAACAGCAAAATGTCTTTAATTATTGGGTCTACCAGGGAAAGGGGGCACAGCCTCGTCTCCATTTCTCTCAGTGTTCAAAAGTCGAGGTAGACCAGACGCTCGAGCCAAGTTAAACGCCCACAAATGAAATTGCCATGCCCATCAATCTTAACACGCTCATTTCTTTGTCTATTGTTTTGAATTTATTTGGAATGTGTGTTTTTTATTGTATTATATGTAATTATAAAAAAATATAGAAAAGCTAGAAAATATTTTGATATCTGCGTTCTACTAACATTATTTATAATATAATTAATATTATATAGTAACTTAAACATTATTAAAAAAATATATTACTTGACTGAATTTACGTAAAAACTTATAAAATTGTATCAACTATACGTTAAGATCCACGATATCTATTAAGATCAAGAGTAAATTCTGGCTATTAATTAATTTGCTCAAGAACTCTGTAGAGGTTCTTCTCACTTGCATAATCTGCACACAATCTCAGCTTAAACGCCCAACAGTCAATTAATGCGCTTATATTATGCGGAAATTCATTAAAGAGTTAAGCTGAAAGTGAAGAACTTCCTTGTGGAACTCCTTCTGGCAACTCTGCAGCAAGCAGTGCACCCACACTATAAATAATAAAAACACAACAAGAGACAAACACAGAGAGAGAGAGAGATAGAGAGAGAGACACTAATGCGTTCCAAAACTGCTTTTGTTTGCCATTTACAGAAAAGCAGTTCGAGTATTTCAAGCCAAAGCAGCAACAACTCAAATTTAACAACTGCAACGGCAACAACAGCAGCGGTTGGCAACACCCACAGAAATGCGGGTAAAATAAGCCTACATGCAATTGTTGGCCAGACGACGACGACAACAACACCATCGCCATCATCATCATCATCGGCAATATCATCATCAGCATCAGCATCATTATCAACGTGGCCCAAGCGATTGGGACTGACGGAGCAGGCTGACTTATATGGCCAGAACAACAACAACAACCACAACAACAGCAACAGCAACAATAAACGCCGCGTGGGCGTCTCAACTGAAGCTGCTAGCGATGCTGACGTAGCCGTTGTGGCCACGCCAACGCTGCGTCGTGATTTGGAAAGTTTCCGGCATTATAACGATGACGCCGCCATCGCCGCCACCACCACCGCCGACGACAACGACGATGATGATTTGCGGTAAGTGCTTGAAATTCAATTTGAAATCAAAATGTTCATGGCATTATTTGATTGAACTTGCTGCCAAAAACACTTGCAGGCTCAGTGCTCGCCATCAGCGTCGCCAGCAGGTGTCCCAATCCGTGTATGCACCACCCTTGCCATCTAGCCTTGGCAGCCTGCAACGCTCGCGTTCGATATCCACGGATGATCTCAGCAACGATTGGCAGCTGGAGGAGGAAGAGCAACCGTGTGGCGATTGGCGACGTGTCAGCAAATTGCGACGCTCGTTTCAATCACAGGATTATCATAAGGTATCGACTAGACCACGTCCACGTCCATTGGATTTGCCCAGCAGTTCGGTGAGTGTGGCACGCATACGGGCCGAGCTGGAGAACGGACGACGCCTCAACACGGCCATGCGCAACAATCACGTCGATCTGGCAGCCCTGGACAACATATTGAACCCGAACATTCCAGCCACAACCTCCCAGTCTTTCAGCAAGCCACAGGTGGCGAAGCGTAGCACGTTTCTTACAGCCGAATCGCTGCAAGAGATACGTGGCAAGCTGAAGAAACTGTCCGACGAGAGTCTGTACAAGGAGGACTTTCTGGCCCATCAGGCCACCGCCAAACCCGCTACGATTGAGATTCTGCAAACTCCTGAGCCAGCACCTGCACCACTCGCACCGCCATCCGCATTTCGTGCCGTGCACAATACACACAGCTTGGAGACGCGTCAGCGACCCAAGGACACCAGTTCCAGTGAGTGGCATTTGCGACGTAAATCCTACGGCTTTGAGAAGATGTCGCCACCCGAAAATCGTAGCATATTTCGCGTGGATGCCTCCACAGACAGCGGCTTAGGTCGTTCCGGCGAACAGCTGGGCAATTGGTCGCCCACAGAGCGTACAGCTGCGTCTGCCAATGGACCTGGTTCCACCATTATACACTTTGGCCGACAGCAACCCGGTCCACCGGACAGCCCAAACGAAGCCGAGCTTAGCAAGCGACATTCCATTGCCGTGGAGGAGACTTGGCGTGATATACGAAAAACATCGCAGGTAAGCAAAAAGAACACAAATCAAAATCAGCCTCAGATCCTGATATCGTTAGAGCTTTGGGTGTGACCATAACTACATTTTTGATTTTGGCGCAAGGGAAATTTATAAACAGCCAAATCAGAAATTTAAATTATATCTGTATCAGTTGCAGAAATCCCTGTAATGTGTAATCCATTTTTATAATATTTATTCTTCTCAATTTAAGTATTAATGATTAGAACAATAACTAATTTTCCAACGGATCGAATTGCATCAAAACATCGAGCTAAAATCCAATAAGATCGCCTAAATCTGCGCTCCGATACTTATCTTCCAGTTAATACCGATAAATTGCACTTAATATACTAAATACTACGATATAATTAATCGATATATATTAACAAGTAATAAATATGTGCGCTATGGGTTTTGAATTTTTCAGTATAATTGAATAAATGAATTAATTAAACTTTATTTTTTGCAGGTGCATGTAAATGGCGAACCCGTTAATGGCAACAGCAACAGCAACAACTCCAGTCATTTGCAACGCAGCAGTGCCCAGAAGCGCGTGGAATTCTGCAAGACGGAGGTTCACTTTGCCGCGGAGTCCGGCCGTGTTAATATTGTGGAAACTGATGGAAAACCGCCGCCCACACAGAACTTTCGTCGACGTCGGCGCACTGCGAGTGGTCCATTGCAGAGTCTGGTCAAGTCGGCAAGTGTAAGCAGCAGCATTAGCTCCAGCACGAGCACCAGTTCCAGCTCCAACAGCAATGTCACTCACTTTGGTGACGATCCGACTGTGCGAGCCAAAACTATTGCCTCCAGCACTGTGGCCTATCGAGCCACGTTAATGGAGCCACCAGAGCTGATCACACAGCCTGTGGCGGGCACACAAGTGACGGTTATCACTACGACACCGAAAACGATATTAGAGCCCCGCTACAGTTTGCTGGAGTCGACCAGCTCGACGTCCAGGCATAGTTACACTTCCACCAGTGGCGTGGATACAACGGATAACGAGACCGACGAGCTGGCCAACATACGTGGGATATTGAAGAACAAACCCGTTAAGCCGAAACCTTATCATCTGGGCGAGAATATCGAGAATGCCGATGTTCTCTGGAGTGTGCCAGCTACGATCAAAAGTGAACGAGAGAGCAGTCCTCCAACTCGAGAGAGTGGTGAGTCATTTTAGTATATACTAGACATAACTCTGAGATATATTACCCATACATATATATATAGTCCTAATTAATTCCTGGCTGAATTACATTTGTCAATCTTTTGGCAGCAAATTCAGCTCATGAGACTTACAACAACATTTGCATAATATATGTATTTGTGAAGCCAATGCAAAATACAATTACAATTTGGAGCATTTCTCTGCTTATCTACAGTCTTCTTTGCCTATGCTTGGAGCACAGCAAAAACACTTGCATATGTTTTGTTGTTGCATTGCTTTGAGAATGCGTACAACTGCGGCTGAGTATTGCGTATTGTTATTGTTCTGTTTTCGTCGACTACAAAGAAGGGAAAATAAAATGGCGTAAGATAACGGAGTGTGTTTCGCTGTTGTTGTTCTTATTTACTCAAACAAAATTACTTAGTGAATTGATACAAACGATTACACTTAACTTATTAACGAGCATTTAAGTTGAATTAAGAGCCATATCAATATGCTAGTTAAACGATTATTTTATATTAGCAATCTTATGAAAAGAATTAAGTTTAACACAGTTATAAAACTCTAACGAGCTCAAATAATTATAGTTTATTAAACCAGATTTACTCAATGACTTCCCTTTTTTATTTTTATGTATCTCATTCAATCTGCAAATCAACAATAGCCAATGGCGACTCACCGATAACCACCAAATCGGTGGCTGAACGTGTGCGCATTGTGGAGCAGCGGCAATTCGATAAACAACAACAACTACAGCTGCAACAACAACAACAGCAGCAGCAACAGCCCTCGCCTGCTGGCAATGGTTACTCCACGAAGATCAATGTGAGCCTCGGAGCCGAAGAGTGGCCAGAAACAGGTTGGTATATTCAAAGAATAAGGAAAGAAAGATACAAATTAACTATTTTAGCTGTTTGTGCCTGTAGCTCGTAATTATTTTAGTGTCTTGTGTTTTGTCTTGATTTGTTATTGTATTTCTATGCGGTTTTGTTGTAAACTCCTCTACTTGTCTCTCAATTAGCGTCAAGTCTCGTTGTACTCAATACTTGAACTCGTAATGCATGTCTAATTTGTCGCTTCTGCTCGCCTCGCCATTAAGTCAAGCTCCTAACTCTCAAAACTTCACTTTCTAACCTATAAAACTGTTAACCAGTGTTGGGATCAATAAATTTGGAAATCATTTAACTAAATTTCATCGTTATTTAAAAATTGTATAACTTCTGGACTCGAAAATAAAATTACAATATTTATTCACCAAAATAAATAAAGTTAATGTGGAAATTTAAGTTAATTTAATAAAATTTTAAATGCACAAATATTTTAAATAATTTAAAAATAAATATAAATAAGAAAATAATTTTTATAAATAAAGTTAAAGTAGAAATGCAAATTTTAAATACACAAAAGTTTAAATAAATTAAAAGTATATATTAAATAACTTTAAAAAGATTTTAAAATATATTTTGATTGAATTGAGTAAAATAAAATTTAAAATATAAAATATATTTAGAAAGCGTAATTTATATGAATTTTTAACATTGTTTTAAATATTTATTTACAAAACTTTATTTGAATTAATTTAAATTTGAGGCCCAATAAATTCTTTTAAATTATCACATTAACTAAAAAATAAAGTTTGTAATTTTTTCAAATAACTTTTCAATTCATAATATTAATATTAACACGAAAATTAATTCTAAACATGCAATCACAATGAATTAATCCCAACACTGCAATTAATCCAAGTGCAAATCCATATCATATCAGAAAAAAAAGAAACCAAAACAAACCACCAACAACATTTTTCGCACATTTCCCCATCGCAGGTGCTACAGGTCGTCGTCGCAGCAGTGCACAGGAGCTGGTGCTGCAGGATTTGCGCGCTCATCAGCGCATCCTTGACGAGGGCCTCAAGTCCACATCGCTGATCATGAAAACAATGCGCTCCGCCAGCGAATTCGATGAGGCCATGCGTCGTCTGAGCATAGCTTCAATCGAGTCCGCTCTGATACAGCCCACAATTGTGGTGCCCACGCCCATGTTGCGTTCCCATAGCTATCAGGAGGAGAGCTCTCGTCGCACCTCGACAACATCGATAACCAGCAGCGATCTATTTGGCAGTGCTCTATATGATTCATTGCCACGCACTCCACTGGCACCGCCACGCCTCAAGCTGTTGGGCAATACACAAATACCAGTTAGCCAACAGTTGACGCAGCTGCGGCGGCTTTATGATGCAGCTGAGCAGGAGGAGGACAGCGCCGATGAGGAGGTGAAGCGTTATTTCCGCGAGAACAGTAATAGCGATAGCGGAGGTGGCACACAGGGCAGCTCCTCGCCTGAGGATGTTATCCTCAAGGGCAGCGAGTACTCGAGCAGTTGGAGCCGGCTGAAGGCCAAACGTACCATCTGGAAGATCGAGGCGCAAGAACAAACACTAAAGCGTGCAGGTAAACTTCGTTTAATCCCACTAATGTGGATTTCGGTACATCCTGAGGTTCAGGTAGAGGAGTTTACTTAGTGTCTAGGGCCAAGGCAGCTTGCTCCATTCCATAAGTTACTTTAACAATGCTTCTTTTCCTGTTTCGTATTGCAGATCTGCCCAAGTCCAATGTGATGAACATTGCTCTACATGCCCCAAGATTACAGAAGCCCAAACCGACGCCGCCGACACTACACATTGGTCAATTGGTACCTGTGGCCAAACCCAGGACACTGCTGGTGCAACCACAGTCGATAGTGCAGCCACCACACGCGCAGGACAATGGCGATGAGTCTGGCAACGAATCCCTGAAGATTGTGAAGGAGGCACGCGGTGCTCGCAAGCTGCGTGAGCATGAACTCTCCTACTTTGGAGTGCAGCATTCACCGACGCCTCAGCAATCTGCCAAGTTGCAAGCAACTCCTAATCCACGACGCACGCTGCCCACACGCAGCAAGTTAAGCCACAACGAAGAAGCAGCAACAAAAGCAACGACAGCAACTACAACAACAACAACAACGACCACGAAGTGGCAACTGTTAAACGATCGACCCGATTTGCTTAGGCACAGCCCACAGGGCAACGATGATAGTAACGATTACCCGGAGGATGATGAGCATTGCTATGAGAACATTGCCAACGAGTTGACCACCACATTCCGTGTGAAGTCCCCATCGCCGGGTAGCTACGAGCGCAAGACGGATTTGCAACGCGATGCACAGATACTCAGCGAGATGACACGCAACGCTGATCAAACATTGAAGGTATGAGCCAATAATCCTTAACTGATTTCTATTAACAACCTTCAATATCTGCAGGCACTCTCCGATGAGGCTGCCTTCAAGGATCAGCGACGTCGTTCCTGCTCGCTGCAACGACGCAGCGCCAAACCGTTGGCCACCATCAATGAGAAGGCCTACAATGGCGATGTTAAGGCATTAAGTGTGGCACGTGGCACCTTTGCCTCTGAGGCGCGTCGCAACTCACGTCAATCGACGCCCTCACCGACCCGGGCACGCAGCTCATCGCAGTCATCTATTGAGTGTTGTCCCCGCGACCGTTCGCGTTCCAGTTCACGTGAGTCCATGACCCAGGGAGGCGGCTCCTCCGACGATCAAATGACAAAGCAACGCGTTGAACGCCTGCGCATGCGCACGCCAAAGCGAGAGAAGTCTCGCCATGATTCAACCGAACAGCGATCGTCGAGACAGAACAGCAAACCACGTAGCAGTTCCAATGCGGCACCAGAGATGAAACGTTCGCATCACCACAGTCGACACCGAGAGAAGGAGCATCACAGCAGCGATCGCTCGGGCAAGCATAATCCGGGCTCAGTTGCCGTATCCAGCTCTGGAGGCAGTCGCTTGTTGCGCTCATCGCGTGTCAGCGAAGAGAGCCGTCCACGCAGCATCTCACATCGCACGAGCGAGCGAGAAAGAGAACGAGAGCGTGAACGTGAACGTTCTCGCGGCAGTGAGAAGCACCGAGAAGAGCTCACACGCTCGCGTGGTAAGTTAGCTGCTCTGTAGCTGTAGATTGAAAGATTGTCTAAGGTTGTCACCTTGTCTCTTTTGTCATAATCTCTTGCCATATGCGAATGCGAATGCATGTGTATGTGTGTATATCTATTGCAGACTTGTTTGTTTTGGGCTTGCTCATATTGGGTGCCACACAACCGCTTAGACTCCGCAAACGCTTTAGGTTAGCTAGCCACAAGTGCCACAAAAACACACACTCAGTATCCACATATGTACTACATATATCGAAACTAAGCCCCACCAAAAATGCAGAAACTGGCAATAGATCATAGCTTGATGAGCCTCAAGGCTGTTGCCCACAGCACTCAGCACTTATTTCTTTACACCGCAGAGCTGGGAATGAAATTATAAATAATAAAGCATGATAGATCGCTTAATATTATATAAAATAAAAATAAAACAGAATAGAAATTATACTTCATTTTAATATATACTTAAAGTATAAATCATATTAAAGTATAAATAATATTTAAAAGCAGAACAGAATAATATGTAGTACTTGAAAACGAAAAGGAGATTATAAAGTGATAGTACATTTTTAAAAATCAAAAAAAAAAAAGAATAGAATTTATAGTTATAGAAAAAATTAATGAAAAGGAAATTTGAAGTATATGCAATTAAACTTATAGACATTTAGTCTTAAAAAAAAAAAAAAAAAAAAAAAAGGTTTCTCTTTATTGATATTTCATATTGATAGTTTACTTAAGAAAAGTTATAAAAAATAAAGGGAAATAATATGAAAGTTATAAATACGTAAAACTTAAAAAATGATAGAGAATCTCAAATATTCGCTTCGTTTAGAATAGAATAGAAATTGCAAAAAATATATACAATAGAATAGACTTTTTAGATGTGTAGTACTTCAAAAAATAAACAAAAAGCGTTTAATAGAATTTTTAGAAAATAAAAATTGAATATAGTTTATAGATTTATTATCCATTTATAGATTTTTATTAAAAATTAGTTTTATTGCAAGTGAAACTAAGAAGTTCAATAATCCATTTATTAGTTTAATTAGTCAATTAAATTAAAGGAGTCGAACTTTCTTAAAGAGCACTATAATTCTTCACCTTAATTCTTAACATTAAGGGAAATAATAAATTGAATAGAAAACTGTAGAAAAAGTTGGAGTTAAACAAAATTTAATTAATTAATTAGAAAAATTGCAATAAAATTCAAAATAGAGCAAAACAATTGCTTAAATTTCTCTCTAAGGCAGAAGCAAATAAGTATATTATGAAGTATTTAGAAAAGTCATTTCATTCCCAGCTGCAAACAGTTACATATTTACACCCTACATACACACGTACACACACACACACACACACACATCCATACAATAAAGCAGCTAGTCTTAACCAAGTTAACAGTCGTAGCAAAATCAATTCAATTGGTTGTTCTAACTCTCTCATAATCACAACTTGACAACGTATTGCAAACTCATCAAATTCCATACACAGGTCACTCCAGTCGCTCGAGACACAGTGAACAGGCAACAGCAACAACAAGCACAACGGGACACAAGTCGAGTAAAAGCAGCCGCAGCCACAATCATGACACAGCAACGTCGGCACACAGAAAGTCCACAACAGGCGCTAAAACAACAACAACCGCAACAACAACAACAAAAGCCACAACAGCAAAGCACAAAGCAACAGCACCACCACCGACAACATCAACAACAACACCAACAACAACGCACAACGAACTGACGTACGTATACGTAACGAATTTAGCCAATACACAAACCGCCGAGGATGCAGATTATGCCAGCATTGATGAGGCTGTCATTGCCGCAACGCCTCCACTGCCACCGCCACGACGCAAACGCAAACAGTCGCTCATTCCCGTGCCCATTCAGCGTGAACGTGCCACAGCCACGCCCACAGCCGCCTACGAGCATCGCATTAAGCTGCAAATGATACCTGTGGCGCCGAGCTACTCGAATCAATCGACACTGCGTTGCAAGGCAAAGTCGCAGCCAAGAAAGTCATCGCTCAAGTGCACACAGTCGACCAGCTCAAGTTTCGCCTTTCTGCCATATTTGCCGGCCAAACGCAACTCAAGTGTTAGCCATGTCTATGACAATTATTTGTTATATGCAACGCCAACGGCGACGTTAGCTGCCTCCAAGTTGCGGCCATATCAGAACAATTTGAGCAACGAGCATGCTCAGCTCTTTGGCAGCAGTGGACGTGGTAGGGTAACGGCTGCCGGCATGGGGAATGGAAATGGGGGAGCTGGTGCGTTGGCGAGTCGCTTGGGCAGTTGGCCAAAACGTTTGCGCATGCGTCAGGTGCGCAGCAGCGTCTCAACGCATCAGCCCTTTGGCATCTGCACATGTTCATAGTCAGCGCTGGACAGCAAAAAACCAAATAGCAAAAGTCGCACATGGATGGGCGCAACTGGATCTCGTCACAGTCACAGTCACAATCACAGTTTTCTCTCACGTTCAAAATAATCACTGCTATGCACTGCGCAACAAAATTTCCTACTTTTCCTTTTATTGTTTATTTATTTGGGTAATTTTCCTTATTTTTGACTACCTCAATGCACGCGAAATGCAAAACGAAGCACGCAATCAAAACGAAATATTAAAAACAAAAAACAAAAATCGAATAAATTCTCGATATGAACAAGAAGAAGCATTTCTAACCTGAGTTCCCCTCCCAAAATACTAATACAATTAAAAAACTGTTTGATATTGAAAGCGGGCGAGACAAAGAAAGCGAGTCAGAGAGAGAGAGAGAGAGGAGAGAGTTTGTTTTTTACTTGGAGCACACACTCAAATGGGAATGCACACAACCAAAAATAAAAACCGCACACACACAAATGAATGAAAATGGTTCTGTTTTTACTTTTGACAGCGTAAGCGAAATTTCCAAAATTTTGAAACATTTTTACTGAAAGCATGTTGTGGTTGCCCTAGGAATTACAATTTAGAATCTAACTGTTCTGTAGCATGCTAGACTAACGGCAAACTCTAAACTAATCAAAGACTTCTAAACTATTCTACTATACTATTTCATCTCAAACTATTTTCAACTTAATTTTGTAGCAACAAATGAAAGATTGTGAATAATAAATTAAATTAGAGTAGAATTATGACAATTAAAACATAAAATAAAAATTGATTAGACAAAATTCTAAATTATAAAACGATATAAATTAGTTAATATTTTCTTTAGTTTTTTAAATGAAATTTTAATTTAATTTTCCTTAAAGAAATTGAACAATAATTTCTTGATTTAGAATTATATTATTTATCTACTTAAATTTAATTGAACTGTGATAGTAAATGTATCTAAAAATACTTTAACATTTCTAGAAAATTTCACAAATTATGTATCGCATAACTGTAGACACTTAATTATACTATTTATATAACTTAAAGCTTACAACAAATAATTGCATGACTCTAAACAAATATTTAACACGCTAAAATGGAAAAGTTACACTATTCTAACTTCAGTAGCACCACTCTCTACTAGACTTTAGTGTCGATTCTAAAAACTGACTATGAACATGTTGCTGGAAAACAAAAAAACAATCAAATCAAAATCAAAAAATTCATCAATGCAATTGGATATGAACTGCAAATGATAAAATAAACATCAACATCGCTCGCTCTACTCTATTTTCTTATTGTACCAGAACACTAAAAGCGGTACTTTAGCAACTGGAACTACGTAGTGGAATTAGCACATTTGGTATACTCTATAAAAAGGATTTTGTATTATGTATAAAAACAAGTAGCAAAGCATATTAAAAAAAGAAAACACATAAAACAATATTTGTAAGCATTAAATATGAGAAATACTAATGAAATTTATGATTTTATCTTACTGCAGACACGGTAAAAGCACACTGAATGGTCATCATCATCAGCATCAACCGCATCAGCAACAGCAGCACCATCACCATAGCAGCAGTGGCAGCAAGCACCATGGAGGACAGCAGCCACAGCATCATATGCATAGTCTGACCACAACGACTATTGCGGCCACAAAGCATCAACGCGATCGCCATGGCAAGGATAGGAAATAGTTAAAGAAAGATAGAAAACAGACAGAGAGAGAGAGAGAGAGAGAGAGAACGAATCAACGAACTACTAAAACTATATACTAAATAATAGACTAACTAATATAATATATATATACTTATTAAATGGCGTGCTTACTTTTAAGGCGCTCATACGAAAGCCAACTTTATGTGTATAAATCTGGTAATTTATGAAATTTTTCACGCATTTACAAAAATTTCAATGTAATTACTCGTATTGGCATTAGAACATGAAATCTTTACTAATCTCACCCAATAAAAAATTAAATAATTAACAAGTTTTATGCGTGCATCAATGAAAGCGATTCCCAAAAGCAGTTCCTTCAGCATTCATACTCTACGGATACATTTAATGTTTATACATAACTTTACTAATTTATACATTAACACACACACACACACACAAAACACATTTTGGCATACACTCAAAATTCAAGTATTAAACTATGCCAGATCCGATGAAATCTATCTATGTATCAAGTATGCATACTTGTACTTACCATCAGTTTCTTCTTGATGTTTTACACACATATTAAATGAACAATTCATCTAAAAATATATTAAAATAACAAATGATACTCATATATATTCTTTAATAGCCTTAAGTTTTATAATATTTTGCATATATGCGCAAATCCATTTTCATTTATATAATAATATTTTGCACAAAAATTAGCATGCATTGTTTTATTTTATGTAAAATCTATTTCGATGTATTATTTTTTAATATAAAAATAAATATTTTCAGAATGATAAACAAAGTGTGCTTTATTAATTCAGTTAATATCATTTACAGCTTAACTTAATTTAAATTAGAAATTATACAATTAATTAAAAGTGTTTAGGTTAGTTTTCTTATTCACGAAATTCCTTTACTTACACTTTTATTATAGAACTAACTATGTTTAATTGCGCAAGTTATGCCGAAAAGTTGTCGAAAATGCAAGAACAAAGTTATGAGTTGAAAAACATTTATTAGCTTTAAATACCCTGTGTTTGTGGTGAGCTGGCAATATACATTTGATGTGAATACATAAAGAGTCAGTCATTTATATTTATATATGTTCAACTAAACTATTTGTAAAGATTGCTTAATTGTACATTTTCCACAGGCAACAGATTTTCTCTCATGTTTATGATAAAAGTGTATCACAAAGTCGTATAATTTTAATTATTTAAGTTTCGTTGATTTCAACTTGTTAATGTTCTCGTTATAATTTCGCCAAGTACGTGGACTATTCGTGCCACCTTTTATTATCTTTTCGCCACAACAGACAACTATACTAGATATATGTATATATATATATTAATGTACAACATTTGTATGTGGCTACAGCTATAATTTGTCAGCATTGTCGTCTATGTACGTAAGTATTCTACATATGTATGTATGGGTGTTGATAAAAAAAAAAAACGGCGCACGTCAATGCGATTTTTAGAATGAACGGGCCACTGAAGGGGCCACCTCAGTTGTCGTCCAACCGTCGTTACCAACGCCAGTTTATCGAGCTGTTCACCGTGCGAGAAGTAAGTACTACTTTTTACGACCACAACACAGAGAGAGAGAGAGAGCACAACCGCTTTTCCCGTTGTCTCTGAGAGCGGCATATTATTATAACGCTTTTCCACTGTACAGTGTGCTATTGTAGCGACCTTAAAACAAAAAGTATCACTTTACTTGTGAAATGGAAATTGATTATCTATACACGAAATGTAATCAGTTTTGGGATCTAGTTGTTCAATGTTGATTCATTATATGAGTCATAGTTTGGCCGTTCCAATGTTAATACGAAATTGTGGCTAAAACAAAAAATGGTTATAAAGTTCTTTAAAGACTATCAATTGGCTTATCTAACTTGGCTTATTAACTTGATGTGAACTGTGAACAGGTGTGCGATAAGACCAAGTGACGCCCAGCTTGTGTCGTTGTGAATATTGTAAAAGGTTAAGGTTTGCTTAAATGTGTATTATAAATTATAAATGATCATATTGAATAACAAATTCGCAAATTGATTTATGCAGCATATGGATTTAAATATGAATAAATAAGCTATTCTGACTGTAAAACAAATTATAAATTTATATTTAAAGTATGTTCCAATTAAAGAAATTCTTTTAGAAGCAATTGATATATATATATATATATATATATAATATAGTATATTCCAATTAAAGAAAATAATTATAGAGCAAATACTTTAGCAGAATATATTTAAATACTAATGTAATTGCATAATAGTTTTTAAAGATAAATATTTGTATACCCTGTACAGGGGTATATAAAATTTGTGCAACAATTTTGTAAGGCATTTTAGACCCTGTAAAATATATATCATATACTTGATCAATATCAACAGCCGAGTCGATTGAGCCATGTCCGTTTGTCTGGCTGTCAATTATAAGTGCTAGATACGCCATATTTGGCATGTGAGTTACTGTTTACCAAGTTTATTTTAATTTTGGAAAAACCTCTTACCTTTTCTGCGAATCGTAAAACTATTTGCAAGCTAAATATATTTGTATAATTTTATAATTATACTATATTTCTGAGCCTAAAGAATACTCTTTTGAACTGTACAGGGTAATAAAATGTCACGTGCGGTCAACTGATTCGCTTGTTTTACACATAGTTCCAATTAAAATTGGATTTCTATATCTTTATTTAAATAATGAAATGACATTATAAGCTTACATATAGAGTATATTTCCAAACAGCAGCACAATCAATAAACAAAACAATAAACAATGGAAAAGCAAACTTAAGTTCGATTGCAATCCCTCTTGTGGTAATATAAATATTTCCAAAGAAAGCGCAGTAAAGATAAGATTAAAAAAAGAACAAGACAGATAAAAGTTGACCAAGAATAACTGCGCTAACTATAACAATTATTATAAAAGTATTTAGTTATTTAATTGCTAATTTTTATTTGGTCACAATCTAAGGTCTGAGTATAATTTATTTTCTTGGGATTTCTTTATAACAAATTGTCTGTCGCAATTTGTTGTTCGCATAAAAGTAAATTCGCTTTTTTTAAGTATATTTATATGTTTAACCTGCGACTTATTAATATCAATATAATAATATTTACACTGTTTATGATGTAAACTAAAGAGCTCTCTTCGAAAATTGTTATCTTATCGAGACCAAATCGAGTTTATCTTGTCTGAAATTGGGGTCTCGACAGCAACAACAACAACAATGACAGGTAACTTGGTGGCTGACCATATTTGGCTTAAACAAAGTGCTTGCCATATCATTTGCCGATAAGACAACAAAATTTTATTTGTGATTAGAAACAATAAACTGAAATTTTTACTTTAGGCTCTTTGCCTGGTCGCCTGCGCCATTTATTAACATTCTGAATTGAATTCACGTTGGTCGTGCCTTATTTTGCACTGTAAACTTCAATCTACTAAGTACAAACAATTAATTAATAATTAAATAATAAATACAACAATCTGTAATTTACATTTTCAGATTCCAGTAAAAATAAGCTAACAAAATGTCGCTTCTAACGGGCAGCGCAAATGCCGTAAAGTACACGCTATTTGGATTTAATCTGATCTTTTTGGTGAGTATCCAATCCACGAATACCCTATAGCACACTAACAGTATATAGTATATGTGGTTGACTCATCATGTGGTTGAAAGTCCAACGCCTAATTTGTCTACTATCTGTGTAAATTTGACTGATAAGATAGGCGCATCTATGCGAAAGAAACTTGTTAATAATTAGGCGCAAATATAGCAAATATCATAATGCAGGTGTCTAGACAGATAACAGATGGATAATCGATATATATATATATATATATATATATATATATATATATATATATAAATATATATAAATGAGAACAGATCAACTCTGAGCTGCACAAAGCTCTACAAATTAGAAAGTTCTAGACTTGTTGAAATAGTCAGAAAATATACAGGGAATTATATTATATATATTATATATTATATTATATTTATTAGCATATTTATTTATATGGAAAAGATTCAAAGCAAATCAATTTATAATTGCAGTTTATTTATAATTATTTATTACATTTATTAAGCTACAATAGTTTAATTTAAAAAACATTAATTCGCAGCAGAATTGTGAAATATAATAATATAAATTGTTTTGGATTGTGTTTAGACATTGATTAATTTCAAAATATATATAGAGTAACATAGCAATCGAGCTTTTTAGATTTATGGAGCTATATGAAGTTCAAGCACAATTTTATTCAATCTATAAACAAGCTTTAGCATTTTTTATTGAACAATTCTATTTCTTATTTAATATTACTATTTTCATAATATTTTAAATATAAATATTTTTTATTTAAATATTACAAACTTCATATGTAAATAATATTTTGTTATTTATTATTAATATTTAAAGTTATATAATTTATTATTAATATTTTATAACTAAAAGTTGAATAATATTTTATTATTTCATTTATAATATTTTAATAATATTTAAAATAATAAAATGTTGGTATTTATGATTTGAAAATAATATATTATAGCTCATATTTTAATAATATTAAAATTAGTATAATATTTTAAATATTAATATTTAAAAATTCAAATTTCAATAATACTTTATTATTATTTATTAGTGTTATTATATTATTTGTATAATTTCAAATAATATTATTTATTATTTTAAACTAATATTTGTGCATATTTTTGAACAGATCACCGGCATCATTCTCATAGCAGTTGGTGCTGGCGTTGGCTCCGTTTACACTGGCTATGAGATCTTCTTGACTAGCAAGTTCTTCTCTATACCAACATTCCTGATTGTCATTGGCGCGTTTATCATTGTGATCACGTTCTTTGGCTGCTGGGGTGCATTGAAGGAGAACTATTGCCTGATCCTGAGCTTCTCGGTTATGCTGTTCATTATCTTTATATTCGAGCTATCGGCGGGTATCAGTGGATATGTGCTTCGCAATGATGCCTATGATTTGCTTAACTCAACACTGACTGCTTCGATGAAGAATTACGATAGCAACACACAGACTTCAACGGCTGCCTTGTGGGACAATGTGCAGCGTGATTTCTTCTGCTGCGGCGTTGGCAACTACACAGATTGGAACAATGTGTTCCATAACGATGAATTGCCCATATCCTGCTGTAATATACCCGTTGGCGCTGTTGGCACCTTCACTTGCGATGCTGCCAACGGCAATAATTGTCTCAAGAACGTGGGGTGCCTGCTTGGTTTCTCCAATTATATTGCTGCACATGCAGTGAGTCTTGGAGCTGCCGGTGTTGTCATCGCTGTTCTGCAGGTGAGTCAACTGTACTTTCAATTGATTAAGCATTTCATTGATTAAATGTGCATTTGGTTTTTCAGTTCTTTGGCGTCATCTTTGCCTGTTATATTGCGCGTGAGATCAAAATTCGCAATGGCATTACGGGCTTTATGTAGATGAGGTCTTAACTTTGATAGGAGTGCGTCTGAAACGCATGTGAAATGCATACCTTGTAAACTGCGTTTATTTTTAAGTAATATTTGTTGTACTTTTCTGCTGATAAATTATTAAAATATCTGTATAATTTTAGTAATTTTATGAATAAATACAAGCTAGCTGATATGTACTATTTATATATATACATATGTATATATATATATATATTATATATAATATATTAACCTGCACTTATTTGATTTCACAGTTAATGATTCGCTTTATGGCACTCGCACCTAAGCAAATCTAATCGCTCTTAATAACAAAGAAAACAATAATCATTTCTCTTGCGTCGCATTCACGGCTCTTTCTGTTTGAAAGTATTTGATGAACTAGGAACTATAAAAGAAATCAATTTCTACGAATCCTAGAGATTTCTATTACATTTATAATTATATTTTCATATATTTTTTAAAACGTTTGCAGACCTTACTATTTATTAAAGAGAGCAATACAATTTGTATCTAAAATTAAAAATAAATTATAATTTAAATATTTTTAAATTATTAATTTATTAATACATATACTTAAATTATAAATATATAAATTTATTAACATTCAAGTCAAAAATACAAACAGAAATTCAAATGTTTAATTCTAAAATATTACCAAAAAAATTAATTTTCAATTAAATTTTATTATGCATAAACAAAATAAAATATTGTATAGAAAATTGAAATTAGCAAAATTACAAACAGAAATTCAAAAGTTTAATTCTAAAATATTTCCAAAAAAATTAATTTTCAATTAAATTTTATTATGCATTAAATTATAAATAAAATAAAATATTATATATAAAATGGAAATTAGCAAAATCATTTATTCCAAACACTTTTTGCTGGCGCCAAAAAGTATACAAAAGAAAACCTTATAGTAACTGATATCTGGAATTGAAATCAGTATCTCCGATAAATTTATATGTACGGTACCTTTATTTCCAGTTAGCCTTATGATAAAAAGCCAAGTTCTTTGAACAATTGTTTCGCTTACTCAACGCATTTTCCAACAGAGTCTAGTATAAATACAAACAATGCAAGCATGATGAAATCAAATGAATAATTTATGCTATTCAAAACGAGTGCAGGGTGTTATTAAAAAATCGATAGAGTCTATGTGTGTTGATAAATAATCGATAAATGCAAGGCGAACAGCACACATGACCTTGCACTTGAAACGCAGTTGAGTTTTTCAAATGAAAATAACTGAAATGACGAACAAATTGAAAAGAAAGTGAGTTTTTTTTTGTTATATTTATTTTCGTATATTTAGTTTAGTGAGTTTCACATTTGATTGCAAAATCTAATGAATTGGTCTCTTCTAATCTTATCGCTAACTTTTATCTACAAAACTTTTTGAGCAGAAAGAAAAACAATAAACTATTTATTGGCTGATAAGCGGCTAAAGAGAGTACAGAACAGAGAGACAGTTAAGTTAGTGTGTGTGTGTGTGTGTCTGTGTGTGGGTGTGGGTGAGCAGGCAAGGCAATTTGGCCGAGAGCCGAGCAACGATTGCGATTGCAACTGGCAACGTTCCCGTTCTGGGCCCGCTCAGTCTACGTGTGGCTACGAAAAGTTGAAGTACGTTTGTTGGAAAAAAAAAATAATATATATATAAAGAAAATAAATAAATTATAATATATAAATAAATTATATTGACAAATTCCAGTTAAAAGCAGTAAGCCAGTAACGAGCGAAGCACATACAAAATGGCGAATCGGGAATTGGAGTTGAATTCCGGAATGAGATGTGCTAAATATATGCTCATCATAGTGAGCTTTATGTTTGCGGTGAGTTTATTCAAATTATTGCACATTCAATACTCACCTTCAATGATTCAACGACGCCATTTTGATATTCACTTTGTGATTAAAAAAAAAAATAAATGTACTATATCAAAGCACTGATAAAAACGCGCTTTTTTTTGTTTTTGGTTGTTCTTATCAGCAGTTGAGCAATTGTAGATATTGTAAATCATATAACACGTTGGAGCATTTTGCTGCATTGCTGAAGAGAATTGCCAAAGAGAAACAGTTCAAATGCCTGTTTGTTGTTCTTCTTTTATATAAATAAATGTCTCGATAATGATAAAGACCCTTGAGTTGGGTTTCATGACAAATGCTGATAAGAAACCTTTGTGATGCGGCTATTTGGATCTGCAAACGAAACAAGTGAATCAGAAATATATAGATAAAATATATAGATAGCATAACATGACAAATTATTGGTGATAACAACATTACTCTGCACATATTTGTTGAGTTTGTAATTTATTTATATATTAATATTTGCCTCTCTTATTATGTTTAATTTAATAAATCTAATTACGTTAAATCTGTAGAATTATTAGCTGTGTTTGACTAACAAACTCTGATAAGTTAAATGACGCAGATATAACACTTTCTGAGAGTGTGTTCTACTTGAGCTCTACTTGAGTTCAACACACGACTTCTCCCACTCAAGTGTATTGCTCTCATTTGCTCATCTGACGCAATCATTTACTCAAGCCATCAAAACACCTGCCACACTTAACGTAGTGTGTTCTTTTTTTATTTTTAAACTTATTTCAAGCATTCACAAACTTTTAATGCCCTCTTTAATTCGTTGCCAACTTTTTAAGAGTGATTTCTAAAATTAGACGAACGCTTTAATAGTAGTTACAACAAATTAAGGGAGCTTACACATATGCGCTCTTAACTATAGAGTCTCTGTTTCGAGGTCATTACTTATCAATTTTATCTTTAAATAAATAAGAGTACCAAATTATAATTTTTGTTGCTATTGTTAATTTGATTTTCAAACAGGAAGAAACATTGTAGAGTAGAATAGTTGAGATTAGATTACACAAAATGTTTGCAGCAATATGCGGCTATGAGACAAAGGCAGAAATATCGTATATTGTATATCGTATTTTGAATATCGTATATTATTAATTGTATATTGTATATCATATATTGTGTATCTTATATTGTATATAGTATATTTAATATCGTATATTGAATATCGTATATTATTAATGGTATATTGTATATTGTATATTGTATATTATATATCGTATGTTGTATGTTGTATATTGAATATTGTATATCATATAATGTATATCATATATTGTATATCGTATATTGTATACCGTATATTGTATACCATATATTATTTATCGTATATCGTATATTGTATATCGTATATTGAATATCGTATATTGAATATCGTATATTGAATATCGTATATTGTATATCGTATATTATTAATCGTATATTGTATATTTTATATAGTATGTTGTATATTGAATATTGTATATCATATAAAGTATATCATATATTGTATATCACTTATTGTATATCGTATATTGAATATCGTATATTATTTGTGGTATCATATATCGTTTATTTTATTTCGTATATTGATTATAGTTTATCGTACATTGAATATCGTGCATTAGACGTTACATATTGTGCATCGTATATTGTTTATCGTACATTGAATTTAATAAACGATATTATATATTGCAAATTACAATTTAAAAGTTATGTGATTAATATACGAAGGAACGAAAATAATATAATTATACCCTGTACAGGACATTGTGTAAAAAATGTAAGTCTGTCTGTATGAACACTTCGATCTCAGCAAATATAAGAGCTAGAGACACCAAATTTTGGCATACGGGTTCCGGTTTAGGATACCTTCTCGTCATCCCCCGCAAATCAATCAAAGCGACTTGCAAACTCCTTATTCCCTGGATTTCTAAACGTACACATTTCTAACTTAACAGATGTTTGAAGAATACTGTTCTAAAACACATGTGATAGTTTAATAAAGATCGGTCCAGCAATAAGGAAGACATTCAGAAATGAGACACATAAATATGTATGTGTGTATGCACATGTGCATCCATATGAACACACACACACGCATACATACATATATATATGACGTAGGCATATGGAAATTAGAGTCATTGCATGCTCATAGCTGCCAGCTTTTGCAAGTGTACACATGCTCGTTCTTTTTCTTTTTTTAAGGTTGAACAATAATAATAATAATAAATACAAAAACCGGAAAGATGAATTTAATTTTATTATATTATGAAAATATATTTTTATTCATAAATTAAACAGTAATAATAAATATAAATGAAAGCAGTAAGAACTTAATCAAGAACTAATTAAAAACTAACGACAGATGCCAAAATAATAAAGAGTTATTGCCATAATTGAGGATCATCTAATAGCAATAGTTATTACTCTGTACAATTGCATAATCCCTTGTGCAACTGTATTATCATCCACAAGCGACACCAATGAATTTTGAAGCCATTTGTGACTTGGCATGCGATTGTTAACTGAATTTGTGCAATTTGTTATATGTTATTTGTTGTTGTTGATGTTTTGTTTTTGGTTTGTTCTCTATTCAAAGCTCACGGCCATCCTGTTGGTTATGGTAGGTACAACGATTCAGACGATCTTTGGTGACTTTAGTCTCTTCATCGATGGTCACTTCTCATCGCCACCAGCGCTATTGATTGCCATTGGCTTCATACTCATCGCTGTGGCCACCTTGGGTGCTTATGGGGCTGTCAAGGAGAGTGTTATGCTCATCAATGTGGTGAGTTGACACATTAAACGAATAGTCTTCAAGAATTTCTAACTATTTTGAACTTCTTTCTGCAGTACGGCGTCTGCCTCTTCCTTGTGTTCATCTTGGAAGTGTCTGCGGCCATCGCCGCCTTTGTGATGCAGTCCCAGGTCCGTGATATGCTCATGCGTACCATGAACCAGGCCCTGGTTAACTATCAGACGGACAACAATGTTGAGGCCGCTGTGGACTTTATGCAATCGGGTGTAAGTATAATAATGCAAGCAAGTGTGCTCGAATATGAGATGCTCTGCACCTAGTCTAAAACGTATCCACATTCAACAACAGTCGGAGCTTAGCTCAAAAAATGAAACAACTTTCAAGCTGCATGCGCTAGATGGCGCCAGTGCAGCTTTCATTTGTGAAAGTAAGTGTGCTCGACTATGAGATACTCTGCACCTAGCATAGCTTAGCTCAAAAAGCGATATAACTTGCAAACTGCAACTTGCAGTTCAACTTTCATTTGTGAAAACAAGTGTGCTCGACTATGGGATTCTCTGCACCTAGTCTAAAACGTATCCACATTCAACAACAGTCAGTGCTTAGCTCAAAAAACGAATCAACTTGCAAACTGTGTGCGCTAGATGGCGCCAGTGCAGCTGTCGTTTGTGTAAACAAGTGAGCTCGACTGTGAGATACTCTGCACCTAGTCTAAACCGTATCCACATTCAACGACAGTCGCTAGATGGCGCCAGTGCAGCTTTCAGTTGTGAAAACAAGTGTGCTCGACTGTGAGATACTCTGCACCTAGCTTAGCTTAGCTCAAAAAAGGAACAACTTGCAAACTGCATGTGCTAGATGGTGCCAGTCCAGCTGTCGTTTGTGTAAACAAGTGTGCTCGACTGTGAGATACTGTTCTTGTATTTAATAAAGAAAATATATAATTAATTTTAAATGATCATTCTGATTCAATTCGCTTTGCAGCTGGGCTGCTGTGGAGTTGTCGAACCGGATGACTGGAAGGAGTTCTATTCGTTTAGCAAGAACGACACCCAAATGGATCCCGATGATGTCGAGGTGCCAATGTCATGCTGCGCCAGCGTATCCGAGAATCCCAACGATGAAAGTGGTGATTACAATTGCCTGCAGCCCTATGAATATGGTTGTTTCCGCAAGATGAACTTCATAATGTCACAGAGTGCGATGCTAATTGCCACTGGAGCGACAACTGTGGCCTTTGTGCAGCTTCTGGGCGTACTCTGTGCCTTCATGTTGGCCAAGACATTGCGTCGCAAAAAATCGATACGCGAGGCACGTCGCTGGCAGCTGCAACAGAGTCTGGGCGTGCTCATCTCGGGCGGCAAGATGGGTCTGCCAGCCAACTCGGCGATGACCGGTTACCAACAGCTGGAGAGCAATGGCGAGGTGGGAACACATGAGCCCTACACCTACACACCGCAGAGTCCCAGCGTGAATTAAGCAAATTTACAATTTAATCACATTTAATAATAAACAAAAAAATACATAATTTGTTAACGATACTTGAAGCCAAAGTGAAATTCAAATAAAAAAAAAGTGGCCTAGTCCCTAAGCTAGGACTGCTGGCGCAACTCTTTGTCCAATTTCTTGAGAAGTCTCAGTTGCTCCACAATGCTGGCCGTGGAGGTGCCACCGATGACATCATATTGTTGCATATTCACCCCATAATCTGCCACACAGGCAATGTCAGAGCCAAATGCTTCGCAAATCTGCTGCAGCTCACCCAGCGGCACCTCGGTGATGTCCACGCCACGCTGCTCGGCCAGCAGAACGACGCGTCCAATGTGATGATGCGCTTGACGGAAGGGAACGCCCTTCCTCACCAGATAATAGGCCTATAGTTAAATGGTACAGTTAAATTGAGTTTTTCATTGAATTAAACAATAAAATTAGATGTTTAGACCCTGTACTTCAAAATTGCAAAGGGTCTATCAAGTACGCCAGAGTAAAGCATGCTTTGATTACGACAAATTCAGGGGAAAAACTATTTAAACATAATTTTATATATATCTTATATTACATTACAAACATTATGATATAATTTCTAAATTAGACCTGTAAATGGGCATAGCCTTCAAAATCAGCTGTTAGCTCTCTGCATATTTAAATAATTCTTTCTTTTAACTAAAATGAATCAGCATCATTAATTTGTTGTGCTAGGCAAATGCAAATTTATAAACTACATTGTTAGGCCGATCAGAAGTCTAGCGATTGTTTTGCAACTATAAACTTTACCCATATTGATAAGACTTGATTACTTCAGGCTTGCAATGACCTTCAAATCGATGAGCTGACTGATCTGACTGATTAAATGCAATTGATAACAACAATAATTTGCTCTCTCGAATTACAAAATAGTTCAAGTAATTTATGTTTAAATATATCTATTTATAACTTTGCTTTGCCTCTACTCACCCAATCTGTGGCCAACATATCCGAGCTTAAAGCCGATTCCATTTGATGGCGCTGCACTGTCATCGTTTGGATGACGCCAGTGGCTACGTCGAGACATTGGGAGAGTTTGTCGTAGGCTTGGAAGCAGTATTGCTTATCAAATTGTAGATCCTTATTGTAAGTGGAGGGTGTGCCCTTGATGGTCATCATAATGCCCGTCAGATTGGATGTGATCAGGCCAGAGATGCCACGTATCAGCTCCAGACTATCGGGATTCCGCTTTTGTGGCATCAGACTGCTGCCACTGGCAAATGTGTCTGCCAAGCGGATAAAATCAAATTCCTTTGTGCTGAAGATGATGAGATCCTCAGCCATTCGTGACAGATGCAGGCTGATCATGGATGAACAGTAGATGAAGTCCACTGCAAAGAAGTTATGATTGTACTCAGCTTAAACTTGTGCCAAGCAACGTTAACTCACCCACAAAGTCTCGATCGCCCACTGCGTGCATGCTATTCCCAGTAACTGCCGCAAATCCCAGACGCTCGGCCAGCCACAGTCGATCAATGCCCAGTGGATTACCAGCCAGAGCACCGCTACCCAAAGGTAAGACATTCGAGCGATCCCGTAGCTCCCCCAGACGTAGGCAATCCTCACGCAGGGCAAAGGCATGAGAAAGCAGCCAATGGGAGAATTGCACGGGTTGAGCACGTTGCATGTGTGTGTATCCCGGCATGAGGATGCCCAGATGCTTCTCCGCCTGCTCGGTAAAGGATTTGATAAGCAGACGCAGGCGGGCCAAAGTCTCGCGGATGGCTTTGCGTAGCCAGAGTTTCATATCGGTGACCACCTGATCATTGCGACTGCGTCCAGTGTGCAGACGCTGACCCAATTCACCGATGAGCTCCACCAACAGTCGTTCATTGACCGTGTGCACATCCTCATCGCTGGGCAGAAACTTGACCAGATGCTCAATCCAATCGTAACGTATCAACTCTAGACTCTTCACCAGCTTATCACATTCGGCGTCATTGAGATGACCTGCTTGATGAAGTGCCTCAGCATAGGCCTTGCTCGCATCCAGATCGTCTGCATATAGACGAGCATCGTAGGGCAAACTATTGTTCAGTTCCATCAGCGATTCGTTGGGTTTCCCATTGAAGCGTCCACCCCACATATGATAGCCCTGCGATTGCATCTCCTTCTGATTGTCCGTCATCTTCGTTGCGCTGCTCGACGTTGCTGATTATCAACTAAATGCCAGCTGTTTGTATTGTCTATTTTTATAAACATTTAATGTATATAGTTGTTTTATATAATTGTCTTATCTTTGAAAATTACACGTTACTTTTAACATGATTTTATGAGCTGCGTTTGAATGGGAGAAAAGTCAAATTGCTGTGCGGTTTTTGTGGTTTTAGATTCCTTGACACAGAAAGAACTGTATAAAAAAAATGCTTAAAGCTTAGATGCAAATATGGATAGAAAGGAAAATTATAATTAAAGCAAATATGCTTAAGAATATTTATAGAAAATTAAATAATATAAAAAAAAATATAAAGATATTTTAAAAATATTTCTAAATTAAGATATTTAAAGTTTGTTAATAAATATTGGATAAAGAAAATTAAAATACACAAAATATTTAAAACTTAGCCAGAAATATGCATAGAAAAGATAAATTTAAATAAAGGAATACATTTTAAATTAAAGTTTAACATTAAACAATGGAAAAAATGATTGAATATAAAAAATACAAATGAATAAGAAAATTAAATTAAGAATTCTAGAATTTAAAACACAAGTTTGAAGTTAAAAATGAATAGATAATAGAAATTAATAAATATATATGATTAAACGAATAAAGTTAAGAATTGTAAGTTTTACATTTAAATATAAAGACAAAAAAAAGCCAATTTAATAAATATATTTAAATCAATCAAATGAAATTTAAAACAAATTTAAAACTCAATTAAATACAATGAAAATTGAAACAATACATATTTATATCAGTTGTTAAATACCATAAATTGGTATTATTTACATTTAAATAAGCTTAACATATAATAATTGAAATATGTACTCTTAACATTCATAAAGTAACAATAGAAATCAATTAGAAATTAGTCAAGTTGAAGTTAAAGTCAAAATCTCCACACAGTCTGCAACGACACAGCAATTTGACTTATATTCATCTTCACTTTAATTTGTACTCTTGACTTAGTATATAGGCAAACAAAAACATATATAATCACGAATACAAATAGATCGTGTTATCAGCACAGACTAGCTAGTTCTTTAAGTGTAGCCTCTGACGCTCAAGCGAAGTTGCGTTCAGATTAGAAATATTCTGATTACGATAAGCGCACGTCTGACAAGAAGTGTTTGCCAATGTTCTGCAGCTAATTAAGATCCTCTAGAAAGAGCTTGTTCAGTTCGCAGCATAGACGATGCAGTGGCAGACCCATTACGCTGTAGAAGTCCCCATCGATGCGAGGTATAAACGCGCCGCCCAAACCTTTTATGCCGTAGGCGCCCGCCTTGTCGCTGCAGCAAAAAGAGAGTTAGGATTAGTTGGAAAATGTATAGAATATATGCACAAACGTACAGTGTATCACCACTGTCCACGTAGCTTTGGATTTGTTCCGCTGTCAGCTCGCCAAAGTAAACATCGGTTGTATCTGTAAATTGACGCACGCCATTCGCATGCTTGAGTATAACGCCCGTAAACACGCGATTGCAGGCACCAGACAGACTGCAACAGATGAGAATTAGTATGTGTTTGTGCCTTTAGAGATGAAAACTCACTTGGTCAGCATGCGAACTGCATCGGCGGCATCCTTTGGCTTGCCATAGATCTCTTTTCCCATTGTGACCATCGTATCTGCAGATATCACTATCAGATTTTTGTCATCACCTGCGCTGCTCAATCGGTTGAACACCTCCTCCGCCTTGCCCATTGCGGTAGCCTCTACATAGTCAGTAAAGTCTTTAAAGTCCGCCACATTGAGATTCTCTTCGAATGTGGAAGGACACAGTTCCGCAGTGAGACCCTAAAACATAAGAATTTTAAGCTTTTATATTGAGCATCTGATGTAATATTTACCAGCATTTGCACCAGTTCCTGCCGGCGTGGAGAACTGCTGGCCAGCACAATGCGGTAATTGCTCAACAAGTGTTTTATTGGCGCCAACATAGCTCTACTTTATTAAATAGTTTGTTTATTACTACGATAAATAATTAGGCGCGCGAACCAAACAAAGCCATGTGCTGTGTCAATTAGGGATGCAAGAAAACTTATTTTTTAAATACCGATATATATTGTAGTGTGGCTTTACCTATCGATAATGAATACTGGGGAAAAAATGTTATGCGATAATTGCCAATCTACTATTATACAAGCAATTTATTTTTAGCATTATAACTATTTAGAATAAACAAACTCCTAGCAATTTACTGAGTATTGAGTGATAGCTCGGCTTATTTTAGTTATATGACATGGTATGCAAATGTACACACGATTATTATACAAATGAATGATTATCTTCAATAACAGTTTTATTGTGGTGTTGATATTGGCGCTGCATACCAAAAGTAATACATCGGTCAACTCGATAACAAATCGTTTGGCCACCACAACTTATTGGTCGATAGTCACACCACGCGAATTCATTCGGCACAACGCGATTCAGTTTGCCGAAAAAGTTTTGTTGTGCAATTGCTAAAAAGAAATACAATTGGACGTGCGAAAGACGAGATTTTAACGTTATATCTTGGTGGTGGGAGAATGAGAGCAGCATTAGCTGCTGCAGTGAACGTGAATACATGAATTAAAAAGTGTGTGATTCCTTGATCAAAGCGCATAGAAACAAGAGCAATATCAAAATGAAGAAGCAGCATGAATTTCGCTAAAAATTCGTGTATGTGTGGCCGTGTGTGTGTGTCTGTATTAGCTTAGTGATATTTTTAATTGTGCTTTGTGCCCGCCGACGCCGACGCCGACGGTGCCCGTTGTCAATTTAATTCCGCTGTGGCAAACACATTTGCCGTTAGTCAGTAGCAGCAGCAACATTAGCAGCAATATTTACAGCTAAGCAGAGGCCCGTGTCTACGTGCCCACAACAAATCCGAAAGCCAGCGTCAACGTCGCTGTCCGTCACCTTGAAGTGCCACTGGCCGCTGCCGCAGTCACAAGGCGCATACAAGTCGTCGTTGTCGGTTGTTTGTCGCTTCCTTCTCCAACAAAAACAGCAAAGTCCAACTCTGGGTCAACCGCTTCTGCTGCTTCTTGAATTTCACCGATTTGGTGTCAAGGTTGGTGATACAATCTAATATTATTAACACATTATGTGATAAGCGTTCTAATTGCTAATTCGTCTTATTATACTTCAATCGTCAATATACTTAAAGTGTTTGTTTACTTTTATTAGCGACTGTTAATGCAAATATTCGGTATATTGCGTAAACATTTTGCGGCGTCAATCAATGTAAATTTTGCGTGTAATATGTAGACGGGGGTTGCTTTAAAAGTTAGTAAAAAGAATTTAAATTTGAAAGTATTGATAAATATAGAAAAAATACTTTAAAATTCAAGTAAATAAGCACACAAAAAAGTTTAAAACTTTTTTATCAGTTCACATGAAGCATTAAATGACAACAACATATTAAGCCCATAATTATGATAAATAGAGCATTTCAATAATAAATACAAAAGGAAATTCATGACTTATCACACATCGTTAGCAGATTAATGTGTCTTGTTTATTCTATTTTACAGTTTACTTATTCTGAAAATAAAATATATAATTTTGTAAACAGCCCCGTTTATAGATTTGCAAATTGATCAGCCAAATAGGAAATGTACAATGTATTTATATATAAATAGTTCAACTTTTCGCAGTTTATGTATTGCGAGCCAGACGCAATAAACTGCTCGTAAATATTAGCTAATAATTGATGAAAAATGTGTCATTAAGCTTATTGGACATGTACTTGAAAAGTCCAGTTAAAGCTGCTTTAAAGTATACTAAGAACTAAGCGTAAAACAATTTTTAATTTTCTCAGCAAAGTGCTGTTCAAACTGTGACCCCAGAAAGCAGTAGCTGCTAAACGGTGTTTTGAATTGCATATATTTATTTATATATATAAACGATATGTAAACTAACAATTCTTTTGCTCTCTCTCTCTCTCTCTATGTCTCTCCACAGCACACATACATCACGTGTTTGAGGGGACGGCAACATTGTAGCTGAATATCACGCGCTCGAACCGAACGCTCTCCGAGATTCGCCTCTCTCTCTCTCTATTGTGGTCGTATAATTTTGCCTGCATACTTTGTTGACGATGTTCTCACTACAGCAGCAGCTGATCAAAGCGACAGCAGCAGCGTCGTCAGGTAACGGCGGTGTGGGCGGTGTCATAGATCTATATAAGTTCCTTAGGCAACTCAGCGGCAATGCGGCCACACGCAGCGTGACGTCATCAGCAGCTGAAGCTACAACCACAACTACAGCAATACCAAAGCAATCTAGTCAAGCGTCAACGGCGTCAACAGCGTCGACAGCGTCGTCGAGCGAATTCAACTTCAGCGACACTGTCAGTCACAATTCGCCTTCGATAGAGCACGGTTGCTGTTCGAGCGAATCGAAAACGGAGTCGGCGCACGACGTGAATATATCAAAGCAATTTGTACGCAATTTATTGCAGCAACGTAGCCAGGACATTCAGCGATTCATACACACACAGCGCAACGTAGATAGCGCAACATCCTCGCATCAACATCAGCAACAACAACAGACCACAAAGTTTGCCATGTCCTCACTGGCAGCAGAGCCTCTGCAGGCTGAGATCTCCTCCAGCGATGGCAACAGCATTACAGCTGCCACTGTTGCAGCAACCGATGGCGCCTCCTGCCACGAAGCAGCCTCCAGCCCTGGCAATAAGCCCTGCTTCAATACGGGCCTCGCTGACATACTTCAGTTCATGGAGCTCATTGGCAACCTCAAGGTAAGCACAGACACAGATTGAAAGATTGAGATTGAAGAGAGAGAGAGAGAGAGAATATAAACAAACCAGTTTCTCCAGTATTCTTCTTTACACACACACTCACACATACACACACGTATTCCCATCGATTTTTCCCCCAGTCGACATAGTAACAACCCCAGGAGCAGCGTTCTTTTTCCCCTTCCGTCTCATTTTGTTGTGATTCATTTGTTCCCCTTGCAAAGTCAACATTATTTTCGGTTGTTTTAGTTTTTTCTTCAATGTTGATTATTATGGCTTTTATTATCGCGTGACTTTTAGATTAGTTTTTGTTGCTTTTTATATATTTTATTTTTTATTCGCTTTGGTTTTTGTTTTTGTGAATTGTGAAAGCGTAATTGTTAAATTTAAAGACGGAGGTGGAGGCTTCAATGTCTATCGCAAGGTTTTGATTTTTGAGGTTTCGACCGTGAAACATTTTTGTTAGATATTTAAAACATTGAAGAGCAGTTGTTAAAAATTATAATTTTATATAACAACATATTGTGGTTGTTTACTAGCCTTGAAAATGATCAAAAATTAATTAACACAGTTGTGCAAACTGTTAAGTTTGCTTAAGAGTAGAAAGTAAAAGAAAGTCTTAAGAAGTGTCTAGAACCGATAACTGCGATAATTGTGTAATATTTCTAAGTATTTAATTATAAATTAAATATTTTTTTTTAATTCAAACTCTCATAACTTATATACATTTTATTTAATGTTGATTTCTTTCATTAATCTGCACCCAATTTTCAATTTCATTTGCGTTTTTTACATTTCCTTGCAAAATTATCGATTATTTTGCTACTTGGTTATTATCAAAAAACTTCTGACTCTCATAGCTTTGTTGAAACTTAAGCGATCCACAAAAGAAAAGTTAATTTGTAGCTGTATATATATGTATTTAATTTATGTTAATTTTGTTTGCATATAAAACTAAATTTAGTTAATAGAATTCTCCTCGATTGTCTTTAAAGGATGCTGCAAATGTTATTAACAATATGAATTTAAAAAGCGAAAACAATGCAAATTTCTTATTGTTTTGTTGTTATTTCAAATTTGTCTGTAGCCAGAAAATTTATTTATTTATTTCTTTTTTGAATTCTCGCAATAACAAAAATTGTATAATGCTTGAGAAATCGATGTGCTCTCTGCGAGAATTTTGTGTAGTTGCTTGCCAAAAATTATATATATATATATATATATGTATATAATTATAGTATAGAACAGATATATGTTGCTATAAGCAGCAAGAGGTTTCTTAATATTTGTTTTGTTTTCGTTTTTCAATTTCTCTTGGTGGGGGGGGGGTTCCCTTCAAACAGCTGTTGCTAATTGTTCTCATTGTTGAAGAGGGCCACACGCTCAGGTAAAAAGTCTTTCCCCTCCCCGTCCCGTGCCCTGCACTTGTCTGCTACTCGCTGCTATCTAATCAGTATAATTGATAATTTCAATATGACGAATGACGTTGAGGGAAATTGAAGTAGCTAAGCATTAGTCGCATTTCGTTATCGAATAAATCGCTTGTAATTTGAACAGCAATCGATATTGAAATTGACACATTCGCATAATCGAACTTTGAGCTCGGTTTCTAATTGCATAAGGGCATCGATTTAAACCGGATGCGATAAAAACAAAAGCGCAATAAGCAAAACAACCAACAACCAACAGTTCCAATTGACTCACGTGAGCGCATAATAATTTTTTTAATTTTATTTTCACTTGGAATTATTTTGAAATTGCTGAGATAAGCAAAGTTCTCTGACGTCCGACAAAGATTGACAGAAAAATTTGCAAGACAATTTGGCAAAAAGCTAGAAATATTTATATAAATCGTATCTATATACGCTAATTCCACAGATACTACATACTATAGTGAAAATAAATATATGTAGAGTGTAGAGAAGAAAATAGAAAGAACGAACGCATCTTGTGACTTTGATCTTGGCCTTCAAAGTGTAGACAGTGTAGACACTCCCCCCTTAAGGGTGAAGGGTAAATAGATTTCTGTGTCATTGCTATTGCTGTGATACTCTGTAAAACAACTGCAAGAAACATTTGGTTATTCAATACTCTACACGCTTTTTGTATAACAGACAAAAGCACTGTAATGTGAATAGGCAGCAAAGATAAAGCAGCTTTGCTGATTGTGCTGAATATGCTGTGATAGCGAAAACAATTTGCATTATGCATTATGTATTATGTGTACTGAGTGTACACAGCTGCGAAGTATGACACTTTAATAGGGCTTAGACGGAAGAGTTTAAAGAAAAGTTGACTGCTTTTACTATACGATCTATCTAGTTTAATAACTCTGCTGTATTTTCCCTCTCAAATACATGAATAAATATAAAGTAATCTCTTCTATATCAGCTGCTTAACTCTCTCTCTCTCTCTTCTGTCTTGTTCATATTCACATTCTGTCTGCCTATAACAGCCGCTTTGACATATAACACACCGTAGATATCATAAAAGTATTAGCTTATCTAACTTTTATAGCTCTCTCTCTCTCTCTCTCTCTCTCAATCATCTACATAACTCTCTATCTATCTCTTGACTCTGTCATAAATATAGAGAACATATTGTAATTATTATATTTGAAAAGGCAACGCAGCTAATTAGTATAGTTCCAGCACTTCATGTAGGTCATGTTATCATTAAGCATGACTCTAATTAGCTATGCACATTGATGATGCTGCAATAATCGACTGTGATAAGAACGCGCTCTGATAAACCCACAATTTGCCAAGCACTACGTGACTTGTTGTAACTAAACCCCAACAATTGAAAAGAACTAATCAACAGGCACAGATACAAAAAAATCAAATCTCACACCTGTTTGATTGCAATCATTCCATGTAATGCAAGAATTTAATTAAATGAATTTACGTGGCTCGAGAAGCGGAAGACAAAAAGGTGGTCAATATCTTCTTTAGCTTGTTTACCGCTTAGGTCTATAAATATAAACAGTTTATTGATCAAATAGCAACAGCCTACACTCTTGTCGGCAGGTTTAAGGTTGCAGGGCAGGCAGAGAGAGAGACAGAGAGAGAGAGAGTAGAGAGGGCGGCCTTGTTGACGATGTCACCGACAATGTCGTCGATGTTGTCCCTCTGCTTTTATATACACACATTTATTTTTAATTATACAAAGTGTTTTGGGGTGTGCGCTATGCAAATCAGAAATTAATGCGTCACAGGATCGTAAGGCCTGACAATAAAGTTATCTAAGGGAAAACTGGAAAGTTGCGGAAGAGAGTTACTTAGTAGAATTAAGAGGTTAAAAACCAAATTAATTAAGATGACATTTATCTACTCTTTGGGTTCTATTAAGCAAGACTTTCTCTTAGGTAACTAATTACTTATTGTGCATTGAATCATAAACTGCAGAGTCTCATAACTTGATCATGGTTTGTGAACTAGATTTGTGCTGCATATAAATTAATTAACATATATACACTTACTCTAAGTGGGATGTATAAATATATATGTATATCTATATATAACTGATATAACTAATATAATTATTTAACTTTCTGCTGCTTTTACAGCACACCAAACGCACTGGCTGGGTATTGCGAAATGTCAACGATTGTGAATCCATCTCGGGCCACATGTATCGCATGAGCATGCTTACATTTTTGCTGGACGGCAGTGAGGGACTCAATCAGATACGCTGCATGGAGCTGGCGTTGGTCCATGATCTGGCAGAGAGTCTGGTGGGGGACATAACGCCGTTTTGCGGTGTGTCCAAGGATGAGAAACGCGCGATGGAGTTTAAGGCCATGGAGGATATATGTAAACTAATTGAACCACGTGGCAAGCGCATTATGGAGCTATTTGAGGTAGATTATAACAGCCAACTTTGCAGTCAATGTGCCTAGCTAAAGTCCTTTTGTTGCAGGAATATGAACACGCGCAGAGTGCAGAGTCGAGGTTTGTCAAGGATTTGGATCGTTTGGATATGGTTATGCAGGCGTTTGAATATGAGAAACGTGACAATTGCCTGCTGAAGCATCAGGAGTTCTTTGACTCCACGGAGGGCAAGTTCAATCATCCGTTTGTCAAGAAACTGGTCAACGAGATCTACGAGCAACGCGATTTGTTGGCCAAGGCCAAGGGAGCAACACCGCCGCCGGCCATTGAAGTGCCTAGCATGGAGCTAACGTCGACCACAAAACTATCTAATGGGCATGGCAGTTCAAGTTGAGCATAGATTGTTTTCTATTCAGACTTGTAACTGTTTTAAGAGATTTCAGATTTAGGTTAGCACACACATACACACGGACACACTATTCATAAACACACACACACACACACAAGCACTTAATTTGTAAGCCAATCCAACTAACAAAAGATTGTTAAGCCTACCTCGACACGCTCATAGTTAGAATTTATACTTATCATTTTAATTTATTCAATGTAACTTTCTAATTGCTTAGCTTAACTATTGACACGGCAGTCTGTGCCATCATTTGTTAAACACTGTTTTCCTTTAGTTCAATTCTATTTGATTAAGCGTTAAAGTCCTAGCTAAATATTCGTGATTGTAGATGTGACACACTTGTACATAAGTATATAAAACTATACAGAAATTGTAGCTAATTTTTAAACATATTGCAAAATATTTTTAAATCTTCTAAGGTGCAAAATTGTACGTCAAATTCAAATCAAAATAATAACAAAAAAGCAAGAAGAAAAATGTAAAATGTAAAATGATAAAAACAAACTGTGTATGTCATTAATTAATTCATTTTCGTTATAAGGAAATCATATCAATTGTATTGATTTTCATAGCTTACACAACTTAAGTCATTTTCGTCTTGAATCTAATTTTCCGTGAACAAAATGTCGTACTTTTAAATTATAAAAGAAATTAGACAAACTATTTTAATAATAATTCAAGTCATGCTATGAAAAGTGACTAAAACACACAATAATTTGGAGTTTTCTTTGATCAATTGTCGGATGAACTGTGTGTGGTATCTTTGAAATTATTGAATGTACTTTTCGTTCTAATTAATTATTAATAAATGCAATTTCTAATGCAGCTTGCTTAAGAAAGAACAACGTAACCATTTTGAAATTATTTTAATAATTATACAATAACTTTAATTGTTTAAATAATTTCATGCTTTAATAATCATATATATATATATATAGATATATGTATGTATATTTTATTAATTCATATTTTTCACATATATATATATATATATATATATATTTAAAGCACTCTTCAGCTGCTAACAGTTAAATTGAAAATTCTGCAAATTTTGCGGGTAGAATTTCCAAAATATTAATGCAAATTATTGCAAATCTCCATTGCTAATATCAGTAATCTATTTTCTAAACAATGATTTATGCAAATCTTATTCTTTATTTTTAATAAAATCCATTCTTTGATTGCTCACTAAAGTAAAATTTTATTCAAATAATCCAAAAATAGGATACAAGCAAAATTGATCAGATTTCGATGCCAGGCAATGCCTTGTGATTCCATGTTGTGAGCTATATTTGTCATATATTCTGTAAATATCAAAAAAAGATAAAATTATATAGATATTTTAGAATATTCTTAGCAACTATTGGTAAAATTGCACTGCGCAAATCTCATTGATTATCTTACACTTTAATTAGCAAAAGTTTAAACAAATATTATATAAAACATACCTTCTATGACAATAAACTGATTGTCACGCGTCGACGTTTGATGTGAATGCTGTACATGCTTTTTGGCCTTGTCTAAAATTTAAACTAAGTTAATTATAGTTGCTTGTATTAATGCATTGCTAACCCCACTTACGATGTAATGTAATACTGCGCTCTGTCTCTCCAATTGCATTCTTTGCTATGCATTTGTATTCCCCGAAGTCTCGCTTGGTCACTGGGCGCAGCGTTAGACGCATGACAATGCGATACACATGATCCACAACCATTGACTCGTAGCTGCCGCCTTGCAGCAGATCTTTGTCCTTAAGCCAAAAGTTAACTGACGCTGGCTGCGACTCACTAATGCATTCCAGCGTCAGTTTCTGTCCCAATCCCACATAAATGGTATCATAGCGTGTCCAGATTGCGGGTGCAACTGTTATGTAAGTTAAGCCTCATAGGATCGATAATTCTGCTATTGGGATTTACTTACAATTTACAACTAACATGACGCGTTTGCTCACCGTTGGTGGGACACCATTGGAGGCAATGCACAGGTAGGCGCCCATGTGGACACGCTGCAGTTGCCACAGCGTTAGATTCTGTCCCTCCAAGCTGTAGACTTCACGCTCCTCCTGCTCCTCCTCAGTTGTCAGCCAGAGCGGTGCGTTCTCCTCACGTCGCCAGGTGATTGTGGGCAATGGCACACCTGTCGCACTGCAGGTGAGCGTCACATTCTGGCCGCTGGTACGCACCACATCCTGGCTGGTCTGGTAATCCACAATGTCCGGCGGCACCACCACATCAAGGTAGCCCATTTGACTCTTCATGGGATCCGTGTTTATTTGGCACATATACCTGCAATTATATATATTTTATATTAAAATATAATGGAATAAGTTCTATATAAATAGTATAAAGCTGTAACATAAGCATATCTGCTCTGTATTTATATGTTTTGCGCTGTGGACACTGTTCGGTTCCCAGCCGGTTGACTGTGGATGCTAGGTTCGGCGAGCCTTCCATTCTTATGCATACGCAAGCACTGCAGCTGCTCACACATACAAGCATCTACACAAGCTCACTGCTGAGCGCATGTATGCATGTGTGACTCACAGTGTGAGCAGCTACTTGGAGCAAGCACTGCAGAGTTTACACTCTGGGGCGCTCAATTGCTCACCCACACATGCATGAAAGTTAACTGCAGAGAGCTCTTCTGATCACACATGCATACACATATAAATCCCAATGCGTATGCTTAATATAGCAGGCTCGCTCACACTCATAGCGAAGCCTCGTGGTAGGCAATAGAATATAATAACAGACCAGCAGCTCTCTGCAGCGCTTGCTCTCTCTCGCTCTTTTACGTATGATTAGAGCATGCTATTAAAATGATGTTGTTTTTAGTATAGCATAAATTACACTCACCAACCGCGGTCCGATTCATGAACATCGCGTATGCGCAGCTGCCAAATGCGATGTTCCGTGTGCGAGATGCCAATGCGATGATTCTTGGTGATGACATGATTCTGTATGCTCAATATGGTCTGCGTGTCGACACGCAGCCAGGCCACCTTGTAGCTAACCAGATCGTGGACAATGCACGTGAGCAGCGCATCACGTCCCACGGGCACAGTTACATTGTTGATGGGACCACTGAATTTTGGATCCGCTGCAAATGAGAGTGCAAAGATTATAAGGGGTGGTGGAATAGCTTAGCAACTGGTTGACATTTACGACTCAACTCGTTAGGGTGTTCAATGGCGCAAAAATTATAAAGGTCTGAGCACAAAAAAAAGGGGAGAGTGTTTATGAGGCGTATAAATGTTAAAATTTGGCATTTCAATTGCTTGATAAATGTTGCAAGTTGTTTGCAATAAAATTGTTAAAAGTATTGAAGGACAGAGAGAAGTTCGAGACTGTTTATTCTATTCAAATTGTTAAATAATAATAAAATATATATATATATTATATTAAACCACAAAATAAAATATTAATAATTTATATAATATTATTTTATATTAATTTCAACAGAAATTTAATTTTATATAATTTATAATCTCTTCTAAATTTCGAATTTCTTTTATTTGTTATCACCAAAATTAATTGTAGCTGCTTCTGCAAATGAAATTGCTGTAGAAATGTTTAATTTTTTATTTTTGCCTTCGTCTGTCATTTCTAATCCACAATTTAATTGCCATAATTATTTTGTACATTTTGTGTGTCTGCCAAATGTCAAGTTTTCTAAATTTTACCAGATGTCCAACGTTTTCGTGTCTATTTTTCTACGCTCATAAATTTTATTATATAAACATTACGCGTACTTAGCAGCAAATAAGCCAACAATTAGTTAAATTAGCTGCTTTTTTTGAGGGGGGGGTGCTTTGACCCTAGCAGACCATGAGCAAAGCCTACAAATTATGGGCGGCTCATAAATTGGTGTGGAATTAGCAGCTCGGAATTGGATAATGTCTGAAGAATTTGGATGGAAACTGCAAGGTAAGCAGAGACAGCATTTCTCGAGCTCTCTCTCTCTCTTTACAAAAATGCGCAATATTTAATTATTATATAAATAAATTGCACTCAATTTGCATTCATTTCTTGGAATCTGATGAAAGTTCAGCGTTTACATTTGTGGCTAACTGATAATTTTAAAGTTTCTGCATTCATACAACTTGTTACCAAGGCCCCTAAACACTGGCGTCAACTTGCCGGCCATAACGGTAAACCATCACGCCCACAAAATACGAAGCGAAAAGAAGAAGAAGAAGAGAAAAGAAATCACATCACATGCCTAACAAGTAGCATGATTTTGGGGCTCGTCGACGCCTCAAACACAGCAAATACCTAAATTACAATTATGACCAAATAATAACCCGAAAAAGTGCAAAAAAAAGAGGAAGAAATAATAGTAGAACCCCAAAGGAGCGTATGAGCAATAGAGAGGGAGCACAAGTGATAGAGAGAGAGAGAGAGAGCAGAGACAGAGAGGGGGGGTGTAAGAAGTACCTAGAAAAATGTAAAAAGGCGGCAAATGTGCGCTCTACCTTTTTATTTACCCATTTGGCCCTCTGATTGCCATTGCAATGTGGGCGTGTATGTGTGTGTGAGTGTGTGTGTGTGTGTGTATGTGTGTTGAGGCCAACTAGCTTAAAGGGGGTCTATGCCATGCTATATAGCCTATAATTTGCGATTATGTTTGGGTTCGAGAAAAAAAACAAACGTCCCTCGTTACGTCCAAATTGTTGAACTGTTGGCCAAAGACGCCATTGTTTATGCCGCTTTGGTTGTAGTTGTTGTTGTTGTTGTTGCTGTTATTGCAATTTGGCTATTGCATGTTTGCATATTGAAACATTCCAACAACTAAACACAATTTACCATATGAATACCATATATACCTATATATATATATATATATATATATATGTATATGTGTATATGTGAGTGTGTGTGTGTGTGTATGCATATGTCTGGTAAACTTTAGCGGCTAACTTAATGGCTAGAACTTGCTTGATTACTAAATGTTTTGTTGGCTTGGCTTGGCTTTTAAGCCAATGAAAGGAAGTCAACTATTGAGAAAGGAAAATAAAAATTGGAAATACTTGTAATAAACATAAATGTTTATTTATACACTATTATTATACACTAAGAATAAATATTGGTTGACATATTTATAGAAAAATTAATCATTGTCTAATAAATGTTTTTATATTTATTAATATATTATTAATTAATATTATAATTTTTTATTTATTTTTATATTTTATTAAAAGAATATATGTTCGATTGTTCAATTGCTAGAGTTTAGTATTTAATATATGTTATAAAAAACTAAATAATATAATAAGTATATTTTTTATTTTTTTAAGTTTTGTATCAATTTTATTAGTACCCTATAAAAGAATAATCTAAAACCGTACTACGAATTGTTTAATTCAGTGAAATTTTTGGATATTTAAAATGTATTTTAATGTTGAAGAAAAAATAAATATAACAAATTCAATAATTCCATTCATATTCAATACAAAATTACTTTTTTTAATGAAAATATATAACAAAAATATTATTTTCTTTCTTTTATTTATTTTTATAATTAATTCCTTTTATTTTTATTTCCTTTCGCTTTTATTTTTAAATTAAAGCTATGTAACATTTCTGCATTTTAAATCGAATTTTTTTAATTAAACTAAAATGCATTAACAAAAATAAATAATTGTTTTATTCTCACTAATAATAAATGTTGAAAATATAAAAAAGTAAATAATATTAAATGATTCTTTAATAGTATTTAAATTAATATAACAAATTTCTTTATTTTAATTTATATATTACCTATTCTTATTCTTTCTCATAATAATTATAAAATAAATGAATAAATTATTCTTTAAAAATATATCAAATAATATTATTTCTTTATTTTATTTTGACCTTTTTCTATTATTATTCTTGTACATAATAAATGTTTAAAATAATAAGAAAGATTAATAAAAATAAATAATTATTTAATAATAAATAAATTAATATAGAAAGCATTTGTTTATTTTATGTTATCCATATCCTATTATTATACTTGCTCATAATAATTGTTGGGTATATAAAATAAATTAAAAAATTATTATATAAAAATATTTAAATTAAAATTATAAAGTTCTTTATTTTATTCAGTACCTTATATATTTAAAATATTAAGAAATGTTAATAAATATTTATTTTCATTTTTATTATTAATAATTTAAATGTGTACTCAACATTTTGTTATTTTAAATTACCTTTTGCCTATTATTAATTCCTCATAATAATAAATGCTAAGAATAACAAATTAAATAGCTTAAAACAAATAAATAATTATTTAATAATATATAAATTAATATACAAAATTAATTTTTTTTTTTTTTTTAACTATTTCCTAGTATTATTCTTGCTAAAAATAAATACTTCAGTTAATATTGTACATTTCTGTACTTTGAATAAACATTGAATGAGTCATGGCTGTTTTTCATTTACATTTTCGTTTTCAATTTGAATTTGAAAGATTTGCAAGTACTTGTAGTATGATTTATCATAAGGCAACAACAGACACCGCAGGTTGCCACTCGTCCTTTCAACTGAGTCCTGCACCCCCTTGCATTCAGTTTGCATTCTCTCTCACACCGTTGAACTTGAAACGGAAAGTGAATGTCCTGTCTGTTAGACACTCCAACTGTCTGCCATTTGGCAAATGCAAGCGAGGAAATACGCGCAACGAAATATGTCAGCACGCAATGTCTGCCAAAAGCACTGCAGTTGTTCGCAATCCCCCCTCCCCCCCCTCGCATACCCTGCCCACCTACCTCAACAACAACAGCAACTTATATGAAATGAAACAACAAAATATGAAGCTAAAAGAAAAAACACTATGGCAAGTGAAAAAAAGAAAAGAAAAGAAAACGTCGCTTTTCCGCTTTGTTTGTCTGTAGTGGGATTCCCCTACTCAAACATTAGGGTCCTCCCCTTCCCTTGCCTATCGGTCGTCGACGAGCCTGCCAATATTTTGTATCTATTTGCATTTTTAGCTCTTGACACATTGATTTAAAGCAACAATTTCTAATATTATATTTATTCTTTGATTTTGTTATCAATATTTTCTGCCAAACCTAAGAAATTGCATTGTTTTTTACTGTTTTTTTTTGTACTGTCTTTTAGCTGTTGTTTCCCTGGGTTGGGATTTTTGAGCAGGGTTGCAACCCCACAACAAGCGGAAGTCGCTCGTCGTTGCTGCTTTGGCTCTTCCTCTTCGCTGCGATATGTTGCCCGCCACAGTTTATTCACTTAGGCAACCCGCTGGACTTCCGCTTGTTAGCAGAGCTCCTTGTAATGTTTTTTATTTTTGTTTTTATTTTTAGCCATTTTTTGGCAGGTTGTTAGCATTTTTGGTAGCTATTTTGCACGTTAAACGTATTCAATTAGCTGAACACCTTAGACTCTTTATGTTTGTATATGCATAAATGTGTATATATGTTTATTAGGGAATAACTTTAATGTAAAATTCGGTAGAGTGGAGTGTTGAAATGTTCTTTGTTAGAATTGTATGTTTTATTAGAATATAATAGGATAATATAATAATAAATATATAAATTAAATATTGTAGCAGACTGATTAGCTATTCCTATGTCCCATCACTACATTGCATATACTGCCATCCCTGATTATAGACATCTTGCGGCTATCTCGCTTTGCCTTTATAAAGTAAGCAGTGCGATCGAGATAGTGATCTCGCTCTCGCAGAGAGTGCAGTGCCTTGGATTCAGATCCAACTTGAGATAGCAAGCATACAAATAAGGCGTGTTGCATAAAATAATAACAAAGTATTCAATTATGCCACCGATAACAATAATGTAGAAGATAATATGAAATAAATATATAATATAATAATAATATAATAAATAAATAAACAGAATATATTTACTGAGCTTTCAATTTATATAAAATTAAAAATTAAATATATTAATTCAAATTTCACAAATTAATTGTGGAAATAAAATAATAAGTTTTTTCTTGAATAATTAAAAATAATTAAAAGACTATAATGAAAATAAAATAAAAAATATCTTTTACTAACTAAATAAATTTAATAACGTATAGAATATTATTATTATTATATTATTTTATTTAATTCATTAAATTATATAATATAAAAAACATAGTAAATAATTTTAGTTTCTTTAAATATAACTTAAGTATACCCAGCACAGGGCTTTATTAATTGTGGCTAAAAATTTTGTAACAAGTCCAAGGAGGCGTGGCAGACACTATAAAGTATATACTTCTTGTTTTAATTTAACTTTCAACTTTTACTTTAATTTAGTAAATCAATAATATGAATTATTTGTATTTAATTATTTGGCTAATTCTTAAATTAATAATTGATAATTTGAAATGCTTGTAACTCTCACTTACAGTTATTCAATTCAGAGAAAGTAGCACTGCCCAGCAAGACAAATTGTAGTATTAGCAAAACATGAACTAAACCCTTTTTCATATTCCACGTTGACTTATCACATTAACCAAAACTGCAAACTGCAAAGTGTTAAATAAACTTCTTCTTATTTCTTTTAATTTCTTCTTTTTTTTCCGTCCGACACTTTCACTGCCAAGTAAATGGCCAACGAATTTCCGTTGCAGCAACGTGGATTTATATTTTCCGCTTTTCGGCAAAAATAAAAAAGAACTTTTGCCTTCCGATTGCCCCGGTCGACGACGTCTGCACACAATTGGAACTGGCCACGAACTGCGAACTGCGAACAGCGAAACGCCGCTGATAATCAAGTGTCAAAATTCATATTCAAAATTCAAAATGTTGCCAGGCGCTGACTCTCGACATGGACTCTGATTCTGCCACTGGCGCTGCGCATGTGTCTTTCGGGCTGCCAACTGCTGCCTCAGGCAATGAGTAGGAGTGAAAGGGGTGGTGTGTGGGGGTGGGGTGGTGTTGTTGTTGTTGTGGTATGCATCTACGGCTGGGCAGTCGCCAAGTTGCCCTGCGCCGGCTGTTGCTCATGCTAGACTTGTTGTTGCTGCTGTTGCTGCTACTCCAAGGCTGGCCAAAAGGTATGAAATAGTAAATGTTTCATTCATAAAGCGCAAAAGCGTAACATTCTCATATGCACGTGTCGCTTTCTACTCGCATTTGCAGTTGTTGCTATTGTTACACCCGTAACCCTTTTGTGAGTGCGAGAGACGGCAGTCATGACTTATGTTGGCTAATCATTTCGTTATTCTTAGGGAAACACACAAAGTGATTTTGATTGAGTGCGTAGCTCCGCTGAATGTGCTTCAAAAGCACATTTAAGCTTTCAGCAAGCTACAGCATAATCAGCGAGAAGTTCAGCTGTATTCAAAGCACATTCGAGCTTAATGAAAAGTTACAGCACTTTTCTTAAATAAATAAATAGTTAACTTAAAACTTAAGCTGTTTTAAAATAATATTAATTCATTATTAATCAGCAATATTTAATATATATAAATAAAAAAATATAATTTAAAAGCGCATTAAAGTTAAAGTAAGCTTTTGAACGAAAGCTTTTAAATTCGCAACTATAGAGCTCTGCCCAGACACGAATTTATATGCGAAAGCAGCTTTTAAATTAAACTAATTAAAGAAATCAGCAAGTTGTTATATATAATTAAGTTTACTTTAGCAGCTTAAGTTGTGTCTACTTCTTATAATTCAATCAAACGATTTCCGAAACGCCAATTTGTAGGCACATTAAAGTTTCCAGCAAGTTCTTGACTTATAAGCTAATGTCATAGTTATTTAAAGTACATTATTAATTACTTAAAATATAAATAATTTATATTTGAAATAAATTGTATTGTATTGTATTGTATTATATTGTATAGATATATAAAGTATATTAATAATATGAATATATATTAACAATAAAAATATAAATATTTAAATATAAATAAATACTTAAATACCTTTGTTTAAATATACAATAACTAAATTTATATGAACTTATGAAAACAATATATAAATATAAATATGTATAAAGTTGTTTTAATATAAAATAAATAAATATATATTTACTTATTATCTAAAATATAAACAATATATATTTTAAATAGCTATTTATGTAAATATAAAGTGTATTAAGTATTTAAATATAATTAAATAATAATTTACAGGTAAAATAACTAAATTTTAATGAACTTATTATTTAAAATAGAAACAATATATAAAAATAAATATGTATAAAATTGTTTTATCATCAAATAAATAAATATTTGTTTACATTTATATATTTATATATATTGTTTATATATTGTTAACAATATATATTTTAAATAAATATAAATAATTTATATATTTTATTTAAAGCAACTCAATTTACTTCTCTTTTCTATTTTCTATTTAATTAGACACTTTCTCAGTACGGGTATCGCTTAGTCAACTTCGCTGTTGCACTGCTGCAATTTCTGATGGAGTTTTAAGCGAGTTCAGGTGCAGACAGCACCTGAGTATTTGCACCTGACAACACTCTTCTTGCAACTGCTTCAGTAACTCTCCCTTTCGTTAAGTCCCCAATCGCTGTGTAATTAAGACCGAATTTCCAAATAAATTTGAGTTGCGTTTTCCCATATATCTTTTGTTTACGCAAAGCTTTTACTTTTTGTGCCACACATGCAGTTTTCCTTCTTAAGCATGTGTGTGTGTGTGTATGTGTGAGTGTGTGTGTGTGTGTGTGTGTGGATGTGTGTGTGTAAGTGTCCTGTCAGCGCCCCTAAGATTGCTTTATTATTTGCGCACAATTAGCGCTTTTTCAATGCGAATCAAGTCTAATTCTTCTTACCTGACTTATGCTGTTGTTGCAATATGAAACTTTCTTGCCACATTCGGTGGCAAAGTGTTGAACTTATGTGTTTATGTGTTATTTGGGAAGATATTGTAATTGAGAATAAATTATAAGCTGCAATTATATAAATAAATATAAGATCTTTTATTAAATTAGGTTAATAACTTATTATTCTCACAAATCTAATATATAAGTAAAGCATTATGTAATTAATTTATAATATATTATTTACATATGTATACATTTTAGTTATTTTTTTTATTCCTAATTCCTAATATTATTTAAATTCTTAATTTTTTTCTATTCTACTCTTTTCAATTTAATTCAATTTCTAAATTTTTGCATTTTATTTTTATAATTATTTATTTATCATTACTGCAAATCATCTGCAACTGTAAAATTATGGCATTGGAATTATGGTGCGTTTTTGAATTGTTTAGTGCGTACAATTACCAAGCAGTTGAAAAGCTCTTTACATTATGTGTGTGTGTGGAAAGCTTTCGAGCTATTCACGTTTTCAACCCATTGAAGCTTTGTCGAACAGCAACTATTGTGTTTTAGAACCGTTAGCTTTTGAAATAAGTAAAGAAAAATATAATCAAATAAATCTTTAAAATAATTATTTTAAATAAGCCTTATATTTTATTTCAAACATTAATATTTGTAAATATTTATTATATTTGTTATATGCTATATTTGTTTGTCCATTAAGCTCAGTTAAGACAATTTCTACTTTTCCAAATTTCTATTTCTATTCGTAAATAATTTTGGGCGTCATGTGAAATTTAATTTAATTTCCAAGCATGCCACGATAATTGCATTTAAATGAATTATATATTAAAAGCACACGAGTGCCAATATTTGTTTGTGCAAATTTAATATAATTACATGACGCTTAATTATAAAAAACAATAACATTTAATTAAATCAATGCAAAGTCGCATTAGATATTAATGCACACAGGCAGGCGCTTGTAATAAGTACTTCTATGTATGTACTTACTCGACTTTTGTTGCTGTTTTTATTTGCACAACATCAACAATAGAAACAACAACAGCAACAGCAACTAACAATAATACAATAAACATTAATGCTTAAACACAGACAAATAAACATAAACATTTATGTCAATAAAATGAACTGATGCTTGACCCGGTCGGTCAGATAAAGCGGCCGTCTGGTTCAAGCGAAGCGGCTAACAGAAGCACACACACACACAAACACACACAAACACACACACAAACACACGCACACACACAGGCACACACACGCACGTGCCAAAAGGCTGGCTGGCATTTTAGTTAATTGTCCTGACTCCTGTACGTGTGCATGTCCTTTTGCAACATCTTTGTCGAATGCTGTCAAGCGTTTAAATATTTTTACTCAAAGGCTACAATCCGCACACACGAATGCCCAGCTCTGTCCAGCTCTGTCCCGATCCCTTCGACATGTCCATGTCCATCTCCATCTGCAATCGTCGTTGCCCTTGGTCAGCATCAGGTGTTGACCGACTTCCATTCGATTTGCACACTTCATCTGATAATTGTTGTTGTGTTGCTCAGTGCTCAACTTCTGTTGCTGTTGTTGCTTCTGTTGTTGTTGTTGCTGTTGCTGTTGCTGTTTTTGGGCCTAATTGAGTTTGCATATGGTTTGCTTTGTACAATTAGATTAGCAGCTCGAAATGTTCAACTTTGAGGCTTCGTTGTATCCAAAATGTTTAGTTGCATTAGATACATCTATTTACACTCATCTTTCTAATCAGAATGTTGACCATACTTGATGACACGATGCTCTCAGTTCACAATATTCTCATCGAATTCATTTTAGTTTAATTAATAAATAAGAAGTACAGGCAATTAAATGATAGAGATATTATATATGAAATGCATATTATTATTATATTAGTACAATTATATATATATTATTAATATTACCTGTTTGAATAGACATTTAATTAATACTATAATATATTAATATACATAATTTCGTAATAATTGAAATATATGATTTAAAAGTTTTTACAACTAGGTATTTATTTATTAATAAATATAAAACTTCCTAAAGATATAAATGTACTTATACGATTGTACATACAGCTACTTAATTAATTAATAATATTATAAAATTTAAATGGATATAAATAAGAAATATACTGAAATATATTTTTGGATAATTTGTATTACTTAATTTAAATAAATAAATTGCTTAAATGTATTATCAATATTAATATATATAATATAATATATATATGTATAATATATAAGTTAGTTTAAATATTAAAAAAATATTACTAATTATAGGTAAATCAAAAATATGCAATCGCTTCTTTAACATAAATATTTGGTCAAATTAAAAATAAAATGCATTTTAATACATATGAATCCATTTGGAAATTTGTAAGTTAATTAATAAATAAAGAATATTAATTCTATTGCATTGAAATGAATATAAACTTATTCATATGTACAGTAAAACTTACAGAGCAATTACTAAATTGTGATATTAATCAATATTCATATTAAATGTTAATAAATAACTTAAATATTTTCTGTATAAACAAATAAATGCCATTTTTATAATAGTTTCACTAACACAAATGAATGTTTTTTTTCCCTTTTTGTTTTAACATTTGTAAATGAATGCATTAAAAAAAAAGAAATTGAAATTTAAATTAATTAGTGAAACTGTTTGTTGCACAAAACACAAATAGTTGTTTGCGGTTACTTAGTCGAATCAACTGGGGCAGTCGTGCACGCACACACTCACCCACACACACATACACACACACACACACGCATACATACACATTGAACATTGTTGCATTCAATTTGTGCAATTAAATTAATTTAAGTTTTATCTGCAGCTGTTTTGCAGTTTGAATAACCAACCGAGACAATTAAACTGAGCAAGTCTCTTTAAATATATTATTGTTGTATTATTTTTAAGTTTATGAAATTTTATTAATATACATCAGTATTGTGTTAATATTTTCAAAAAATAATTGAAATAGAATAAAATATATTCAATATTTTAAATACAAATAGAGGAAGAAGTGTGGCAGGCTGATAGCTATGCTTATGTCCCATCACTATTTTACATATACTCTTACATCTTATGGCTATCTCGCTTGCCTATATAGAATAGGGCGAGCGATCGTGCTAGTGGTCTCGCTCTCGCAGACAGTGCTTTGCTCTATGATAGTCGAAAGAGTCGAAACAGAGAGCAAAAAAACAAGGCATAAAAGAATTACAAAGTATTTCATTAAATCACCGTTTACAGAGTGCAATTCTAAACTTTAAATACATTTAAAATAGAGTAAAATAATGCTAAAATATTCGACATATTATATATATATGTGTGTACTGTTGAAATTAACGTCTTTGTTTTTGCTTAAAAGCAAACAATTAGAAAATATTTAAATGACTTTCATTGAGATTTTCAGTACGTGTTGCAAATTCAATGCAAAGCACATAAGCATGCACATATATATATATATATATGTACATGCATATATAGACATATCAATAACTATTGAAATACTTATGAATCTAGGCAAATAATTCATGATGCTGTTGCCCCAGATCCCCAGTTGCAACTGCTCCCTGGCGGCAGACAGCAGAAAGCAGCAGCAAATGTTGAACATTTTTCATTTCAACACGAACAAAATTGCATTTTTAAATGTACATGGTTGAGTATGGGGGCTGGCCAAAAGAGTTTTCACTAATAAATAAATGGAGAAAATAATAAATATGTATACTATATAGCAGAAACTAAACCAAATGCACAGAATAGCAATGCCAAGCAGCAACAGCAACAACAACAGCGACAACATCAGCAAAACCAGAAAATATTTAAAAAAGCTTTTAAGTGTTATTGATAGTTGAGCAGTGTCTGCCCTCCCCTTCCCATTGCTGCTTCTTTCCATCCCTCCAGCTCTCTCGCTATGGCACTGTCCAAGTATTTTGTTTCATTTTACTCTCTTTTTCTCGTTTTTTTTTTGTATTTTTTTGTTGCAAATGTTTTTGCATTTGTTTTGCTGTTGATCTGTTCCTTCGCGTTGTTGTTACTATTTCCATTGTTGTTGTTGCTGTTGCTGTGGGGAGCAGCGCTTCCGGTTATTTAAATGCTAACAAATACAAATTGTTGGGCGTTTGCCGGACAGCACTCAACAGTTGTTTGGTTCTCTTCGCTTCGCTTCGATACTTGGTTTAGTTTGGTTTGGTTTGATTCGGTTTGCTTCGCTTTGCATTGCGTTTATACTTTTTATCTAGCTGCCTGAAATATTTTGCATGTTTGGTTTATATTTCAATTGTTGCTCTCGAAATCTCTGTTGTTGTTATTGTTGTTTGTTGTGAGTTGACGAGCATTTCTGCATTCAATTGTTGATAGATTAGAACTAAGGCTATATAGTTTGTAAATCATGTGAGCTATTTATATAATAACAAAATATTTTGAGTTTTTAATTAAGATGTGCGCAAAGTACTATTCATGGCAATATAAAGCTAATTTGTAGCATTTCTGCTTAAGTTATTCATGGAAAATGATGATAAATTTGCAGTTTATAATCAATATTTGAAGATGTTTGCATTATTTATTATTTTTGGGCACTTAAGCCATTTTTAAAAATAACATTATTGTTGTATTTATTTTATTTAAATTTAAATTTGTTATTTTTTAACATTGTTAATATAGAAATAATTAATATAGAATAATTAAGAAATATAATATTAAAAATGGTTAAAAATTTGATTAAATATTATGATTAATTTGTTATTTTATTATTTTAATTAATATGTAAATACTTTAATTCATAACTTATTTGTAATATTATGTATTTACAATTTGGTTTTGTTATTTTTTTTTTTAATATTGTTTATATATTTTTGATTATACATTATTGATTATTGAAATTAAAATAATATTGAATATATTATTTTATCATTAATTCTAATTTAATATATGTTAATTATTAATTTTAACAATTTTTTAAGTATTTTATTTATTTGCATAATTTAATTATTATATTTACAATTTAATTTAAAACTTTTAAACAAAAAAATTAAATGTTATTACATTTACTATTGCTTTTATTAATATTCTATAATATTCACTAAATTGATTTACTGCTCAAATTTATTTTTTAATATATTTCATTTATCTGCTCATTAAAATAATTATCTTAGACAATTTTATAAATTTTTCGTCAGCTATTGCAGCGTATTCAAATGTCTGCTTTACTCAATATTTAGTTAGAGTGCAACTTACACCACTTTGTTAATCCATAGACAAGCACTTGGTGAACAAAAACAAAACTGACAACAACAACAATAATAACAACAACAACAACAATTGGACGGCTTTCAGAACACGCTTTCACGCCATATCAGGAAGACCGGACAACATGGACAAAACCCAACGATGAGTGCATATTTTGTGTGCTCGATACTCGGACAAAATTTATCGCTTTCGTTTTGTTTGTTGCGCTGTGTTGCATTGTGTATATTTATTTGTACAATTTGTTGTTGTCGTTGCTGTTGTTGTTCTTTTGGTATTTTGTTTGGAACACATTGTGGTCCATTGTTTTTATCAACATGCCGACGGATGCGCCAACTATTTTATGCTATACAGAACCGAACAGAGCAGAACAGAAGCAAAAATGATGGCAAATTCAATATTCAGTGTATGCAATATGGTCACGTTTTGGTATTGGAGTGGCAAGTGGCTAAGATAAAGTAGGAGTAGTAATATTTTTTGTTGAAGCCTTAAAGTGTCGTTGATCCATGCAAAAGGCAGCACAAATATTTGACCCACTCGGCTGTTTATCTTCTTGCACCACGAGGTCCTTCAATTATGCACATTATTACATCAACTCTGGCAGTCAAGTGTGGCCTGAGACTCTTGCATAATGCCACACAATGCTGAAGCATGACAAGAATTGTGTGCGGGTGCCACAACAAGTGTCAAGAATGCGGCACAAGAAAAAGAATGAATGGGTGGGGGAGAAAGAAATGCGTTGCATACTTTAAGGCGCTTAAATGCTCAGCACAAGCCACAAACGCAAGTCACATTTGTGCCATAAATAAACTGGCATATGCAACATTGAAGCGGCAGCAACAACTCAGCAGCAGCAGCAGCAGCAGCAGCAGCTCTAATGCAGTTACAGCTGCTGCCGCTGCAGCTGCTGCTGCACGTTGAAGTGTCTGCTGAAGTACGCCGTAGAAGTTGCAGCGTCCTTCGCGTGTGGCAAGATAAATCTCAACAAGTTTTTATGCATTTCCTTCTGCTTTTCTTTCGTTTCTTTTCTTTTTTCTTTTTTTTTTTTTTTTTGTGGCATGACAAAAGTCGACAACATAAGCCAAGCCAAGACAGCCAAGACAGCCAAGTGCGGCAAATGCGCCAAAAACGTATGCAGATTTTATGTGCTTATAGTTAAGATGTGTCAGGCAAGTTGTTGCTTGCCTTGATGCAACTCTATGCATACTACGTATGCGTATGCATTACGTCCAACTGGCTCATTTAACAGACAAACAAATATTGAGCATACGCCACGTTGACCCCATTTTTCACCAAAGTGTTTTGCGCTGCATTTTACTTTGCCATCGTTGTACTCTGCCTGTGTATTCTCCGTTCTGTTCAGTTCAGCTCTGTTCTGTTCTGTTTTCTGAAAACTCTGCTTTTGTTTTCTGTGCTGTTTTTGCCATTCTGGTTTTGCTATTGCGACTGTCGCATGCCCCGTTTATTGTCCTGTGTGCTTTTCGGCGTTTTTGTAATGCCTTACGGCCAGGCTTTGTAATGCTAGCCAATATTGTTCAAAGTGTAACTGTGCGTGTGTCAGTGTGCGTGTGTATGTGTGTGTGTGTGTGTGTGTTAACATATGCAGGCTACTTAGTTGCCTGTCGCTTCTTGTTTATGTTTCGAAACTGTGTGCGTTCTGTGCTCTTAGCATGCAACTGGAACTTTCCAGTCTGCCTAAGAGAGTGAGACAGACCACGCTCTTACGCTCTTACCTATCTTGCTTGCTATTGGTAGTCGTGTACACAATTGCCACACTTGGTACATTAGTACTTCGTTGGTACTCTAGTTTGTACTATTTTACAACTACTTCGTCTACTACTGCTTCCACTAATACTACTTCTACCACTTCTACTTCTACTACTACTTCTACTACCATTTCTACTACTACTTCTATTACTACATCTACTACTACTTCTATTACTACTACTACTTCTACTACTACTTCTATTACTACTTCTAATACTATTTCTACTACTACTTCTATTACTACTACTACTACATCTATTACTACTTCTACTACCATTTCTACTACTACTTCTATTACTACATCTACTACTACTTCTACTACTACTTCTATTACTACTTCTACTACTATTTCTACTACCACTTCTACTACTACTTCTACAACCACTTCTACTACTACTTCTACCACCACTTCTACTACTATTTCTACTACTACTTCTATTACTACTACTACTACATCTATTACTTCTTCTACTACTACTTCTACTAATACTTCTACTACAAATTCTACTACCACTTCTACTACTATTTCTACTACCACTTCTACTATTACTTCTACTACCACTTCTACTACTGCTTCTCCTACCACTTCTGCTACTATTTCTACTACTACTGCTATTACTACTTCTACTACTACTACTACTTCTACTACCACTTCTACTACTACTTCTACTACCACTTCTACTACTACTTCTACTGCTACTTCTACTACTATTTCTATTACTACGTCTACTACTACATCTACTAATACTGCTTCTACCACTTCTACTTCTACTACTACTTCTACTACTACATCTACTTCTACTTCTAGGAATTATCTTCAGATTGGCAGCTTTCTTAAGAAGTTTTTCCTTGACTGAAAAGCTGTACTTTATTTAAATAATAATTTATGTTATTGATTTATTTTTTATTTGCTTTTTACTAAATTGAACAAAACTCACTAAACTCACAATTTATTTATGCTTATTGTTTGCTTTTCTTTTTGTTTTTTTTTATGCGTTCAGTCATAACAAATAAACGTTTTTTGATTCTTCCTAACAGTTTATAGAGCCACTTACGCTATAAATAGTATAGAATAACTTCAATATTTAATCACATTTAAATATTCATAAAAGTAAAATTGTTTTTATTCAACTATATATTATAAATTGCTAACAAATATCTTAAAATTATTACTTGATTTAATTTAATTTTATTGTATATTTTGTGCTTAAGTAAAACATTGAAGTACATAGAAATGTATGCTTCTGTTAGTCTTTTGAAAAGTTTATCGAAATATTAATCGTATTATTTATTATTATTATTATTTAACAAATAGGCTTATCAATTCAAGCTAATTGTAATCTTCTTAAATATAAACAGAAAAAAGAACAATTGTACATTTTATTAACATATAATTCTTTATAAAAATATTAGTTTTTTTATTCAGTTCAGCTATATCAATAAAAAGTTTCTCTCACTTTTTTGTGTACTATTATTTTGGTATATGAAATTTGCAGCTCAAATGTTAAAAGTGTTGTACAACATTGGACAAAAAGCTCGTCAGAAATGCACTTAAAGGATTAAACGAGCCACACATTATTGACACAATTAGGGGAGCACACAGTTCACACAGTTCACATTCCAAAAAAGAGACTGATATTATTTTTGAAAATATTTTCAAATGTTGTTTATTTTCTGTTCAGTTTTTATATAGTTGTTTATCTTTTTTTTTTTTTTTAGTTTGCTGATCCGGATTGGCATGCATCAAAATAAAATGCTGTTTTGGGCCAAAGCAACAGCTGCAGGGCTGAGTTTAGTTTGTTGTTGACAAGCTGCAGCTGCAACTGAAACAAGTCCGATATGCTACTCTACTATGTATCTGTCTATATGTGCATGTATGTATATGCTAAGAGCAGAGCATGGCTCACAAGATAATTGCCAAAAGTTGTTAAAAAAAAAAAAAAAAAAAAAATAAAGTTTTGACCAACATTTTTGCAGCTAGTCAAAAAGTTGGACCCTTGGGTCAAGCTGTGTACTGGCCCAAAAAAAAAAAGCACAGAAAAAAGTTGGCTAAACATTTTATTCTATCTAATTGAGTGTGTTTAAAGTTTAAAGTATGCCAAAGTTTGTTCAAAAAGTTGCCGCTTTAAGCCAAGTGAGCGATTGTATCTTTATAAAGCCAATAATACTCACAAACTGTTCAACACTTGCAGGCGCTTGCCGCTTGCTCATTATTCTTGCTATTATTATTACCGAGCATTATTGTTTGTTATTATTATTGAGGCACATGACGCAAATGGCATTTGTTATTGTTATTTTGACTTACGCATTTTGATTGGGTTGTGCAAATTTTTTAATTTATTTTACACGTTCGCCAGTCGCCCGGAAATGAACAAGCGCATAAAAATGTTGACCACCTACGTGCTACGCCCGTTTCCGGTTGTGTCAATAAAAAAATACGTGTGTGTGTGTGTGACTGCATTTGCACATGTATGTGTAAGCACAAAATAATAAAGTTACACAAATCCCAATTTCCGCTGAATATCGCATGCACGCGGCGTATACGCAATATGCATTTGAGCCCAAGAGCTGTTGCTTTTGTTGCTGTTGCTGTTGCTGCTGTTGTGGCTGCTAATGTGCAATGCAAATATAAAACCGTTCATTTCCCATCCACTGCATTATTTGGCACGTTGATATGCATAAAAACTCTGCACATATTTGACAATCATCATCAGCTACGTTTGGTATTGAAATTATAGCCTCGCTTCGCTTTGCTTGTCTTCATTAACGATTTTAGCAAATATATTGTTTTTTTTTTCTGCCAATTACTTAGAAGAGTTATTGAGACTATATGCTGCATTTATTTATTTATATTTGCTGCTCTTTTAAAAAGCAAGTAACTTTATATTTACTTTTCCTGAAATAATATGATATTTTTGCAATTTATTTATTAAAATATTTTTAGTTGAATTGACTAGGCTTTTATGTGGCCTATTATGTTACTTTCGACTCATTCGTTAGTTTAAAGACAAAATTGTGTAAATGTTTGTAATATGATATTTTCGTTTGGGTTGTAACATTTTTGACTTTGGCCACAAGCCGACATTGATAACAATTACGAGTTAACTCAGGCAAACTTTGCATATGATTTTAAGCTTAACTGTAATTAAAGCTTCCTGGCAAGTGCAACGCAACAACAACAACAACAACAACAACAACAACAATAAGAGCAGCAAAAAGCCAAGCTGCAGCATAAACTTTGTGGGCAACTCATAACTTTTACTTTGAGATGAAGCAATGTGCAGGAACAGGAACGGGGAACAGGGAACAGGGAACAGGATCTACAAAGGGGCCACAATAGCCCAAAAGAGAAAAACTTTATAACACTCTGTAATTTTCCGTATGTTCGTATCTATGTATGAGTGTGTGTGTGTATGTGTGTGTGTGGGTGTTAATAATAATCCAAATAAGTGTGAAGTGTAAGGGATGCACAAGTGCTCGACTGTAAGATACTGCGTTTGTTTATATCACATTTCTAATGAAGTAAATATATATTATTTTATATTTATTGCATTTTTCTGTAGAGTTTTGAATGATTAATGGAACAAGCGTACAGTGTTTTCATCTTTAAATATTATTTATATAAAATAATAAAACATTAAAGTTTACTCATTTATATGCTTAATGTGCATTTTACAGGGCATGTTTACTCAAAACTTTATGTCCAAGGCTTATTTTTGATCATTTAATATTCTTAATATAAATAATAAAACTACCAAGGCAATTATTTATAAATTATTTATTTATTTAGGTTCATTTTACAGGGTATAGTAACTGACATATTCTTATTTCTTATTCTTTATTATTAAAAATTCATTATTTATATTCTTAATATAAAATATTAAAACAATAAAGTTTCCTTTGGCAGCAAAGCTTAATTTATAATTGTTTTTAAACTAAGCTTAAAAACTATTATTTATTATTTAAAATTATTATCACATGAGCAACAAACACTTTTCTACACCAGGACATTAATTGGCGAACTAACAACACATATTTTATGCAATATATATATTTACAGGGTATGTTAACTAAAAACTTTACCGAGAGCAAATAAATTGTTGTTGTTCGTTATTTTTTTTATGTTTTTTTATTTGTTGCAGCTGCGATTCTTATGCAGAAGTGTTAAGCACGCGGTTTTTGGGGCTGATGGCAAATGTACTTCTACTTTCTACTCTCTACTCTCTACTTTTACTTCTGTTTCGGGGTCGCAAGTTTTAAGAGCGAACTTTATGCTCTAATTTCCGAGAAGGAAAAATTAGCAAAGTATTTTGCGCCATTGCCATATCATAAACTGGCAAAAGCGCCAAACTGTAGCTGCCATATAAATATGTTTGTATGTGTATGTGTATACAGTCGCATCTTAGACCCATGTATGAGTTTCTTTGTATGTGTGTGTGTGTGTGTGTGTGTGTATGAGAGTTGCTCACAAAAGTCACATAAATTTGAAATGACAGCAGCATTTTACAGTTTTTCGAGGTCGTGTGGTAATAAAGTTTTTCAGAGTAAAACACACACACACACGCGCACACAAAAAGTAGCTACAGCTTAAGCGAGAGAGAGAGAGCGAGAGAAACAGATATGCACGCACATACATACACACACACGCATGCAGAGCAAAAAGTAGCTAATGCTAAAGCGACCGCTAGAGCGACAGCGACAGCGAGAGTGAGAGCAACAGCTGCTCAAAGCGACGCATGATGACAGACCAAAGTGGCAGCTAGTTAGGCTCTGGGGCAGCAGATGAGACCAACTTCAACTGAAGAGACGCCACTCTTCTGTTCTGAATTGTATGAAGACCCGGCTCATGACTCGTAAAATATGTTATGTCTGTGTAGATTTAGCTAGGCCTGGTCCAAACTATATATACTTACATACAGATACGTACATATATATATATATATATGTATGTATGTGCAGTCAAACATTGCTCTGTTGAGCTATTCTATGAAATTATGCAATGGGGATTATTTTAGTTAAATTGCCCGACTGCGTCGAGGGTCAGTCAGGACAAGACAGCGAGACAGCAAGACAAACGGACACGGTGCGAGTGTGAGTGTGTTGAAGCTTTAGTCTGAAACGGATAACGAATGAATTTTGAACTTTGTCAAGCTTAAGTCATGAAAATTAAGTAGTTAGAGAGCAGCTGCAATGCGTTGGTGCTTTGAATGCGAAATAGAAGACGACTATTTAATTACTTAAGAAATTAAACTAAATTTAAGAAATTAATATCATAATAATAACAATATTAAATAATTATAATAATAATAAATACAAAAAATTATTAATATTCAAATTTAATAAAATAACATAATAATAACAATAATAAATAATAAATAAAAATAAATAAATTCATGTTCAATATTAAAATTTAATAAATTAATATAATAATTTTAACAATAATTGATACAAATAAATAAAGTTATATTGAATATTCAAATTATATCAATAATAAATAAAAATAAATATAAATTATATTAAATATTAAAATTAAATTAAATTAAGATTCTAATTACATTAATAATAAAATTTATAAACAAATCAATTTACATTGAATATTCAAATGGAAATTACACTAATAATTTAGCAATGTTTTAGTAACAACACAAATTTCAAGCACAGTCAATAAATTAAATAGTTTTTAAGCAGATTTCAATACTTATATAAGAACGTTGGCAAATTTCGCAAATATATTACACAGAAAAACCGCAACACAAATCGAAATACTTTGAAATGGCGAAACAAACCAAAATAATTGCCACAAATAGAATATGTTTAAAATAAATTAAACAATGTGCCAAAATGACGACCGCATAACATGCGAAATTCTCTGCAATACAACGTGGAGAAATATGCAATATAAATTGTAATTAAATTGACAGACGTCAATATCATTGTGTGCCACCCACAACATTTGGGCGCAAAATCATTTGCACTTTAATTATGGCAAATGGCCAAAACAGCCGCTGGCTGCTGATGCAATGACAATAGTCGTACTCATTGGCCAATGTCCAGCGATTGTCGCTCAATGACGACAATCAGCATGACAAAAATCAATGACAGAGAGTCGCGCATTGTGGTTGACTTGGCCATTAGAGCAACGGCTTTTTCCCAGCTGCAGCGATTTAACATTATAGAAAATGTGACAAAGTGGCCACAGTTTGGCTCTGGAACGAACACCCCGCTTACCTCTGATCCATGTCCTAAATGTTTGTTCTAACTGTTGTGGCTTTTCTTTTGTTTTATCTGCCTGTGCCGATTGGCAAAGGTTTACAGCTGGAATCAGCTAACATTTGTGGACTATGTCATATGTCTTGTGGCAAGGATTCAAATGTGAAAATAATCTAAAATATATTTAGAGACTTGACTCTTATGATAATTATAAATAAGCCTCAGCATATTATTAACAAATTGTATAAATATTTTGGATATTATTATTATTAATGATTAATGATAAAATAATTATTGAATAAGTTAAATAATTATAAGAGTATATTTATTATTATATTTATGATCACAATATTTAAGATTTTTTTCTCTTAATATATTTTGTTAAAAAATAAATATAATATTTAAATAAATATAAAAAGTTTGCAGTTTAAAGAGGATATAAGAAACTTATTGATATTATGTATTGCATTGGAAATCACAATATAAAATTAAATGTTGCAATAAGTTAAATAAGAGTAAGAGTATATGTAGTATTATTATTATTAAATATAACTGTATAAATAATTAATTAATATATTAAATGTAAATTAAAAGTTTGATTAAAAGATTTAATAATAAAAAATAAATTTAATAATTTAAAAAATGGTTTTAATATTATTATTATATATTATATTATATTATTTTACAATATATATTATTATTGTTAAATATTGACAAATTAAATATACATATAAAATAAAATAGCTTAAATAATTGATATACTATATTTAATATTATTTATTATAAGAAAATAAAAGCTTTATATTATAACAAAATTTTAATAATAACTATATTAATAAATATTATAATAAATCAATAATAATGAAGTAAAATTAATATTATTACAGCGTTACAGCTTATTTAAATTACTGCTTAACTGTTACAACTTTAAGCATTTTCTTTAGCTAAATATGAGAATTGCGATTCAAGTTTTGGCCGCGAAATTGACCCATTTAAGCTAATCTGGCTACAAGACTAATTAATGCAAATTAAGGGGACCCCAGCCAGCACATAAAAGTGGCAGCTAAAAACCGCATATAAGATTTAAGGGGGGCGGTGGGCGGTGGGTTCCCCCTCGTTACACTGCACAACGGAATTGAGCGCTTTGAACAAAACGACTGTGACGACAACTCGTCGTACAACATAATTAGGCTTATGGCAGTGACTTTAATAGTCAAGTGCCACAACAGCACCGCTTCTTGCGACTCACACCCGCCCCAATCTCACCCCAACCCGCAATCATACCCCCCCCTCCCTTGCTACACCACTCAACCGCCATGTCGCCCATTTGCGTGCGTCGCTAATTAGTGTAAAATGTTTCCTGTTATTTACCTTTTTCGGTTTTGCAACAAAACAAACGACGAAACCTAAATGGTATATAGGCAACAGCCAACAACCAACAGCCAACAGCCAACTGTGAGTGGTCAGGTGGGGGTTGGTGAAGGAGGGGAAGGGGAATTGCTTTTAGTGGATACTTGTATCAGTAACTGTTTCGGTTACGGTGACGATTTTTATTTGTGCTCTCAGTGACGTGACCTGTTTTGTTAATAAATAAATAGTCGTATTTATTTTGCAGTTGTAATCAAAACAATACCAACAAAAACAAAAGCCAAATCAGCGCTAATTAACTCAAAGGCCCAGCGCCATAAGCAGACACTATGCTGCAATCCTGTAGTGAAATGAAATGTCCTTGTCATTTCATTGCTACTTAACATGCAGAACATCAACTCGTTCAACTCGTCTCAACTGAAATGAACTGAACTGAACTGAACTCGGTTCAACTCAGTTCAGCTCAGCTCAACACAACACAACACACGACGTGGAGCTGCGTAAATTGCATTTTAAAATAAATTATAATGATTATTATGTTGCAAACAACAGATGTCAGCTTGGCTATAGAAACTTGTCTGTCAGTTTGTCTACCTTCCTATTGCTCTCCCTCTCTCTTCATCACTTTCTCTCTTTTTGTATCTGCTGGCTCATTGTCAACGTTGGCAGCAATTTCTGCCACTTTGCACACTTTGCCACTTTGGTCTTATGGGGCAAGCATAAAAATGTTAACTGTACAACATTAACGCAAACATTTTATGACGTTGAACTTAATAATATTAAATCAGCGACAAGTTTATGGAGCGCTAAATGCAGCTAACAAAGGGCCCAAGACAACGATAAGCATTTATAGTATATGTAACTTCAATCTGGCAGTCACTCTCTCAAATAGATGAACTCAGTTACAATTAAGTACTTCTACATCAGGCAATGTGTTTTAAGTAGTTCAAGTAAGTAAAAGTAATTGATACTCACGTGAGAGTACAGCTGGAAGTGGAAGAGAGTGGGAGAGAGAGAGTGAGAGAGAGAGGGGAAGAAGAGAGCGTAACTCACCAAACTGTAATACCATAAAATACAGTAGAGGCTAACAAACTAGAACTCACACAAATCAGAATTATATGAAGACTAGTTTAACAGTTTGCTTTTGTATTGTGCGAGCGAAATTTGGGAAATTATCTTTCTATTTAATTGAATGTTATTTGTAATTTGTAAAAATGATAAATCATGTATTTAAAATTCGCATATTTCTATGAAAATGTGGAGATCTATTGGATTTAGTCCTCCTATTAAATAATAGTCTACTGTAACCATTTAAATAATTAATTCAATAAGGTGAATGATCAACTACAAAGGGAGACTATGAAGCAATATAAAATATATAAAATACAATAAATATAGAACAGAAAACATAAAATACAATAAAATAGAAATAAGTACAGAAAATATAAAAATATGCAATTAATTAAACATAGAGTAGAAAATATAAAATGAATTAAATATTAAATTAGAACAGAAAATATAAAATTTGTAAAATATATAATAAATTACGCATAGAACAGAAAATATAAAATATATAAAATACAATATAAAATATACGTAAAAATTATAAATTTAATAAAATAAATTATAAATTATGAACAGAAAATTTAAAATAAATTAAATAGAACATAAAATATAAAACATAGTTCAGCAAATATATAAACTACATAAATAATTTCAATATAGAACAGAAAACATAAGATATATAAAATAAATTGAGTTGAACAGAAAATATAATATAAATTAAATTTAAATTTAAATAAGAACAGAAAATACAATAAAAATATACATAGAACTGAAAATATAAAATACACAAATAATGAAATAAATTAAACAGAACAGATAATATGAAATAAATTAAACATAGAATAGAATATATATCTATATGTAAAATATTAAATAAATTAAACATAGAACAGAAAATATAATATATACATAAATAAATTAAATATAGAGCAGAGAAAGTAAAATGCATAAAATACAAAATCAAATAAACATAGAAAAGAAAATATAAAATGTACAAAGAACAGAATAGTAAAATAAACACATATTTTATATAATATATATGTTATATTATATAATATATATAATGCTCAATTAATATATTTTAATTTAAATTATATTATAATATGCATGTATACTATTTATATTCAATAAAATTAACAAACATTATCAGCTTTTAATAACAGCAGAGATTCTCGCGACGCTCTGCTGTGTTTGCCTATAATATTTTTGAACTTTAGCTCACATTTCAGCAAAGTGATAAGAGATTACACAAGTTGAATGCAGAGCTCTTACTGTTTTGTCTGAACGCACAGAGAATCAGTCTACATTTAATTCTAATGTGTGAAAGTTGAAGATCTCAATGTGTTTAGTAAAAATGAAAATCAACTTGAGTGCTTTCTCGATTTTATTGATATTAATGCATAATTGTTATGCAGCCAATTCAGTTAGTATTGATCTGCGTGTGGTAATTGCTCTAGTAAATTTATTAATTTACAGAAATGCTCTGAAAATAAGCTGGACAGTGAGTGCTCCACATATTGTTATCAGGTTCTGAAGCCGCTGTTGCAATACTTGAAGGAGGCACATCAAAAAGAGCAGAAATTTGCAGAGTTAAGAGAACAGATTCAAAACTTGGAAGCGCAGAAGACCAGTCTCAGTACAGCAGTAGAAACCCAAAAAGAATTCCTCAGACAGAAAGATAATGAATTGAAATTATATAATAATAAAATTAATCTACATGCAGAATTATTGCAATCATATAAAGCTGAAATTGAACAATTAAAAGCAAATGCAAAAATTAAAACATCCGAATCGATAACTGAAATACAGACGAATGAAATACAATCTGCTGATCTTAAATATAGTAAAAGTGTCAAGTTAAATGGTTCAAATCGTTGTTTGGCCAAGAAAACCGGAATTCAAGATGTAACAATTACGGATATACAAAACTTCTCTGTGTACTGTGACTCGGAGTTAGCCGACTCGGGCTGGACAGTTATTCAGAGGCGTCAAGATGCCAGTGTGAACTTCGATCGTGACTGGAGCAGTTATCGCAATGGTTTTGGCAATTTGGATGGCAATTTCTTTATTGGACTTGAGAAACTTTATCTGCTTACCAACGAACAACCCCACGAACTCTATATACATCTGAAGAGCTTTGAGAACGAAACCCGCTTCGCTCGCTACAATCACTTTCGCATTGGCAATGAGCGTGAGTCCTATAAAATAGTTTCGATGGGGAAATATTCTGGAAATGCTGGTGATTCGATGGGCAGTCACCTGAACTCAAAGTTCTCCAGCCACGATCAGGATAATGATGAGGCTGACTATAATTGCGCTAAGGAATGGTTGTCCGGCTGGTGGTTCAAAAATTGTGCCTATTGGTAAGTAATAATGTATGGCTATCAACAATTCAAGCTGTAACTAATATTATATTTCTTAACTTTGTAGTAATCTTAATGGATTGTATCGGGATGATAAGATAAATCTGCAGAATGGCCTCAAATGGAACTCATGGGATCTAAAAATACGTCTAAGCTTTGTGCAAATGATGATTAGACCTGTAGTAAAGTGAATGAATGTGCAATAGTTTCGTATACCCTGTAGCTGGAATATATAACTGCGTTGCCAAAGCATGCAACGATACAAAGCAGGCGTGACAAACTAATCTCAGCCTTTCAACTTCACAGAAGTTTAAGGAATACTCTTGTAAAACAATTCTGAAAATAAAGATCGGTCAAAAAAAGAAAGAGCTTTCATCTTGATGCAGGCAAAAGCTTGTACAAGTTTCGATAATGTGGGAATGTTTTGGTTAAGCTTTCAAGTTAACTTTCGAATTATAATTAAAGCTCTATTAAGAAGCTATAATGTATGCTTAAAGCTTTGTGTCAGCAAGTGTGTTTTAGCTAATGAATTAGTTGCCTTAACTACAACATCAAGTGGCAGGAGTATTTTGTATTAACGAGTGCGACGGTTGCTTGGGAAACCACAGTATGAACATATTATTATAAATTGAATGGTGTAGAGTCTGTTGGCCCAGAAAACATAACGGAATTTAATGTAAAATATGCAGGACATGGCGCATAATCAGCGAGCATATTCATGTGCATTTTGGTAACCACATCGTGTAATTAAGTAAATATTTTCGTAAAATTTTTGCCAACACGCGCGTGCTGCAGAAGTGGCCGCAAGTGTAAAGTGATATGGCCATAAAGAGAGAGAGAGAGAGAGGGAGAGATGATAGAGACAGGCAAAGAGCAAAAGAGAGTGAGCGAGAGCGAGAGCGAGACAGCAAGTAAAAGAAGTATTCAACGTTGCCCTGGAGCGTTGCATATTTGTGGAATGTGAATGGGATATTGGCTGGAGGGTGGATTCGCAGATTTGCAACATAATTAAGAAGCAAATGGAAATGGGCAGCGCGCCAAATTAAGTATACGCCACGTGGCTGCAATGCAGTAAGTGAGCCAAACAAAATTAAAATAACCGCAGCTCCAACTGCAAGGCAGCCGTTAATAAAGTCAATGCTGTCGCTGTAGCAGCAGTAGCATTGTAAGTTGTAAATTGTAATTGTAAGCGGATTACACGTGTGCGTGCATCATAATTAGTTGCAAGTGACCAACGAATGTGGCAACTGTTGCACGTTGCACCACTTTAAATTGCGTTAAAGTCACTTCAAGTTGGGCTGAATGGCAACTTTAAGCCAAAAAACACGATATGTTCATGCCGCAGGTCATTTGGCTTGACATTTTGAAGACATTAAACTGAAACTGTTGGCAGGACTTTGGCCCGAGTTAACCGCAGGCCAGGTGCACCACACAGTCAGTTGCTCGAGTCAGAAACAGCGAAGGCAGCAGATTTCCCCAAAGACATAGACCACGTCATGGAAATGGAGACAACGACCAAACAGGCCTCAAACTCAAACTCAGCCGCAGTCTCAGTCTCTGTCTCTGTCGCTATCTCTGTCTCCATCTCAGCCACAGTCCAGAGCACAGGCAACTTAGGAGACGGCATAAGCAAGCGAAACAGAGTTCAACTTATGAATAATTAATGTCCGTCTAGCTGTGTGAGTGCTGGTCTGCGTGTTTGTGTGTCTGTGTGTGTGTGTGTGTGTGTGTGTGTGTACGGAAGCTGTGTCCGCCCGCCTGCCTTCCCGTTTTGTCTGTGACGCCATTCGTGTGAGCGAGTTGATAATTTGTTATAATTGCCGGGGGAACGGCCACAGGTCAATTTTGTGGGCATTTATATAAATTTGCCGAGACAGCAGCACTGCGCAAGCAAAAAGTCACAGAACTTGAATAACAAATCGAATTAGATTGACTTGCGAAATACAAAACCACCTAAAGATTGTGCGGAATATAAAAAAAGCGAATTAAACATTTTAATAAAAACTTACCTTACTTATGTGTTAAGTATAGAATATTTACTTATCTTCTAAATTAAGAGTAAATGAATACTCACTGCAGCGAGCTTGCCTAACAGATCACTCACACATTGGCTTAAGCAAGCATTGCAGCATTTTCTCTCTGTTGCGCTCAGCTGCTCACACAAACACACGCACATGCATAGATACTGCAGAGAGAGCGTAAACTCTAGTCGCACATGCACGCATACATAATACGGCTGGCTCGCTCAGAGTGAAGTTATAGCAAGGACGCGTGAGAGGCAATGGCATATAATAACACAGCGGCAGCTCTCTGTAGCTCTCCCTTTCTCTCCTTCTCTCTACCACGCTGTTTCACAGTTGATTAGAGCTTGCTACTCAAATGTTGCTGTTTTGCGCTGTGTATTTTTGCATTCTATTGCCTTTTACGATCCTTCGCTATGAGAGTGAGCGAGCCTGCAGCATTAGCAGACACATTGTTATTTCTTTATGTGTGATCAGAACGGCAAAGCTCCCTGCGATTAGCGGTTAGCGTGAGCAGCTGAGCGCTCAGAGGGTATTCGGTGCAGTTCCTGCTCACGGCAATGTCTGTACTTATATTTGTGTGTGTGATCAGTTAGGCAAGCTCACTGCAGTGACAGTAACAAACTTAATATATATTCCATTGATTAACTATATACGTTACGTACTACAGCATCATTTGTTGAGATGTGTTATTTTATTTTTGCTCTTTTTACACATTTCGAACAAGTTATGATTACGATTGTTCAATCCGTGTTTATCCTTGTTCTTTTCATTATCAGGCACACAAATCGCATATATGTCCAGCACCCAGTTGGCTAAGCCCTGTTTGGCAAATAACTGGAAACTAGCACAACTTGAAACAGCAAAACATCAACAGTAAAACGAAAGTAACGGCAGCAGCCGAAGGTTATGTGTTTGGCCCGAAAAGACATAATAACTCGCCGGTCCGGATGTTGCCTCGCCTTGGCTGGGCACACCTCTTGCCATGGCTCACAGTGGCCATAAATACCTTAACAGCTTTTGCGTAACTTAAGTCACCTCAGCACTTAAGAACAGAACTCGACATCAACCATGACTGCGACTGTGACTGGGAAGTGGCAGTGAATGTGGATGTGGAATTGGAATTGGAACTGAGAGTGGGGTGCGCTGTGTAAGCGCATTAAACTCATCCGTAGGTGGGAGTTTAAGACTCGCATTACGTTTAAACGCGCACAATGCTCAACTTTTTTGCAGCTGCAATGAAATAAGCGAGTTAACTCAATAATGCACTTGGCCAGTACACACACAAGCTGACACACACATACATACCTACATGCTCACACACTCAGTTGGAGCGCTTTTTCATACGGTTTTAAGCCCATTCATTGAAACATATGGAATACTCATTGTATGTCCTGGCCATGTAAGTGTGCTCTTTCAGCTTTTATTATGGTTTGCTGTTATTGTTGTTGAAATGTGCTTGGCAATTTTTATACGCACTTTTGCTTTAACATTTCTGTTGCAGATATCTTCAGCTATTGATATTCGTTGCGTATACTTAATGTCGAATGCACAAAGCTGCTTTCGACAGTTGATGTAAGTAGTCCTTTATGACAATGAATATAACGAATGAATAAGGCAATCTGTTGCCTCTCAATAAGCTCAATCAATGCCATGCAAAGGACTTTCCAATTAGCTATCTTATTTCATATGCAATAAACTTAAATTCCAATGTTTATCTTTAAGATTCAGCTTGAAATAAGTTTATTTACTTACTTGCGTATACTTGATATTTCAATCACAATTGCAATAAATCTAAAAACTTCTATCTTCGAAATACTTTCTCTTGCAATTGGGGTAACTGCATTTATCGACTGCATTCTCAACTATAATTTGGCTAGTTTTACTGGCTACAAAGATGTCATAGCCAAATGCTCTGTGGCTCAACCTGCACACATAAAGACACGGGCTACATAATAATACCAGTTTCAATTCGAACGATAGCCATAGACACCGAACACTCAACCCTTGCCGACTCTGGCCCATAAAAGCCGCAAAGGATATCAATGAACAATCGATGGGGCTGGCGACACACACTAGCCACAATACGAGTTGCCTCATCCGTGGGTTTGGGACAACTCTAGAGTCACCAGATACACGCACACGTGCACGTCTTACGGGTAGTGGATACAGCTACAGATACAGCAACAGAAACAGCTACAGATATACAGATACAGATACAGATACATTGCTACCAAGACACGGTTGTCGTCGCAGTGAATTTGTAAAATACGTGACAAACATTTGCAATTTGGTCAAAGTCGCTGTCAGTGTCGTTGTCGCTGTCGTTGTCGTTCTCCTTGTCGTTATCATCCCGTTCTCTTATGCCTTTTTCACAGTTTTTCCTATTCTTTATGCTCTGCGCTCTGATATTTACAATTCAATTGTTCTAATTTCATTACGTAAGGTTCTCATTTTGCTGCTGCACACAACGAAGAAAATATATAAATAAAAGAGCAATATGAAGTTCAATTGAATTGACAGCCTGTGAGAATTAAATGCCTCAAATTTCTTTTCGACTAGTTTTGTTTATTTATTTTGTACTTTTTGTATTCCTTGTTTCATGCTTCATGTCTAAATTGATTTATTTATGCTACCGATTCGAATAGTTTTGTTGTTATTTTTTGTTTTTTTGGTTCGTTCTTCGCACATTTTTCGTATCTGCCGCATTTTTATTGTCCGGCTGACCACATTTTGTGGTCTGGTTGCCTGTGGGTTATAAATTTATAGTAATTTTTTATGCCACTTTTAAATGGCAACATAAATTTAAATTTATTGCTCGTCGATTTCCGTTGTGGCTTCTGCCTGATGCTTCTTGCTTTCACTTCCACTTCCACTTCACATTGTGCTGCTCCTTCGAGTCCTGCTGAAAGCGAGTGTGTGTTGTCTACTCGCCACAGGAACTACGTTGACCTGCTGCGATTTTTATGCACTCCTGTGGTCTTGTCAATTTCTCGTGTAAATATTTCGACCTTCGTTTGCATTTAATTTATTGATTTTAAATTATTTCAAATTATTAAGTCGATGTTCATATTAGAATAAATATAAGTATTGAATTAAAATTAAATGTTAGTATCTAGTTAGATTTTAACGATTTTAATAATTTATTTATTTACAATTTTATATCAGTTTGAATGGAAAATATAATTGTAATACAATATGTAAATATTAAATAATAATATTAATTTAATTGCTTAAATTTCTATATGTATTTCAAAAAGATTTTATTTATTAAATAAATAAGAAAATTATTATTATTATTTCACATTTACATAAATATTTTATTACTATTACATTTTATTATAATAATTTATTTAAGATACCTTATAAGTTTGTTTTTAAAACTTTAATATTTAAAAAACATTTAATATTATTATGAAGATTAATTTTGTATTTATTTATTGCAAGTCCATCAAGCTTACAAGTTTTCTTTTTATTTTTAAATTACAATAAGGTCTATAAATTATAGTTATATATAATAAAAACAATTTAATTTGCACATATGTTATTATTATTATTTTAAATTATAATAAATTTTTTTATTTAAAATTCCTTATAATGTTTCAAAAATGTTATATTTAATAAATATCCAAAATTATTATTAAGATTAATTTTGTATTTATTTATTGCAGGTTTATTAAGCTTACAAGTTTTCTTTTGATTTTAAAATTTTAATAAATGTATTTCATTTAAATATGGTTCATTGTTTATTAAGTTATTGTTCAAAGTAGCGCATTAAATGGCTAATGCATCTTTCTTTTGGCCATGAATCATAAACATTTATGTCAAGTTCTCGCCTGCAATTTTCGTTAATAGAGCAACACTTTGGCAACAAGAAGCGGACGCGTAACCAAATGCTTAGCATACCACGTAGCTTAAAGCAAATTTAATTAATTTACAGAGGAAAACAGCAGGAGCTGCCAGCCAGGGCAGTGGAGTCCTTTTCTTTCCTTTTTTCTGTATGGCTCGGACAAGCCATAAACTCGAAAGTTACGAAGTTACGAGTATTTTTCAGCAGCTGCAACTTCATTATGTGACTGATGATGTACAGCAGCAGTAAGTAATCATATTTTATTTTATCTTTTTTTTTCTGCGCTTTGTTTTCAACATAAAAAAAAAGGGAGGAAGAAAATAAGGATGTCACAGGACGAGCTGAACAGCATGCGGAATGCGATGGGGAAGGGGAATGGGGATGGGGAATGGGTAGTATAACTGCATAATGGCAAGAGAACAGCAAAAATTGGCATATAAAAAGTTTTTTAATGAATGGAATTAGTGTCTGAGCACTGCACTGACTTTGTTAAATCGTCCGGGCAGCGCCTCCAAAGTCCTCGAAAGTGTCCATCAGTTCCATCAGTTAGTCATTCAGTCAGTCAACTTATTTGTCATGCCAGCAATGTCTGCTGTGACGGCTCTCTTGCCCCAGTCCCTTCTTCAGCTCCTTCTCCAGCTGCTGTTCCTGTTTCTGGGCTAACAAAATTAGCGCTTATTAGTGCCAGTTGGCCAAACTTGTGCTGCGTTTTTCATTTTCGACTTTTACTTGCCATAATTTCCCTCGAGTGCGCCACTGAGAGATCTCTAATTGTTTTAAACGAACTTTCATCAAAGTTGATGTACCGCAAAATGTTTGCAACGCGTTTCTCAAATTAATATGTTGTTTAATGAGTATTGTTTTACAAGTTTGGCCCGAACTGAGTGCGACTCAAGTGGAAATGTGGGAAAATTCACGAGCTTTTCTTTACACTACACTTACACTTGCAACTGACTTGCGCTCGTCAAAAGTTTTTCGCTTTTCTTTATTGAGAGTTCTATAGACAAGTTTGATTTTGGCCCAAGTTTTAGAGTTTCGCTGGCTTATAAAAAAGATGCTATTATTATAATCAAAGTTGTATATTGTGCATTGAAGCATATAGATCAATCAATCGATAAATAAATTATGTAAAATTAAGTTTTAATTAGTGGAATTAATTGATACGTTTTGGAAGTTGATAGGCAATTGACGGCAGAGTAACTTAAAGGCAAAGGGCAGGAGATAGATTGATGAATATTGAGCAAATTATATTATTTAGTTAATCAAAAAATTTGTTATTTATTTTAAAAAATTTTAAGTTCTTTTTTACTTATTAACTTGTAAAGCTTTCCGTAATTATTTTTATATTAATATAAATAATTTTTGTTTTATTTGAAATTTATTGACAATTGCCAGAAGTAAAAGATGAAGGAAATATTATAGATAGATTGCTGAATGTGGATCGTATTATATTATTTATTTAATGCAATCAATATGCTAATTATTTTAAATATTGTACTTTTTTAATTAACCCAGCTATGCATTCTTAATAAATTCCTTAATTTTTTAATTGCTTTATTTAGGTCTGTTTATTAAGATAATACTTAATTCAATTGTCTATACATTACATTTCCCATATTAATGTAAATAATTGTTGTTTTATTTGAAGTATCAATTTGTGGAGTGTCCAAATAAAAACTGTATCACACTGATAGCTATGCCGAAGTCCCATCGTTACATTCTATAAGCATCAGACTGTCGGTTGAAAGAGAGCAAATAAACAAGAAGTGCTGCGAATAAGAATAATGAAGTATTTAATTAAATTCCTTAGTAAACAATTAATAAATTTATTCATAAATCAGATCTGTTTATAATGACTTTTCTTAATGAAACCTAACTTATTACTACGCTTAATTTCATTTATATATCAATAATTATGGTATTATTTGAAGAACTCTCTTACACTCTTCAGTTGCAGTTTCTACATAATCAGGTGATGTTATAATGATTTCTCTCAATAAAAACCTGCTGCAAATGATGCATACTTAATATACAAAGAGCTATTAAAGTAAATCAATATATATATGAAGCAAATAAGCTGAAGAAATCAAAGAACTCATCGATATTAAATGGAAATAATTGGAATTTCCTGCGGTGTGAGAACACTATTCCATGTTATTAAATATGCATAAGGGTTTCAATTAAAGGAGGACTGAGGTAAGTGTTTACCATAGACATAAGCAGAAGGGAAGTAAACGTGTAAGTAAATAATCCAGGAAATGCGACATAATCAGAACATGACTGCAATGCAGTCATAAACTTGCACCAAATATCAATTTATACACTTAATTAAGCGCATATGTGACTGCGCAATTTTATGAACCAATACAGAGACGCTAATGGACAGAGGAAGGCACACAAACACACACACACACACAGATATATAGACGCGGTAACATTATATGTATATATATAGATGGATCTATACACACTCACACACACACAAACACACACACACACACACACACACACATGAAGAGCTCAAAGTCAATTGCAATTTTATGAGCTGTTGAAAATGAAGTGTGTAACTGAGAGATGTGAGAGAAGAAAGCGAGAGAGGAGCGACTTCACTTCACTTCACAAGCCATTACGCTGATTGGCTTTTAATGTTTATCAATACATTACGCAGCCAGTTACCAAAATTGTTATACTGTGACTGTTTGGCCAAGTGGTAGGCCTCATTTTAGCTGAGACGTTGACTTGCCTGATGTTCGGTTGGAGGTTTCTGTGGATAAGCCAGCTGCGAAATGAGGCAAATGCTTAAAAATGCATGCATCCTCTACATAGTTTGCTTTTTCTCTTGACTTTATTATACCCTGTTTAATTTTAATTTTTGGAGTAAGTGAGTGAGTGAGTGAATGAGTGAGTGTCGTGTCTGTGGCACATAAATTTCCATTATCACATGCTAACATTTAGTCTAGCTATTATTTTCATACAAGAATTATAAGATGCAGGCAGACACACACAGAGAGCGGCACAGAACAGTTTCAGTTCAGTTTTTTTTTGGAGCGAAATGCGGCTGTGTTCGCTGTTACCCCACTGTATCTCTTCCCGCCGCTGCTCGACCTGCATTTTGCTTCTTCTCTTTTTTTTTATTTTCGCTCTTCTGTCTTATGTGCATAATTTATCTGTCAGCGAAAGTAGCGACTGCAATGGAAGCAAACAAAGCTAGAGAGAGGTAAAGAGAGAGAGAGAGAGAGACAGGGACAGATACAGTAGCTTCGGCAAAACGAATATTTGATACTCTGCGTTTTCTTATTTGTTAAACTATGGAATTTGCATTGATTTAGAATTAAGTGCTTACCGGCTGTTTATAACTATTTTATTTTATTTATTTAAATGTATTTTAATGTTTATTATTTATTTTATTAAATACGGAAAAGAGTTGTTAATCTATTTAACTTGAAATATGATTTAAAAAATCTGTTTATTATTATTATTAATATAAATTATTACTAATAAATGTAAACCTTTAATTTTATATTATATGTTATATTCATTAACATAAATTGCTCAAATTTGAATAAGCTTTGAAAGGACATAATACACTGCTAAAAAGCAGGTCCAGTCCGCAGCAGGACTATCAGCCAAACATATGGTATGTGGACTTAGACAAGTCAGAAAACTAGCACAATGGCAGAAAATACAATAATAATAATACAATAAATATACTAATATATCCCAGTTCAAATCCAACTCTCATTGCGATCGGACGTCTTGTAAAATTCTGCGCACGCGCTCTTATCTGCTTCTTGCATTCAAGAAGGCCCTTATCTGCTTGATCTAAAGCGTAAACAAACCAGTGTCCAAAGAAAAAACGAAAAAAGACAAAACCAACAAGCATAAGCTTTAAAATGGGAATAGACCCCCCGGACCGCCCCAAGGCGGGCGGGGCAAATCTCTTATCTTTAAACGGTACAAACAATTTACTCTCCCCCGGCTCGAAATATATAGTTATTTCGCGTAAAAGTGAGACCGAAAAAAATTTACCCTCTCCCCTTTTGCTATAAAAAAAATAATTGACTTTACCTGCGATGGTCCAGTAACATCGTGCACTAAACTTATTAGTGGCGATCTCCTGGTTAAAACCAAAAACCATCAACAGGCCAACAAACTCCTAAAGATGACAAATTTTACAAACAACATGCCCGTCACTGTCTCCCTACATAATTATTTCAATTACACCAAGGGCGTTATCTACTCTAACAATTTGAGAGAAGTGCCAGAGGAAGAAATACAAACGGAACTAAAAAGCCAAAGCGTCAACGCTGTAAAAAAAATAATGAAGAAAGTCGACGGGAACCTCATCGAGACTGGTTTGATTATTCTCACATTTGACTCGACCACCCTCCCATCGCATATCATGATAGGCTACGAAAAAACAACCGTCCGCCAATATATACCAACTCCATTACGTTGTAATAATTGCCTCAGATACGGACATACAAACAAAGTATGCAAGAGTGGTAAAACTTGCATTAAATGCGGATCTCCACATCACACCAATGAAGAAGTAAATGAAACCTGCTCAAACAACATAGGATGTATTAATTGTAAATCTAATAACCTAACATACAACTCTCACAATTCCACCGACAAAAGCTGCCCAATATATAAAAAACAACAAGAAATAGTTGCAATTAAAATCACCCAACAAGTAGACAACAAAACAGCATACGAAATCTACAACAAAAATCATAGCCTTAACTTTCAAACCTACGCCGAAGCTACCAAAACCCACTCGTCTACTGCTACAGCCACTGCAACAGCCACTGAAACCCCGAAGACCTCTTCTGCACGAACCGGCATCATATACGAAGACTCAACTGTATTTCCCCAGCCCAGCACATCATTAAATGCTAAGTTAAGCAATAAACTCATCACTCCAAAAGATAAAGTCCAGGTGCTACCACGCAGTACACCTCGAAGAACAGTACAAAAAATTAAAGCTCTCAATAAAAAAAAAAAAAAAATTGATAACTCAAATTCATTAGACGAAGACAGCTCAGATATAATGGAATATCAATAGATCTAACAAACTAACGTAGTGGATCCCTGGTCGACGGAATGCAGTGTCTTTTGCAAATATCAATTGTATTAAGTTACTCTCCAGTCAGTCGAACAGGGACTTACCTCTAATCACATAAACAACCATACACTGTAGTAAAATTAATACATAAATTAATAGTCTAAGCTCTTAAATTAATCTAAGTCATGCCTCTTAAAATAATTCAATGGAATATACGCGGTTATGTGAATAACTACAGTGAACTCCTCATCATAATTAAAAGACATTCCCCCCATATCATAACCCTGCAGGAAACTCATATACACCCAACACAACCTATCCCAATACCGGTCAACTACACCATAATCCTAAACACTGCACACAACTCTTTTGGTGGTGTAGCAATACTCATTAAAAAATCAATGCAGTCAAAAGAAATAGCAATCAACAGTGCTATCGAAGCCGTGGGTGCAGAAATTGACTCAGAAACAAACTTCCAAATACTCTCAATTTACATTCCACCAAACAAAAGCTTCAACACCAAGAACTTAGAAAACGTAATAGGACATAAACACTCTACAATCGTAACGGGCGATTTCAATAGTTGGCACCCAACATGGGGATCTCCCAACCACAATAAAAGAGGACAAACCATGTATAATTTCATAACACGAAATAACTTCATCCTTCTTAATGATAAATCTCCTACCCATTTCACAACACACAATACCTTCACACACATAGACCTATCTTTCTGCTCACCAAACATACTCCCCTACACAACATGGACTTGTACTCACGACCTTAATGGAAGTGATCACTTCCCAATATTAATCACACTTTATCAAAAATTCCAAGCACAAACTCCCCCTAGAAATCATTTCAAAATAAATAAAGCAAATTGGGAACAGTTCGAAAAATTAATCCCAAGCATTGCTAACAAAATTCCTTTTGCTTCGGAAGTAAACAAAGAGGCTGCAAATATCAACAAAATTATCCTGCAATGCGCACATAAATCTATACCAAAAACATCTCACAAACAACAACCTAGAAGAGTTCCCTGGTGGAACAGCAGACTAGAAAAACTTAAAAAAGATAAAAACAAAGCATGGAACAAATTAAAAAGACAAATCTCGCAAGAAAATATAATAACGTTCAGAAAAAACAATGCACTCTTTAGACACGAGCTCAAGCGTGCCAAAAAAAACAGCAACCGCTGAATTTACAGCCCAAATAAATCCTAATACTCCTACATCTAAAGTTTGGGCAAATATTCGTGCCTTTCACGGCCTCAACACTACCAAATCCATCCACGCAATCACAGACCCATACACCAATAATAATTCCACTGACCATAACCAAATAGCAAATATCTTTGCCCAATTTTGGGCTGACTCTGCGCAAGACTGCAATTTTTCACATACATTTAATTTACACAAAACAAACATGATCAACTTTCCTCTCAACAACTCACCAAGTCAATCAGCAAAAGAAATGGAATTAAATATCAGACCCATTGAATTACTGAGCTCTTTGAACTCCCTCAAAGGGCACACCCCAGGATTTGACAGAATTTCATACCCAATGATAAAACACTCCATCCCAACTCTTCAAAATAGAATAACCAGACACTTCAATAACATTTTTAACACTTACATACCACAACAATATAAAACAAGTCTAGTAATCCCAGTTAATAAGCCCAATTCTGATAAAACTAAAACTGATTCATACCGGCCCATATCTCTCAACCAATGTATTTCCAAAGTATTGGATAAAATAATTGCAAAGCGAATGTGGTGGTTCGTAGAACACAATAATTTCATATCAAATAACCAATTTGGTTTCAAAAAACATAAAGCAGTAACTGATTGTCTGCTCTACGCAGATCATCTGATTACTCGCTCACTTGACAAGAAAAAACATACTTCAATCGTCTCCCTTGACTTTTCCAAGGCGTTCGACAGAATTGGAGTTCACGCAGTACTCCAACAATTGATCGAATGGCAGGTCGGACCAAAAATTATAAAATACATAAAAAACTTTATGACAAACAAAAAAAATATAATAAAAGTAGGGGCACACATGTCAAAAACGGTCCCAATAAATAACGGTATACCACAAGGTTCACCCTTATCCGTTATTGTTTTTCTTATCGCATACAACAAGCTTTGCAAAATTATCAATATTCAAAAAGACATAACCTTTTGTAGCTATGCTGATGATTTCCAATTGATTATTAACTTTAACAAAAAGAAAAACACCACAAAAAGCCTAGACACTCTTTTCCAAAACATCCAAAACTGGGGAGACTATTCTGGTTCAAAACTATCTCTCGATAAATGTAAACACATCCATATTTGCAGAAAACATCGGTGTCAATGTCAAATTACATCAAACAACATTATTATCCCCACAGTCAACACATTGAAAATCCTAGGGATCACAATTAGCAAAAATTATAAATGGAACGAACATATAAAGGGCTTAGTGGTTTCTTTACAAAATAAACTTAATATTATCAAATGCTTATCCAGTCATAAATTCCAATGTGATACTAACACTCTAATAGCAATAACAAAAGCTCTTATTATTTCTAAGACCGACTTTGGGCTCTTCCTTTACGGTCGGGCTCCAAAATCAGTTCTTAACAAGGTCCAAACTGTAATAAATGCTGCATGTAGAGCAGCATTAGGTGCCTACCGCACCACGCCAACCTACAATCTTTTGCTTGAAGCAAATATAGCTACACTAGACAGCAGGCACATTTTTCTTAAATCAAAATTATACAAAATTCTCCTGAACTCAGCGGACACTCCATTAGCTACATTTCTCAAGAAACCTTCGCTACAAAAAAGCAATTTCACTAATTCAACGTTAGACAGTTTAATCAGTAAGTGCAGAAGACATGACATACCATTTAAACCAATAAAAAAAGGTAGAGTAACACCATACTGGTTATTCAACGACAAAACTATAGACCTATCTCTAAGACAATACACTAAGCAAAACACCAACAATATAATATATCAAATGATGTTTAAATCCATAAAACAAAAATACTCGGACCGCAATTTTATCTACACTGACGGTTCTGCAACTGACACTTCTATCACGTTTGCAATTACTACGGAAACATCAACACTCAGGTACGGCTTATTGCCCAATTACACTTCAGTCTTCTCAGCAGAGATTATAGCTATATTAGAAGCTATCAGACTAATTGAAAACACCCCTGGTAAACACATCATCTGCACAGACTCACTATCTGCTATAGATTCCATCATAAATACCAACAATCGGGACTACTACCCTTTATCAATTAGAAGCCTACTTGCAAAACATAGGAATAAAATAAATATTTTGTGGGTTCCAGGTCATGCCAACATTAAAGGCAATGAGTTTGCTGATACAGCAGCCAAGCTAGCGCACTCACTTCCACTAGTACTTACAGATAACTTTAATAAAATAGACATAGATCACTACTTAAATAAGAAATACAAAATAAAGCAGAAATACTTATGGAACTTTGCATCCAACTGGTACCGCCAACACACACCTCAACCCCGCCTTTCAACATCATTTAACAATAACTACAAAATATCTAGACTAGACCAAATTAAAATTACCCGCCTTAGATTAGGACACACAAGCATTACACACCAGCACTATCTCAATCAAAAATTATCCAACTTCTGCCAACTTTGTCATGAACCATTCTCCTCTAACGTTAAACATCTACTCACATCCTGTCCTACACTCACTCAATCCAGAAAATTGATTCTTAATGGTAAATGCCCCATATCTCTACTCGAAGAATCTACAAAAAATAACCTTGAAATCATAATAAAATTCCTTAAACACGCTGATATATACCATAAAATTTAACATAAGAAAAAAAAAAAAAAAAAATATATAAATATTACACTCATTAAATATATATTTTATTTCAAATCCATACTGTAATCAACCATATGTACATATCTCCTATAAAATTAAAAAAAATATAAAAAAAAAAAAAATTATAATACTAATAGTATAAGCTCAATTATCTCAACTTGTAAATATAAACACTCGTAAAAAGCTCAAGGCCCCAGTAGCCAAAGCTATTACACCTACTAGTTTTTAAGTTTACTTAAGAACTCTGTAAATAATAAATAAAATAAAAAAATACTAATATATACAATCATAAATAATAAATTTAATAAAAATATGTTTAATAATAGCAAATTGTGAGCTGTTTTTTTTTAAATATTAAATATGAAATGGTAAGTTTATTAATTTATTCCACTGTGCGCCGTGTGACAGTAAAACTACAGCAACAAGAGCAACAACAACAAGAACTGCTGTTGCTGCCTGGCTGGCTGACTGGCTGGCACATGCATCATCATCATGAGGAGGAGCCAACTAAATCCTATTATGAACTTTGAGCTTATGAAAAGACTTCAAGCGGCGCATTGTCTGTCGTGTTGCATAGGAAAAGTCGCAGACTGAGACCCCTATGTGTGCCAACTATGCCGTTTACACTTCTGCATAATTAAGTTATGTGCACAATACAAACACAGAGAGAGAAACATAGAGAGAGATACCATCACCTTTTGCCATTAGCCATAGTTTTTTCATTACGCATACGCCGCGTGTGTCATGTTGATTGTTGCTTGCCCATTCAGCTTAGGCGTCTTTAATTGTTATAAATTGTAGTTAAATTAGCTGTTGCCAGTGTGCAAGTTAAGGTTGAAGCTGAAACACTTTAAGTTTGCAGCCCACAGCAGCTGCTAACAGCAATTGCAGCTGTCGATAGAAATTTGTACATTTTCTTGCTTGATTTTGCACAATTTCCGTTTTGCAATTTATCTGAAGTATTGCAGCAAAGTTGTTGGCGGTATTGAAAACAATTGGCAGCTAATTTTGCGCAAAATTTGCAATTTTTTCCATGTTCATTTTGCTGTTGTTGTTGGGCCATCGTTGGTGGATTGAGCATATCAATGAATAAGAGTCCTGGATGCTTGCCAGCTTCGCTTTGCTTCGCCTTGCATCGCTTCTACTCGTGCTGCGCTTTGCAGCTGAGCTGAGCTGTGGGTCCTGCAGCCACAGTTTTCACTGTCGTAAAATGCAAAATAAATTTCTAATGAATATTGAAGTGTGAAATTTGAATTGATTGCATTTGATTTGCGGATTTATTGCTGGATATTTACATTGTGGCTAAAACTGTGGCTTGTCCGCTGCCACAGCTGGTAAATTCAAATTCGCAATTGAATTCAAATAAAGCATTCAATAAGCAGCTTTCTTAATTTGATACCATCTTGAGTTTTATTCATATCTATACAAGAGCTAAAACGTGGAAAGTTACAATTACTATAAACAATTGTTGGCAATTTGAGTTATTAATTAAATTAAATTATTGGAGATTTAAACTTGTGAAATAAAACGAGAGATGGATTGTCTTTGCTATTTCATGCGTGTGTTTATTACGACGACTTTTGAGAGACTGAAAGAATAAAAGTACAAAAGGAACAGAATAACCTATACATAAGTGTGACCAGCTTTCATTATATAATTGTTGCCACTTTTCATATTTCAATACTCCTTCTCAACGATTATAAACTAGATTACATATTAAAAGCAATTCATTTCTTTTATACATTTAACATGTTTGATCTTCTGTAAATTCTTAGTTAATACATCAGAAGTCATATCATTAGTACATACATATTGTATATCAATTTCATTTTTAGCATATAGCTCCCTTACATGGTGATATTTAATGTCAATGTGTTTACTACGATTATGCAAAGTTGGATTTTTTGCTAGACATTGTGCACTTTGATTATCGCAATATAATACAATTGATTTTATTTTATCAAATCCCATTTCATGCAACACTTTCTTTAGATATGTTGCTTCCCTAGCTGCAGCAGATAAAGCTATATACTCGGCTTCTGTGCTGCTTAACGCCACCAGACTTTGTTTCTTGGATTCCCACGAAATTGCGCCGCCTCCTTGAATAAACACGTATCCACTATATGATTTACGGTCTGTAGGATCATTCGCCCAGTCTGCGTCGACGTAACCATGCAGTGGCTTCTCGGTTTCCTGATAATGAAGCTTCAGATTAGCTGTGCCTTTCAGATATCTCAGCACACGCTTTGCTGCAACTTCATGCTCCTTATGTGGGTTGGAGTTTCGTTGTGCAAGTTTTCCAACAGAATGTAATATATCTGGTCTTGTGGTTATGGCCAAATACATTAAAGAGCCTATTAAAGACTGGTAATCCTTTTCATTAACAGTCTTGCAGTTGGGATCAACACATTTCACTTGATGTCCGGCCTCCAGAGGTGTAGCTACTGGCTTGCATGCTGACATACCCCAAGTATGTAACATTTGCTCGATGTACTGTCTGTGACCAATACTTATGTTGCCCGTCTCGCCTTCGCGCTCAACTTCTATGCCCAAGAAGTGATTAAGCTGGCCTCCATCGACTACGTCAAATTCGCTTGCAATTGACGCCTTTAAGTCCTGCAGGTCATCTTTGGTTGAGCTGGCAATTAAAAGATCATCTACATATACTGCAATTATATTAATATTACCATGCCCACTGCGTGTATAAACGCAGGGCTCACTGATACATGGAACGAATCTCAGTTTCTTCAAAACTGTATCCAATTTCATATTCCATTCTCTACCGCTCTGCTTTAGCCCATATAGAGATTTCTTCAACTTCAGGACCTTGTTTGGGTATTGATCATTCACGTAACCATCCGGTTGCTTCATGTAAACATCCTCCGAGAGTTCACTGTTCAAGTAAGCCGATGACACGTCCATTTGATGCAGATACAATTTATACTTCACAGCCAGCGCCATGATCATTCTTATAGAAGAGTATCTAACAACTGGAGAAAATGTTTCGAAGTAGTCGACTCCATAAAGTTGTGCGCATCCTTTAGCCACCAATCTGGATTTGAAGCGCTCCACGAAACCATTTTTGTCAACTTTAACACCAAACACCCATTTGCAGCCAATAGCTTTCTTGCCCTCTGGCAAATCTACAAGCTCCCAAGTATTATTTGCCTCCAGTGCGTCGATCTCCTTCTGAATGGATGCTGACCACTCCTGATTCATTTTGGACTTGTTGACTTCATTTATAGATGCAGGAATTAAGACTTCCTCTGCTTTCAACATGTTCAAAATATTATACTGCTTACGGGGTCGACCTGGCTTGCCTGTTTTTACTATCTTTGGACGACCTCGACCATGAATTTCTCGTGGTGCACTCGGCTCTGCTTCATTGCTAACTGAACTCTCGTAGCGTTCTTCTTCGGTGTTAGAGTCTTCTTTGTTTACCTCGATTTCAGGATCTTGCTGGACATTTTCACCTTCGCCATCTTCAGCTGATATATCTAAAATTTGCTGACAAGTTGGCATAATCCATGCACAATACCTTCATTTGCCATTTTCTTTAAACTTGCCATGTTTAAGTGACCAAGACGATAATGCCACTTCCACAATTCACTGCACTGTGCATTTGAGTACAAACACTGATTCACTTTTGCGTCAATGATAAACAAATCATTTCGCTTGCTCGCCTGTAGTATTTTGTTATTTTGGCTGTTCTTTATAACGGCAGTTTCTCTATTAAAAATCACCTTAAAACCTTTTTCAACAGCTTTTGATATTGACATAAAGTTAGCTTGCAGTTCTTTTACATATAAAACGTTCACCAATTCTATGCAATAACTTCCTGAAGTAAAACGCACAGTGCCAATTCCTTCGGCAAATATTGAATTTTCTCCTGCAAGTAAAATTTTCTCATTATGCTTTTTGAATTCCACAAACCACGACCTTACACAACACATGTGTGCCGTTGCACCACTGTCTAAACACCACATAGGTTTTGTTATGCTTTCGTTTTTGGGCACATTCGCAAGTATAGCAAACGATTGTTTCTTTCCAGTGTATTTTTCCTTGCCTTCGTCGTTCTTTTCATTTTCTTTGCACTGCGCAATAAAATGACCTTGACGACCGCATCTATAACACTTCTTATTCTTCTTTGCACTTTGCTTTTCTTGCGCATTACTATTGTCCGTATTCTTTGTACGCGACACAAAAACTTGATGTACACAATTATTTCCATCATCATTGCATACTCGCTGTCTCTCTCCTTCTTCAATAATTTTGATCTTCAGTTCAGACAGGGATGGCAACTGTTCCCTCGTCTCGATCGCTACAACAAAGTTTTCAAACGATTTGCTTAGACCCGACAGCAACAAAATTATTAGAATATCTTCAGAAATGTGCATGTCTATTTCATTCAGCTTGTCGACTATGTCCGAAAAATCATTTATAAAGTTTTGCACTCCCGAGCTTTCATGCAAGTTTAAGCGAAGCAATCTTTTAAACAATGATATTTTCCTTGCCGGTCCACGCGGTTGATAGACATCTGCAAGCTTGTCCCATGCTGCTTTTGCTGAAACACTGTTTTTTATAAAGTTGATTTGTGACGCCTTTACACCCAGCAATATGTATGCTAATGCCTTTTCGTCCCGAGTATCAAAAACAGCCTTTTGTTCTGCAGTGTCACTTTCATTTTTCACTTGTCTGCCGCAAACAACTGGCCAGAAATCGTTTTGCACCAAAACGCTTTTCATTTGCACTGACCACACCGCATAATTTTCGCCGTCCAATTTATCGATGGCACAAAGCCCTTGTCCACTCATGTTTATTAATTTTACGAAATCACACTAAGTAATTAAAATTAACTTCACTTTTGTTTCACAAGGCCCTGGGCCCATAACCTATTGGAGATTTAAACTTGTGAAATAAAACGAGAGATGGATTGTCTTTGCTATTTCATGCGTGTGTTTATTACGACGACTTTTGAGAGACTGAAAGAATAAAAGTACAAAAGGAACAGAATAACCTATACATAAGTGTGACCAGCTTTCATTATATAATTGTTGCCACTTTTCATATTTCAATATAAATAATAATATTAATATATAAATATATGACTAGTAATTGCTTAGCAGGTCAGTTAAAATTCATTGGAATTGATTTATCATTTTCAACTAATTGTATAAATTAAATATAATGTTTATTATGCAACATTTTGAAAAAAACATTTTATATTTCATAATTATCTGCAGCAATTAAACATTAAACAAACTTAGTAAAGGCACAATCTGCAAAATATAATTTATAATAATTTGAATATAATAATTGTATAAATAAATATATTTTATATAAAGTTATTGCTCATTTTATTTTGTAATAATTATAACTTAATAAAATTTTCAATAAATATATGTTAAATAAATTATTATTATTAAAATAATGTGTCAAAATACTGGAAAATTTACATGAAGCATATAAAGCAAAGATTATATTAGTGAAACAAACAAACAGTTAAATAAACTAAATAATAAATGCCGCAGTTCTATGTTTATCATATTCTGTTTTTCTATATTATTAATCTACTGCAGTTTAATTGCTAATGCTTATATAATTAATATTGTAAAGAACTAAAATAATTGGTGTAAATTTAATTTAAAAAATATATATGTTTGATTCATTATTTTATAAAATTATATATGGAATAAATAAATATGTTGCCTAATTAATAAGTCTATTAATATATTATAATAAGCTAAATAAATGGGAATACATTTGGTATTTTAATAAGGACTTTATTCGTTTGTCTTTCATTAATTTATTTGAAATAAATACATAATTTTTTAAATGTTTTTGTCTCTAACTAATTAATATTATTAATTGTAATTAGGATAAATGCAAATTAAATGTAAATCGAGGTAGCTTGTTAGCCTAACTCAATGCTGCATTACTTGAGGCTACAGACATCAGCGATTCATCCATTGAATGCTCTAATAATGGGCTACGCAGTGTATTCCTATTGAAATGCATAAGATTAGGCAATGCTCTGTTAGTTCGAAGCAAGATTAATATCAATTTGCGTTAAATGAATCGGTTTCAATTCAAATAATTCGCAATATAATTGTCTACACATTGCAAAACTATGAGCATAATTCACAGTTTTGGTAGCTTGAAATACACGTGCTTTGATCTACTTAAAAATGTAGCAATTCAATTGCCAAAACCACAACGTATCAGAGACCCAGAGCCTAGAGTTAAGCCATTATCTCGGCATTTGCAATTGCCGCATAATTGCAAAACTATTACAATTTGCCCATTTCCTGAAAATGCAGAAAATGTTCGTTAGTTTTGGCAAAGAGTTTAATTGAATTATGTATGCGGTAGTTTGAGGGGGTTGGGGGGGGGGGGTGTACAAATCCTCGGCAAACTTGGCACAACCACAAAACGAAATTGTTGCCAAAACCCAAGACCCCGTGCCATGTTTAATAATTTTACAACAATTCTAACGGCGGCAAATTCAATTTTATTCAATATTATTAGCTGCTGTGGGTTGTCTCTCTCTTCCCATCTCGCCTTCAGTTTTTGCGGTAGCCAAGTTTCAGTCTGTTTAGCCCCGTAACCGCAATGGAAGCCGGTTTGCCATCTCGATCCGCTTGGAGTTTGAGTTGGGATTTGGGAATCTCTCGTTTCTCCTGCTGCTGCATCTGAATCTGTAGCTGTAGCTGTTGGTGTAGGTGTAGTAGTAGGTGCAAGCAATGTCCGTATGTGGTCTTGAGCTAGCTTTCGTTTGTTTGACTTGCTGTTATGCCAACTTGGCACGCAAACTTCTCACAAGTTTGGCCAGTTAAGCCAAAAACTGTCGGTTGGCGCATATGGAAATTGGGTCGCAAAAACGTCGTGATTATCAGCAGCTTCAGCAACATCATCATCATCATCATCATCATCATCATCATCATCATCATCATCATCATCATCATCATCATCATCATCATCATCATCATCATCATCATCCACACTTGGCTTGGCTTTCGACCAGCACAAGGCCAAGACTGTAACTACAATGGCAACTTTGTTGCCCTTGTTTGGTTAGTAATCTACTTGGGGCTTTTTAGTTGATGTTGTGCACACACACACACACACACACACACACACACACATATATATTCATATAAGTATATATATGTTTGTATGCAGACACACATTTACACTTTGGGAGCTCCTTTTGTTGATATTGTCCCGCAGTTGGTGAGAAGTTTTGGCCTATACCCAAAGGGTTAAATTTGTTAATTTGTTAAAGGTTGAAGACATCATGTTCTCAATGTTCATGATACAGCTGGTTAACTTTAATTCATTTAATTAAGTAGACATGACGACTTTTAAACGATTTGAACTCAGAAAATGAATAATAAATTTGATAAATATTTGGAAAGATTAGAGTAATGTTCATGACAATGTCTGGATTGACAATTCGACGAATATGATAACCAAGGTAAGTTATGATAAGCTCTGAGAGAGAAAGCAAGAGAGAAGCTTGCCAACATTGTATACATATTACAACTATAACTGAATACAATACTTATTTAAATGTAAACTGCATTAATTATTATTGATAAATAAATCAATGGCTTTAATAAATAAATATTATCGTTATTTGTGCTCTCATTATATTATTATTATTATTATATTATCGTAATTCGTACTCTCACGCCAGCAAATAAACGCTAGGTGGCGTTAGCATGCACTTCGTGTGTCAGCCTTTGCAGCAAATGCTTGTAACAACCCCGTCTTTCAACTACTGAATGGAACAACAACTGCTTGTAACAGCCCCGTCTTTCACCTACTGGTTAACACAGGATAATATCGCCGCAAATTAAATAAAGATTTCGCTCATTTGGACTGTAATAAATGTATAAAATATTTATATATTATTATATTTCAATACAATTTAGTAAAATCTTTTAATTCGGTATAAATTGTACACTAATTCAGGCAACTTTAACCTTTTGCTTTAACAGTCTGCAATCAGTCTTTGGTAATTGATTAGTTGAGAATATTAAAGCTTATCTCAGTTGTTCTTGCAAGCAGTTAAATGCTCATTTCAGACTAGCAGCTGCTGGGGAAATTCGAGAGGCCCACAAATTATATGTTAATGCAATTGTAATTGATACAAATTTGATTTCGGGAAAAGCATAAAAATATGTTGCTGGCTTTTCTCTCCGTGTTGTTGTTGTTGCTGTTGTTGCGACTCCGGTTGGCATTGAAAATGAGAAATCATTTGGCATGAATGGCGGGTGTGGCATATGTTGGCATAATGTGGCACACGTGGCAGCTGCCACTTGCCAGCCAACAGTGGGTGGTTCAGAATGAGAGAAAGAGAGCGAACGAGAGGGAGAAAAATGGAGAAAGCAGAAGAGAAGCAGCTTCCCTTCGACTGCGCGCACTCTCAAGATAACGTAATAATTTATATGAACTTTACAGGGTCATTAATTTAAAGCTTATTCAGTTGTTCAAGATTTATTAAATTAACTCAAGTTGTGGCAGCCAACGGCAGCAGCAACGAATCAGCTCACGAGGCATTAGTCGACATTGGGGGCACACAAGTCAAGCACGCGAGCTAAAACAAAGCGAGGGATTCCCATTCGGTTCAGAAGGCCATTCAAATAAGCAGATAGTTGACTTTACTGATAATGAAGTATTAGCAAGAGATTATTCGTTTGTGAAGAATGAATTGCTATGAATCATGTTGAGGTAGATCAAGATGCATGCAGATGAATAACGCAAATGTTTAATACTTGGAAATATAGTTTAAGTTTATTTCAATTAAATATATTTAACACATATCTATCTATAAAATATAATTAAATATAGCAGTTTATTTATGACCAAGTTACGAAAGTGTAAATTCAGTAAACTATTAATTTCAATATTATGTGCTGTCTTTTCGCAATAAATTTATTAAAATTAAAATTGTTGTTTTGTATATTTTAATTGAATTTTAAAAACATAAAAACGTGTATTAAAAATGTAGAAACAGCGACAAACTATCTATTCAGTGTATGTAATAAGACAATTAAAATACGAATAAATAAATATATTTAGTTAAGCTTATTAAATCAATAGCAGCAAACATCTTGTTATTTGCAATCTGCTTTGCTCAATCGCTGGCAATAATGTTGATTCAACGAGTCGCTGGTTAAACACAATTAAATTAACTGCATTGTAATTGTCTGCAGTCAAAACGAATAATAATAAATTTGTTTTCTTGGATCTGGGGGGTTAGGCAAATACAGACAGAGAGCGAGAGAGAGAGAGAGAGAAAGAGAGAGCCGTGAAACCGCAATCCAATTTATTGCTCTTGACCGCGACTAGGATTTGGCTTGTTGAGGCTGCTTCATGTTTGCTATGCTGCCGTCTGCCTCAGAATTGCAATTTACGTGCTACGTAAATGTTACAACAATAACAATAGCAACAACAACAACAACAACAACTACAACAGCAATAACAGCAATAAATGCATTGGCAAAGGTAAGTCCATGCCGGGCAACATTTTGATTGAAACGCTGCAATTTGACGGAGGAACTTGGGGGCCAGAAACTGGTAGCTAGTAGTTGGTAGCTGTTAGCTGGTTACTGGTTGCTGCTAACTGTGAGCCAGGAGAAAAGGATACTTCATGGCATTGTAGGTTTGTACAAATGGTCGGGAATTTCAGGAATATTCATAGCATTGCCAACGCTTCACTGGCAACAACCACAAAAAATGCATTGAATGGAAAATGTTTGAATTTATATTGCAAGTTTGACTTGATTGAAGCACTTGATATCGTTTCCTTTTGACAGTGCACTGGCCACTCGAAAGCCCCCTCTCTAGCACCACCCCCACTCCCACTACTACCACCAAAACTCAGTTACACACAATATATGCGATTTCCTAGTTGAGAATTTGACTGAATTAAATGTATTTGGCAACTGAACGCTCAACTAACAAACTGACATTGAGCCAAGTTGTAAATGCACGAAAATCATTTCAATTTCGCTTCATTATGTTGCAACTTATTCAAGTTAATTGTAACGTTAAATATTAAATTGAAGGGCAGTGTAAAGTGTAGGAATTCAATTGAATTAGTTTTATTTGAACTAGGAAATGGAATAGTTTCATTAACATTTAAGTAATTAACGATTTAATAATTAATTTAAAAAAATAATCAGATTAAACAAACATTAGTCTAAATGATTCGTATCTAAGCTGAACTTCAAAAGGTTTTTGAGCTTAATGTGGTGAATTTGTTTGATGTAAATTTGATTTATGTATCTAACACAATTAAAATCTATTAAAATGTATCATTAATTATTTACGGTTTATTTCAGATATTTACTTCACATTGATTAGCTTGCACTATCCATAATATTTAGTATCCTCCAATTTCAGTGAAACACACAATGACTGCATCAAGTTAACAACTGCAATGGGAATTCTTGTTAAGCAGAACATGAATACAAGAATGAAACTCCTTTATATCATTGCAAATTTCGCAAGAATTTGCAGCAATTTAGTTGCTATCCCAACATAGAGACGTACAACCGCAGAACAGCTTACCTGATTGAATTTGCATAGTTTTGAGCCATGTTACTGTCAAGCATTGTTAGCCATGTTAGGCGACAACATTCATTCATTAAAGTGCAGAACTTTAACAATTGAAAGAAGATACTCGGTTAAATCTCGTATAATATTATGTTAGACAGCTCAATTTATAGACATTTAACTGTGCAAAACCATATTAAACTTGCTGTTAAAAACCAACAAAATCATTTGAATGTGCAACAATATTGGCATTACAGCAGTTCTGATGGTCAGCGAATTCTGCGCATAATAAAAGACGCAATTTAAACATTAATTAGTGCCATCGAAGTGGAGCCATGAAATAGCTAGGTATTGGTGGGAAAATGGGAGAAGGAGGAGGAGTAGGTAATAGTAGTAGAAGAGCAGGAGTCGAAGCCATAAGCAAGGACAACGCGTTGTGCATAGCAAATGCGGGACACGTAAAAGGCAAAAGGCGACAGGATGTGGATGCGATTGCGGTTACGGATACGCAGCATACTCAAACGAGTACTCAAACGAATACGAAAGCGAATACGAATGCGAATTCGAATACGACATCGAATTGCGAAGACTTGCAGTCAGCAGTTGAATGTAAAAGATTTGTGCCTTGGCCAGCAAATGGCGCAAACTAACCGCAAGAACCAAAATCCTTCAAAGAACTTTACAGCTGCGCGGGGTGGACAGAGAGAGTGGATAGGGGGAGTCGAACATTTAACGCCATTCTACGATGCGTTGATTTTTACGACATTTCAGCTGCGATTTCCATGCACACAACTTTTGCCATGACCAACTCCGACTCCGACTTCGACTGCGACTGCATAAAACTACAAGATACGAGTTTTACCTGCTAAAAGTTTTTCTTTTTTCTTGGCCGTTGAATTCCAATAAACTGCCTGGCACAATATTAGTTTTTATGGTACGAAAAAAATAGAAGTAAAATATAAGAAAGAACATAAAAAAGCAAAAAAAAAGTTTGCCAACAAAAGCTGCAAAATCATTTAGGTAAACAGTGAGTGACTTTTACAGAGTTTGCCACGACGCGTATCTCACAGATACGTTGGCAACAATCTACCTCGACAGTATTGCCAGAGTATGCCAAAAACTTTCTGCTATGTGACTTTCAGAATAAATTTTTATTTTTTCTGTAGTTTTGATTTCAAGTTGGCCCTGGCCTGTTGTCAGGCTCAGAGAGTCGAGCATGCAGCTTAGCTGAAAATATTGCAACTTGCGGCAAAGTCACGTGCAACTTTACAGACATTTTTGGCATTAGGTGTGCAATAACCGCGGCCAGGTGCAAACTGCAGTGCACAAATGCTCAGCTATGCTTAAAGACTGCAGACTGCAGACTAAACACTGTCAGTGTTAGCAATTAAATAGATTTCCATTACCATACTCAGCATTTGTTTAGTTAACACGCATACTCACACTTACACACATACACTCACACTCACACTCACACTCACACTCACACTCACACTCATACTCACACTCACATCGAATTTAACTTTGCTGGATAAATCTGTCACGTGCACACAACAATGACACAGCAATGTGTTTGGGGGGTTCCAGTTCGTGACGGGTGTTTGTTTCCTCCCTCCTCCTTCCCCTCTTGCCATTGCTTTTGCTCCTGTTCCACTAATTGCAATTATTTCTCTTCACAAATGAGTTAAACGAGTGCTAAACATTTGTACGCTTACTCGTCTCGTGTCTCGCCGGCAAATTCCAACATGTCAAATTGCTAACTATCCCACTGTACCACGTACTTATGGTATGATAATGACTGTGCTATGCTATGCTATGATATAACTAACGAGGTCAGACGGCTAGTAAACACAGTTGACAGTTATGATATAATTTGGGCAAAAAGTGTACATATTTTATATGCATATGTCCATATAATATACAGACATACATACATACATATAATATACAACATTAACAAACAACATTCACATGCCGCATTTAGAAGCCCAATAATTATTTAAGCCGAGGAATATAATACATTTATAGATTTGTTATAATTAGTAAATTAGATTAATTAGAAACCACACACAAGATCCGTATCCCAAAATAGGCCGAATAATATAAATATAAAGAAAGTTTGTTGTCTAAAGGTCATTAAATTCCTTAGACCAACGTTTGTTTGGAACCACCAAGTGCTTGAGTTGCCTTATCGACAGTGAGTCAGACAGAGAAAGACTGCTGCTGTGTACGTTTTGAAAGTAGAGCGCGTACAGTAGAAGATAGACTGAGAGGAGAATAGATTTCACACATTGTTAGATTGAGTCGGCTGTTATTTATATTTAGAACACATTTAGAACACTTGAGAACATATTGCTTATTGCTTAGAGTAAATTGGATATTATTAAGTGTATGTCTATGATTGTATATTTATATAATTTTATATTTTTTAATTTATAAATATTTGGGATCAATCTTGAAATGTATGTATAGCAACTTTAAGAGTTCACAAATATATTTTACACATTTTTTTTCCATTATTTTACTACTCCTATTTAAATGCATACATAGTTATTTCTCTGAATTCCATAAAACATAAAAAATTATATTATTATTTTGTATTTTAGCTGCCAGTTAACGTTACGCTCCACAAAATGTCTGTGCACAGCAAAGTATTCAAATGACAGCTCATAAAACTACAGCTTGATATCCGAATTTGTAGCAACAACATCTGCCAGTATCGCATCCACATCAGCATCCGCATCCATATCCGCATCCGCATCCGCTGCGACTAAACGTTGGCAAACTGTTCAACACCTTTCGCAGTGAATGGAGCATAAGAAATCATATCAAGCGCTTCAGCATACGGATATAATATATATAACAATTTTCACACAATTTTCCTAACACGTTATTTGCGCGTATTTCATATATCCTTACTGTCAGGACGCTTTATGTACATGTGTGTGTGTGTGTGTGTGCCTGTGTGTGTGAATTAGCGGCAAACGGATGTTGAATTGGTTTGCCTTTGGCTTGGCTTGCCACTCAAGTGTGAAGCAAATGTGAGGAAGGGGAACATCTTGTGGCAGGTTTTCCTTGTCCCGATGTTGACTGCTTGTTTTTATTTCCTTTTCGGTGTTGTGTATTGGTATGTGTAAATGCGAATGTATGTGTGTGCGAGTCCTTGCACGTTGGCGCGCTTAAATCAAAGCAATTTGCCGCGTAGCATCGTGTTGTAAATTATCGCCGCAGGATTTTGTTTTATTAAACTCAAGTGTTCATCTGTGTGCTCTTTCAAGCTTGTGAGGCGAACTGAGATTCCTTCCTTAACCTTCAGCATTGAAAGCGTATAAAGTATGCACAACACTGTCTGAGTCTTTACTTGTATAATCTTCCCAATATATTTAATCGGTAATCGAAAAATATATATATAATATACCATTAGAATTTATTTTATATTTTTATTATATTTTATTATAATTTATTTATTTATTTTTATATTTCTTATATTTATTTTCTATAAAAGAAAAATATATATAATATAATATTATAATTTAAATATTTATTATTATATTTCTTATATTTATTTATTTTATTTTATTATATTTTATTTAATATTTTTATTATCTTTTAAAGAAATGTATATATTATTTTATTTTTTTTTTTTGTTATATTTCATATATATTTAGTTTAAATAAAAAATATATATTATTCTATTATCTTTAAAAGAAAACTAAATTTTTTTCTATAATTTATTAAATATTTAATATATATCTTCATATTTTAATTATATTTTATTTATTATGCATTTTATTATAATTCATTGTATTATTTTACACTTTTGTTATTGTATTAATTATTTTTATCTCTATAATTTATTTTATATTTTCCCATTATAACATTTCCCATTTTATAATTAAATTTATATTTCCGATTTCTGCATTGAATGGAAAAATATGCCATTTAAGTAGTTTACACAATGCGAATAATCAAACAGCTCGCCCTTGTATCAACTACTTAAGTGTTTCATTTTCGCCACAGAAATTATAAGCAGCTAATTAGTTTCAAATCTTATTAATTGATAATATTTGCACATGCTGCAAGTAGTAAATTAAATGGTTGATATAATATAGAAACAACCATTTAATTGTTACTACTTAAGGCGTATGCAAAACTTTCCACTTGGATTCTGAAAACTATTTAAAGATTTTTATAAATTCAAAGTAAAACACATTTTCCGGATTACTTGATCGCTGAATCACATATCTTGTACTGATGACAGTCAGTGCAAAATTTATTCAATTTATACTCAAATTGTTCATCTTACAACTCCCTTTATGTTTGTTATCATTTCTTTGTCTGTCTAATGCTACAAACTGTAATCTCCTTTGTTGCTTTCATACCCCGCAGTTAAAGCTGCAACGTACGAAATCTTTGTAAATATTTGTAAATGATATGAATCCAATTTGTGAGCTCGGCAACGTAATCAGTATTTGATTTATGTCTAAACATTTAAAATAAAAATTTAACAAATAGAAAATATTACATGCTGAAAAAATAAATTAAATTTATAAATACCAAAAATTTAATTCTAATTGCTGATTGCTAATTAATATCACAATTTAAATATGTATTATTTATTTAATTTATTTTAATTATAACTTAAGTTATGTTTTGGGCTTTTTAAGAAGCATTATGATTTTTTTGCTAATATTTAAAAATTTGATAATTAAGTACAAAAAATAAGTATTTTGTTTAAAATTCAAATTAAGTATAAAGAATAATTATAGTTATGAAGTAATTTTGGCCTTGGATGCCCTATTACAATATTATTCCACAATGTAATATTATAAACAAATTTACATTAGCTACAGAAAACTTAAATTTAAAATTCTTTATGAATAATAAAATATAACTACAATAAATGTGTGGTCAAGTTAAAATTATAATTAAACATTTTACAAGTAATTATATCCTTGAATACCCTTTACAACATTAAAGCACATAATAAATAGAGACAAATCTGATATACTATTACTTAGACTTCTGTGTGTCTAAGCCAAAAGGAAAGACAAGACCATTAGTCAATTCTCAGTAATGCTTTTGTTGCCGTTGATTGGTAATACGACTTTTTTCGATGGCAAACCAAGAGAATCAAAAATATTTACATACATAAATCAGCCTAGCGATAAGGTTAATACGAAAGCAACAGCAAAAGTGTGGGGAAGTTTAGGACCCCTAGGCCTAACGTGGCCTCTCAACCACGAGACAACCCCATTCATGGCAGTTACTCTTACTTAACACGTCGTTTGTGTTGGTAAATCGGAGAATGACGGCACAGACAGTCAGACGATTTTGACGACACACGTAACAATGTTGCCAAAATAGCATGACAACCCCCAAGAACAACAATAACAAGAACAACAATAACAACAAAGGGCAACAAAATGGCATTAAAGCTGCCAGGGTTGCCATTTTTCCACGTGTTCGCGCTTTGACAATGAAAAGTGTGCGTGCCATTTACGTGAGTG
>JAEIFK010000425.1:16397500-16442500 GCA_018901825.1 Drosophila funebris | reverse complement strand
GACTGGTAGTGTGTGTGTGTGTGTGTGTGTGATATATATGTACTGTGTTTGTAAGTGTGTGTGTGGTGCTGTGTGTATAACACCATTGCTGACATTAATGACGCATGCCATCAGTCAGCAGCTGGAGAGAGTAGCAACTGAGATGGGAAAGGGGGCAAGTGGCAAGTGGCAAGCCTTGTTGCTAAGCCTTTTTCCGCGAATGCAGCGCATCAATCTCAACATCAGCTGTCTCTACCGATGGGGGAATTGTAACTGAACATATGAGGGAGTGATGAGGGCGGTGAGAGCGGGGTGGGGTACAGTTTCCGACCATCGCATGCGTATTAATATCGCATCAATTATAATTTTCATCTGGCAGCAAACCAAGTTGATGTTGACAACCAAATGCGTTTTAGTTATGTGATTTGTTGCAATTTTTGCTTTCCATTTACGCCCCCCACCCCTTTAACGCTTCTGCTCTCCCCATTTCCCCTAGCTGATGTATCAATTTCGCAATGACAAGTTTTGCCTCCATTGATATTTAATTTCGGTTGGTTGAACAACAACAACAAAAAGAAAGAAACAACATTGTTGAGAGCATAAAGAAATGCAAGTAACAAGCTGTATTATTGATTTATCATTATAGTCGTTGTGTGTTTGCTTGACATTTGTGTTGGGCCCAATGTTATTGACAGTTTTGGCTAATGATTTGTTGCCAACTAAACTAGATTTGTATGTGTATTCTGTGCACTTGCTGACAGCTTTAATTGAAGAGCTGTCATTGTTTTGAACACGCTTCAGCATCAATTGCAACTTAAGGTAAGCTGAAGATGGAAGAGACTGACTTAACTGTTTCCCTGACTGAGCTGATTTCCACACTCCTTTCACTTTTTCAGTCAGCAAATTCTCTATCAAATTTCACTTTCAAATTCTTGTAAATTCCTCTCAATAAATCAATGCAAATTCCATTCACAAAACTCGACATATTAATTTATTAATTAATTAAATCAAATCAATGATTGAATAACAAAGTACAAACTTTATGTAATATTAGACTTATTAGTTGGTGTTTTGGTTTGGTTATCAAACTCCAAAAATGAAACTTTAAATTGAGTTCTGGCCACTGATAAGTATTTAAATTTGTGGCTGGCAAAACTGCTTAAGCGTATCAGACGCAGCAATATATTGTATACACAAAATTTAATTCAAATCAAAACTTTTAGAGTTTTCAAAGCGTTTCAAATGCTGCTTTTGCATTTTGCTTCAGCATCTGTCAGAAAAATAAACAAAACTGCAAATTTTATCGTGCTGAACGTTTATGCGCAAATTGCTTTCAGGTTTCCGTTGTCGCGTTGTCTGTCCGCCTGTCGTCTTATCGAATTTCAGGCAACGAGGAGGAGGAGGATGATGTGAGAACACCAGGACACCAGGACGCCAGGACTCCACGACTCCAGGAAGAGAGCAGAGACGCCGTTGACAATGGGCACAGATTTCAACTTGGCGTGCTCCTTGGCATAGTAAAGTTTTGCTGCTCAAGGCGTGAAATGAAATCGACAGTAATTTGTGTTTATCTCTCTCGCAATGTAATTGTGTGTGTGTGTGTGTGTGTGTGTGTGTGTTTATCTGTGTGTCTGTGTGTTGAAATAACAATTGTCACAACTTTTGCTTGGGTTTTCGCAATGCGAAAACTTGCACGTTACGAAATTACTTTAATTTTGTGAACTTGACTTTATCAAACTATAAGATCCAAAGACTTGTGTTAATGTAACCAACAAATATTTCATCTACGACTTTGATTCAAAGTCAATAAAGCCAACTTTATCATATTGCCATATGTCTATTTGGGCCCCAAATGGTAATGGAGCTGCCAAAGACGCTTTGATGGCGCATAAGTAAGTGTCTATGAATAATTCATGTTCTATTTATACAAAATCGAAATGATAATCGTGCACTTTAGCATTTAAATCAGAGCGATGCTGTCTAGCGAATGGCACAAGGATCCTTTGCCAGCGCGTCTTGCCAGCATTTCTTGAAGGTGTAAGGCGGCGGGAGGGGAAGGAAAAAGTAAACAAATTTACATAAATGCGGTGTGAGTGCATTTGAAAATGTTTAAGCTACTATTTGTGTGTTGACTTGTCGATTGGTTAAGACTGTTTTAAGCCTAACAAATTGCTATCAAAGCACAAAGGAATCTCTTGCTCTTTTGGGCATTAGCGAGAGTGTTAAGTGCTATTAGGATACAATAGCGCTCAATTAATGCTTTAAATTAACTGAGGACAAGTTTTTAGCTATTGACATAGTATTTTAAATGTTAACTTTATCAAATAAAAGAGCTAAATATGTTTGTAACTAGAATACTTTTTAAATCCTGTACAGGCATTTGTGTGGTGGTGTGGTGTGGCAGACCCTATAAAATATATACACATATGTATGTATATCTTTTGGATCTCTCGTACTCTCTTTTAAAGTACATGTTCAAGTTTCATAAAGAGCATATTGCCTTGAATTGCTATGCGAACATGTGTGCAAGCGAGACATATGTATATTCACATGTACCCACATACATGCATGCGTGCATGCAAAGAGCATAAAGCACATGGAAATGTTAATACGCGACAGTCTTCATTATGTTAGTTTACATTATGCAGTGCTTAGTACAATAGCATTCGCACTTCCAGATTGTTAAGTTGCGACTGACTTCATTATCTAAGTTAACATTATGCAGTGCTTAGTATAATAACATTCGCTCTTTCACAATGTTAATTATGTTAGTTTACATTATTCATAGTGTTTGCCCAATGTTAATGTTAACTAGACACGCTCCGTAATATTGATATTGATATGGATATACATATGTACGTATAAACGTTCATTGACATTAACGTATGATTCTCAGTACTATGTTATATATATTAAATTATATTATAATTACTATTTACTTTAATAATTTATAAAAGTTAACATAGAGTTGCAATATCTATAGATACAGTTATCGAAGATCCATTCAATCAGTTTGTCTGATAAATTAGTTCAATTTGGCTTTAATATGCCCACGTAATTCACATGTAGCGTCAGTTGATTTGGCAATTTGTAAAGTGTCTAAGCTTGAAATTGATTATCCATATCAAGGCATATGAAGTGATAACCATCTATAATTATGATGCAGCAAGCAGCTGCAACCGCTATTCATTTCCCCGCCATTACCGTTAACCAGGCAGACTTGTTGCCGCTTGCCACTTGCCACTTGCGTGGGACCAATTGACATTTATGGCTTGTGCGGGCATGCATACCCGGCGATAACACGCCTCACTGAGCTCCAAGGCAGCCAACGCCTTCTCAACTCAAGTTCACAATGCCCGCTGCAGATTCAAGCCGAATATTCAATATGTTTTCAAGAGTTTAAGTTTCCCTACCTATACATACAAAAGCATATTTATTCATAACTCTAGTGGTGCTTAACCCTTTACTTTCCACATTTTTCTGTTTGCCACGCCCAGCAGTCCCCCACCCCACTCCCCTTTTGGAGTATGCCCTGCAGCACTCACGCATTGGCAGGCTGTCAAGCATGCATTTTTGCATTAAATTGTCTTGTTGAACGGGGGGAAGGGAGAAATCGCATACACTTAATGCCATAGTAAAAACCGATTTGCATGAGACTTCAGCATTGGGCTGAATGAATGATAAGGGTGATAAGGGAGGAGCAAGTAGGCAAGCAGGCAAACAAGAAGCAGTAGGAATTCACTTGGCAGTGTTGTCAGCAGCTGCTGAAATGCATTTCGCCTGACAGTTGATAAACGACATGAGCACTGCAGCAGCACTGAGTACTTAGATAGTTGAATTTACTTTGGCTTCGCATATGCAACAAAAAATGTGAAAATAAAAATATAATAATAATAACGAAACTGCGACTCAGTCTTCTACATAGACGTGAATCTTTCAAGTGCCCAACTGAGTGATGATTGTCAGACATTTGCATCATTTTTCCAAAGTTTTATTTGCTTTATTTTCTTTTATTTTGATGGTGGCTTATCGCACACTTGTTGCTGCGGCTTTGCATAATTTATGATCTTTACTGTAATTGCCCCATTTTATGTTGGCATCCGGCAAAAGATTTAACGACCCTCACATATTTGTAGGCATCGTCGTATTCTTATCTTCATGGGCATGCGGTGAGGGGGGCTGGGGGTGCAGTTACCAAAACCAAAAACGAAAGGGCTGTGGCACTTAAGCCCTTTAAAATTTATGTCAAATGCATTTGTAAAATATGCCAAACGTACGAGTGGCAAAACCGATTTCTGCGCCATTTAAACTAGCACAGTGCTTAGTGCACAGTGGAACCAAAACAGCCAATTTGATGTACTTCATTTTAATAAAGATTAATATTCTATACATTTATTCATTTATCTATTGAATTTGTAAATAAACCATGCTAAGTTTATATACTATTAATATATATTTATTATTATATTTATTTTATTTATTTATTAACATATATTTTATATTATATATTATTAATATATATTGTTAATATAAAATTCATTTGATTATAATAATTAAAGCGATTACTTAACTGAAATTAAATTAAATAAATTATTCAATTAATCAAATTATTATTAGAAATTTTATTTACTTTAAACTCAATACAAAACGGAATTATGATAACTAACATATAATTGCCTAAATGTAATATTTAATAGTATTAATATTATATATATAATATATATATTACAAATATTAATAATATAAACTACATTTATTATTTTTCTAGTAATTTATAAAATTGTTTAAAATACACTCCATAAATAACTACAAGTTAAAAGTAAATTTAAATGAAATAAATTTTTAAATTATTGAAACTTATCAGTAAAGTAATTTTAATTAAGTTCAATTCATTTATGCTAACTAAATTATAATCGTCTATATATAATTAATTTTCTGGTAATTTACTTTGTATATATATATATTTTATATATTAATAAAAATTTATAAAAATGGTGTGCAACATGTATATATTTAATTGCCATTGAACAGGTTAAATTGAATTAATTATTAATGAGACTTCCTTGTTAAGTAATTTAATTTAAAATCAATTTAAAAAAATTATTTTAAATTAATTATAATTGTCTGTAATATTAGTAATATTACTTCTAGTATGGTTGTTTAATATGCTCGCAAAATAAAATGAAATTATATTTGAATATAATAATAATGTATAAATAATTTGTGCCACATTAGTAGCTGCATTTGCCATTGTACAGAGAAATTGCCCAACCGCCAATGCTGCTGCCAATGGAAAACGCTTTCAGCCAACGTTCGAGTAAAAACAAAGCACGATAAAAAAATACAAAAAAAAAAAATAAGAAAAATAAAAAATCTTTGTGCATTTTCGTGCAGTTCTTGGCTGTGGCAAATGTTCGTGCAAGGAAAATGTAATTTTTACTGCACGTTTGAGTTTGGGAATGGCGCCGTTTCCACACATGTATATATATATAGGAACATATATATATATGAACATATATATATGTATATATATGGCATGCAAATGCAACAAAATGGCGACAAGCGACCACGTTCCTTGTCTTTTCAGCGTGTGTTGTCTTTATCAGCATCGTTCTCATGTTCCTCATCGTCGCAGTTTTTGTTTTTGTATGTTTTCTTGGCTTTTATAGAAAATACATTTTCACTATTTTACCCATTTTCCCTTTGCAGGCACCCGCCAGCGTCTTGGCCTGCATATACCCTGTACATACATATGTACTAGAAATGAGTATGCCACACTGAAATATCTAAATACTCAAGCAAATACAGTCAGAAATATATTCTACATAAACGAAAACACATCACCTTAATATATATATATATATATAACTCTCAAATATATTCATATCTATTCATATATATTAATTTATACTCATTTATATAAAGCACAGACCCAATCATGTCGATCAAATTGGATTACAGTTTGATGAAGTTCGCAAGCTACAGCGAATATTTGAATTCATTTGTTAAAACTGAGGACTATGTTTACTTGGGCAGCATGATAACTGTGGGCAGGCTTGTAAAACTTGGCTATCGCTCCACGGCCAAGGTATACGAGGAGCCGGAATTCCACAAGATACGACATCATGTGGCTGCCTCGATCAGCACAAAGGTCACATCTGATGTGCTCTATGGTAGATATTTCACTGGCACCGATGCTGCATTGCAGGCCTTGATGGAACGCGAGGAAGCTAATTTATTGCAGAAGTTATCGGTTAGCTATTTGACATTACGAATCGATCAATAATCGAATGATAATATTAATATATATATCCCTTTCTAGACAATCATATTCTTACAGGTACGACAGCGTAGTGGCTTCGACATATCGGGTTATATCGACTATGAGAAGAGTCTACGTGACTGCAATCAACAGAAGCCCGATCGAACCAATTGGAAGTCCGTTTTTGAGGGTAAAACCCTATTGAGACCGAAGCCAACGGACTTGAGCTACTATGACTGGCACAAGGGTCTCATTTATCACAATAATACGGATAACTTTCATGCCGTCAATGGTGGCGAGAGTTTAATATTTATGCATAAAGCCGATCACAAACTTATTCCGGTTACCGACAAGCCCAATAGGTATTCATCTAATGTCGATCGCTTTATGATATCATCTGAATTATATGGCTACATGATTTTATATGATCATGTAGTTAGATGAGTTCCAAATAAAAGTAAAACAATATAAATATGTTTATGAATTTATTCAGATATTTAAAATCAGACAAAACCAATTTAAAGACGTCGAGAATTGCTTAAATGAGAATTCATCATTTATTAATTTGTTAATATTTATAATATAAAATTTTATTTTAAATTGCAAAAACACTTCCAGTTAAATATAGAAATGTTAGGAAAATATATTTTTTTTCAAATTGCAAATTATTTATAAATCATAAGTGTTGGAATATTTTATTGAGTTAGAAAATTTAGGAACAAATATTTATAAAAAATTCCAGTTAATTATAGAATTCCTAGGCACAAACTTGTGCTTCCCTTTTAAATAGAAAATATTTTATTAAATCAAAATTTCTTTTAATTATTTGAATAGTTGATTGAGTTACACTAAATTGCAATAAAAATTAGTAACCAATTCAAGTTTAATATAGAAATGTTGGTTATCATTTATGCTCTTTTGAATAGTAATTTTTGAATAAATTTAATTGTTTTTTTTACGATGTTCGAATATTTAATTGAGCTAATCAAAATTATAAATATATAATAATAAAAATAATAATATAATATAATAAATATTTATGTTCATATTTCAAGTTTTATATAGAAATATAAGGATTTACTTAAACTTCTCTTTTAAATAGCATAATTTAATTCACTGAGTATCTCTCTGTGCAGCATTGACTATTTGTGCATTCCTCGTTTATTTTTTTTTTTTTTTGTTCTTTATCCTATGCAAATAATGCAAGCAGCATGCAAAAATGTCTTACCATAGCTTATGGCAGGCTAGATAGGCAGGTGTGTGTGTGTGTGAGTGTGTGTGTGGGAGCTGTGTGTGTGTGTGTGTGGCATTTACACACGTGATAGTGTGCTATGAATTTGGTCACGAAATGCTACAAACATTTTTTGTTGGCATTAAAGAAGTGCAAAACGTTTTGGGGCTCAGACAACTAACTTATAAATACGAAGATCCATTCAATCCATTCATCCATCCTTCCATCCGTCCGTTCATTCATTTACTCTTTTTTTGGCATAACTAAAGCACTGTCTTAAATTTGATTTTTGAATGAAAATATACAAAGATAGAGAGAGAGGGAGAGAGAGAGAGGGAGAGAGGGAAAGAGGGAGAGAGGGAGAGAGGGAGAGAGAGCAATGAAAATAAGAATTTCAGTTGTGCATATAAATCAATACGCACTTCTGTGCAAATACTCGTGCACGTATGTTTGTGCGTGCATGCTCAATATATATTGTGCAAATAAAATGGCACCAACAAGCACGCACCATATTGTATTTATGTAAATTTATTTCCGTTACATTTCCGCCGTTCAATTGAAAATCGTCGTGTGATTTTCCTTCTTCCTTTCTTTCCTTTTTTTTTTTTTTTTTTTTTTTTTTTTTTTGAACCTTGTTTGTATATTTGCTCTGTTGTTCATGCCGAAGGCTGTAGGCTGGCAGCCCCCCTCCCCCACCAAATTGAAATCACAGCAGTCTGACAAAAAAATATACATTAACACAAAACGAAAGAAAAATATAAACAAAAAAATAAAAAAATACACACTACAAATATGCATCATTCATTTATAATATACATATATTCGTTTGGGGTGGCCTCGTTCCGAAGGCCGCGTTGCGAGACTGTTCACTCGTCCATGTAAATTGTGGCAAGTCAATCTCTGGCTGTTGCTCTCATACTGTAACAGCAAATTATTGTTGCAATTTATAAGCAACAACAAAATGTTGGAATGTGCGACAGCCTGCTGTTGTTATATTGAAAACATAATATAATGTTAAAGTAATGCATTTAAAATAATATGTTCAAATAATGCATTTAAGCAAAACAAAGAGGATCACAGTTGTCACTTCTCTGGCAAGTACTGCTCTCTTATTATCGTTTGTGCTGGGAAGAGAGTCGCCATGGTGAGCGAAGGGAACTACCGTTACAGTGCATGCGTTACTATGTATGTATGCATGTGTAACTTGGATTGTCTGTTTACTAAGAGACGATTATGCACTAATGTTAGATGTGCATACAAGCTTGTATAAGAGAACTGTGATCTATGTAGCGTCGGAGATGCCTCCTTCGGCCTGTTACGCACATTACATATTACATTACATGTTGACAAACTTAGTAAACTACTCTACTCTTTAGACTCTTAGAAAAATCAATACTTTACTTTTAGAAATGTTAAATTCATTACAAATTATTATAATGTAAAAGTTATGCTACTTCAGATCAAACAAATTTTGTTTAAAGTATTGCTTAGTCTTAAATAAACTTTAGACTTTTTAAAATTGTATAACTTTTGTCTGCTTTTTCCAGCAAACACAACAACCTATTACATTGCCTCTTGGGCAAACAATTGACTCAGCTGCCAAGAAAGAGTGTTTAAATTTCCATTGCACCATTTTCAGGTGTGTATAAATGAACTTAATATTAAGGGAATTTCTTTTTGTATTTAACAGGTAGCTCGTAGATAGATATACGAGCATATGAAATGATGGCCAAAAATTCAATTCATTTACGTTATTGTCATATCTAAATTGTTTGACTTTTGGCTATTGTTGTTGCTCAAAAAGGCAAACAATGGCGATGCCTTATTGTTTTTCAGACAGATGCACACAACAAAAGGCAGACTTTTGTCATGCATAGACATAGACATTGACATAGACATATATATATACATACATACATAGATACATAGGTTGTCTATTCATCAGTGCAAAAGGCCGATAAGCACAAACGTTGTTGTCGAACTGATGAATAGGAAATTACAAAATTTCTGAATGCACATTGTGCGCTTAATTAAACGTCGAGAAGAAACTTGAGTTCTCTGTAGAAAGTGACAAGTGAGGAATAATAATGATCAGCGGGACATCAACTCCAGTTGCACAGCAGCAGCTCTCAATATTGTTGTGATTAGTTTTTGGGGGTACCTGTCGCAGACCTGAGCTGCAACCTCGGACCATATCGTGTTGATGTCCCTCCTGATGCCAGTAAAACAATAACAATACAAAATGCTCATCAATGTTGTTGGCTGCTCATCAAAATGTGCACATGTTGTTGCCTGATGTTGTTGTCGGTTGATGTTGCAGCTGCCTCAACACATCATGGATTTAATTTCCTGCCCTGTCCCGATTACTATCAGCGCCCATCTGCTCCCCTTTCCACACACTGTTGCGTCCACAAACTATTTGTGGCTTAATGCGTGTGTGTGTGTGCGTGTGTGTGTGTGCACACATTTACCCATTTTCCATTTATGCAACGGACCATCTCATCTTGTTACACTAGCAGAACTTTTCTGTTGATAAACTTGCAACATAATGGGGCTGCCTGGTTTGCCTGCAACGCGACTCGGTTGCATGCGAATGTTGCGCCAAGTGTTGCCTAATAATCCAAAAATGGACCAACTTGGCGGCCGCAAAACTTTTGCCCACCGAGTGTACACACTGGCAAAGAAGTTGCCCAGGATAAGTTGAGACAGCACCACTGATGCTGCTCATCCTTCTGCTGCTGCTGCAGGCCAGAAACATTGGCACATTCATCATTTTTGAAGCCAGCCAAAAGGCAGCAGAGTGTGGCAATAACAACAACAGCAGCAGCAGCAGCAGCATCAACAACAACAACAGCAGATGTTGCAGGCAGCCGCGGCAAGTTCTTGTCACATGTCACGTCGCCAGCCTCAGTCAGAGAAAGAGTCGATGCCGTTGACGATGCTGGAGCCTCAGCAGAAGCTGCTCCTGGTGCTGCTCCTGCTCCTGCTGCTGCTGACGAGGAAACAGGCCTCTGGCATTTTCACCACTAGCATTTTTCGCATACTGTTGAAAACTTTTCCGTGTTGTCCAAAGAATTTTAGCTTGCAGTGTATTAACAAACGCTTTAAAGTTGCTAACAATTTAAACCGCATGCGACACTTGCTTAAAAGCCGCTTTAATGTGCATAGAAAAATGGCTAAGAACAACTTGCTAACACAGATCATTTGATTGCTAAGCTTAAACAAGTGTGTTAAAGGATTCGGTTGGGAAAAGTTTTGATTGTAGCAGGTGAATTAAGGATCTTAAATTGCAATTATTGAAGATAATTAATTTTCCTTCTGAAGATAGACAAATAAATAAATAAGTGGATGAAATATAAATAAATATATATATATAAATAAATAAATAAAGCAGGGAATAAGTTAATAAAACGTATAAATAAATAAATGAAAAAAATAAAATATAATATAATAATATAATAATAATATAATAATAAATAAATAAATAGGTAAATAAATAAATGATAAGCAATGAAAGAACTAAATGAATAAACAAATAATTAATTGTTAACAAATAATAACTAAGTAATTAAATAAATAGAATATAAACAAATAACAAATAATCACTAATAAATTTTAAGTATTAAACTATCAATAAGTTAATAAATTAATAGACAAAGCAAATAGATAGATAAATAAATAGAAATAAGTGAATATATAACTAATTAGTTAACCAAATAGCAAGTATTTAAAAAGCTAGAAAACTAAGATCTAATAACTAAATAAATAATAATAATTAAATAAATCTAGTAAATATAATATATAATATATGTAAAATAAACAATAAATAATAGCTAATAATAATAAATAAAATATAAATAATAATAATTAAATTTAATTTAATTTAATTAAATAGCAACAGATAAGTAATAAAAATTAATTAATAATATGCAATAAATAATTAATTATAATATTTATATTAAATATTCAATAAATAAATATAAAAATAGACAGATAAATGAGTATATAATTAAATAGTTAAGTAAATAAATAACTAAATACGAAATATTTAAATAAATAGAAAACTTATTCATAAAAACTAATAAATATATGAAAATCTAAAAAATGATAGGTAAAAATTTAGATAAATAATAATAAATAAACACAATCAATAATAAATAATAACTTATTAAATAAAGAACTAAGATATAAACAAATAATTAACTAAGAACTAATAAAAAATAAAAATGATTAAATATCAATAAATAAATATAATTTAAGTCAAAAGGCAATTAAATAAATAAATAGGTAAATTAAGAAATAAATAAGCAAATAAATAACTAAATAAACTAAGGAAAAATAATTAATAAATAAATAGATATTTAAAAGAAAAAACAAATAAATAAATAAGTAATAGAAGTTCATAAATAAAATAAATTTAACTAAATAAATAAGTAAATAAATAACTAAATAAACTAATGAAAAATAAATAGATATTTAAAAGAAAAAAACAAATAAATAAATAAGTAATAGAAGTACATAAATAAATTAATAAATAAATAAGTAAATACCAAATACTTAGTTTAAACTAAATAAATAAGTAAATAAATACATTATTAAATAAAATTCTGTCACACTACATTGGCACAGTTTGTCTCAAATTGTTTAAATAATAATTAATAAAATACCGTTTAATTTTGTTAAAATGTGAAAATATATTTTGTATTTTTTGTTATTTTACATAGAGTGGAAGGGGGAATAAATATAACACATTCATAAGTCAGTTCGATGCCTAAATGTTTTGTGTGTGTATGTGTGTGTGTTTTTTTGCCTGTGTGTGTGTGTCTCTGTTTGTCTCTGTGTGTGTATATCTGGGCAAATGCTTAGCCGCGGAGAGGCCTGCCACCACGCCTTCTGATCGTGCTACGGCGCTTGCCACCACGACGCCTGCGATTGCCACCGCGACGACGGCCACCACGACGACGACGTGAGCTTCTGTTGCGACGTGGACCGCGACGACGACGACGCACCACACGTCGGGCACGGGCATCCGCATTGTTGGGCCGCACAACGGTCTGTCTTACGTTATCCGGTTTGTTGGCCACCGCATTGTGGTTCTCGTTCAGTTGTAACTGCTCATTGTTGGTGCCCTCCTCTTGATCCTGTTCCTGCTGTTCTCGCTTTAGCTCAACATCACCGGTTTCCTTGTTCTCCTCCGCCTCGACGACCTCAGCTGAACGACCGGCGCCGTTGCGACGCTGAGCAGCAGCCTCGGTGGCAGCCAGGCAGCAGAGAGCCGCCAGGACAAAGATCAGAGCGTACTTGGATGACATGCTCAGTCCGATAGTTGCTTGTGGAACTCCGGAAGTGTTTGTGATGCTTTCGTTGCGTTATGAGGGGCGTTTTATAGTGGCCTTCGTTGGGCTGCTTTTTTAGTTTTTGGTTGCAGCCAATTGTTTAAATATTTGTGCACTGTAATTACTACTCCGCTTCCCCTTTACCCCTTACCAGAATCCCATTACAACGTCTCCCGTTGTGTAAGTTGCCTTCAGCTGTGTTTGGTTGCTGCCTCCGCTGCCAGCCAAAGTTGTTGGTCATGCTATTAATTTGATCTTTTGTTTGTTGTTGCCTCTTAACTGCCAGATACTTATTTTCTTTTCAATGCACTTCCACTCCCACTCCCACTCCCACCTCCACTCCCGCCTCTTTCTGTAGCCCTGCTCTGCTTACGTTTGCTTCATTTCCTTGCAAATCGCTTGTGCCCTTTTGCCAGACGCTCCTCCTAGCTACAGATAATTGGTTTCTCCAGCTCCATTGCAATCCAAACACGCTAACCCGTTTGCCAACGGGAAATATCATTTAAAAAGAATAACGCAAATAATCGAATTGTGCACAAAAGCGTTTTTAGTTGCGCTCTTTCCTTCTACTCTTTCGATGCTCCGTGCAGCGCCCCAACATTCCCCCGATTGTGCCGTTCTCTTGCAGTGCGGCGAGTGTGGAGAGCCCAAAGACTGTGGAGAGAAACACGTGCAAAGATAATTTATTTCAATGGCTTAAAATAGATGAAATATGATAAACCAACAACGAAAAGTTTATTTTCTATTTTATGAAAAACTAAATACTCTTCTGTAGTATTATTACAGTAATTGAACAAATATTGAATGCTTTAACTATTTAATAAATTAATTTGTAACTCTAGTTTCTAGTCTAAAGTTCAATGAGCGCAGTTTGCATTGATTTGCACTGCTTACGCTCTTTGAGCTGTTGACACTGTCTGCACTACTTACACAACTTGAGTGTGGGAGCATGTATTTTAGTTCTGCTTACAGAACTCTCTCTCAGTCTCTTTCAAGCTCTTTCGACTGAACCACTTAGCTGTTTACCATCTCGCGAGCAGTTCATTTTGCAGATTGGAATCAGCGTCTATTAAAAACTGCAGCGCAAACAGTTTACAGCGATTTACTTGTGACTTCAAATGAATTACAAATTGAATTCAGGATATGAATGATATGAAGTTGATTGCAGGACACACTGAATGGCTCCCTGTTTGGCCAATTGCCAGTAATCAAAAGTATTTATTGCGCTTAAGCGAGATGCCAATAATTTGTGCTTTGGCAGCTGTTCTCATGTGGCGTGACAACACGGGCAATGCCGGCGCAAATGTTGTGGCACGTGCAGCAAGCGGAAATCACGTGGCGAGCATTTGTTGAAATGATTTAGCATTGTTTATTATTTAGCCAAAAGCAGCTGCTTCTTTGCCACCAATTGAAGCAACTGCAAAGTTTATATTTTTATTTGTCTGCCATTTTGCGCTTTAATTTTCACAACTTTTTTGTAGTTTGTCAAATGAATGAAGCCATACATTGTTTATGTGCTATCAGCTTTACAATGTTCTTATTGCTCAGCAGTTTCTTAATATATGTTTGCTGCAGCAAATCTAATTAAAATCGCTTAAATATCGCACAAAAGCCTTTTCAATTTACAGTTCACAAAAGAAATCGCAAGCGGTGGCTCAACGAGTCATAATATGGCTAGACATGGATCAGGTAATTAAATCACGTTAAATTGATTGAAAAAAACTGGAAAATGAGGTGCTGTAAATATTATAATAAAAGGAGACTGCTTACTGTGAAAAGAGATATAGAAAAAATAAATAAAAAAACAAAACATACAAAAAAAAAAAAAAACATAATTTAAATCACATAGAATTTCATAATAAAAGTTTCTAATTGTGGACTAAAGTACCAACAAGCAAGAGAAGTGTCTGTTACTACAGGCAACCTTGGTCTCTGTACTTTCAATGATACTCTCTGAATATCGCTTGCTCTTTGAAGAGAGTTGCAATAGTGAGCGACGGGAACTGAGAGCAGTGCCGTTAGATTACTTGGTTTGCTGTGTATGCTGTATACTCTTATTTGTAAATTTAGCTGTCAAATGAGCAAATGATGTTCTATTCGTTTACGAAGTAGGCATTGTCACAGTACTTAACTTAACTTAAAATATTCAAGATTGATCCTGAGATTGAACACATTCACAGAAATATTTTGATAATTATCCATTATATAAATATATATTTTAGTACCAAGCAATATGTCGTTTGATGAGTTCGCTTTCATTGGTAGTGGGCCGAGTCCCGTGTATATTAATGAGGAAATCATTCCCAATGTGGAGATCGATACAGATGATGAGGTGAACAATGTGCCGGTCGAGAATGGTATAAATATAAGTGGAGATTCAAATACTGAAGATTTGGATATTTATCGTTGCATTGTGTGCAAGACGTTGCCATTTGTGGAGCTCGTTCAGTGCGAGCGTGGACATCTCATCTGTGCCGGCTGCTATCAGATCCGTGTGCTGGACAAGATGTTAGGCACCCAGTTGGGCACCTGTCCGCAGTGTGGGGTGCGTATCTATCGCCATCAGCCGTTCCGTAATCTTGTTGGCGAGCGTAGATTGGCCGACATTGTGGTGAGATGCCTGAAGTGTGATATGCATTTGGCACGTGGTCAACTCCGTCTACATCAGATCAATGAGTGTCCCAAGCGGCTCGTCACATGCAAATACAAGCGCATTGGTTGCAAGTGGCTGGGTGCAATAGGTGTGCTGGAGGAAGCACACATTGAGAACTGCGAGTATCGCCATAAGACAGGCAGCGAATTGCTGGAGCAACTGCGTCAGATACAAGATAAACGCGATGCCAAACAATGTCTGCTGGTCAACATAATGAAGCTGCTACAGCTGCCGCACATCACAGTTCGCTTGCTACACTTGCTGCCCCACGCGGAATCCTTTCCACGCAACCGCTTTACCACTGGACCCACCTTCCAGGCGTTTGGTCAACGTTGGTCTGTCAAATTCAAGTGGCAGACACCCGCCAACGTTGATGAGCTCTATGCCCAGCAGTCTGATACCTGCAGCTTGCTATTCCAACTGTGCCTGGAGTCCTCCGACTGCCATCTAATACGCGGTCCTCTTGGACTGACTTACACTTTGGTCAGTGGCGTCTACTCGGATGTCCGCTTCCAGCCGAATCTCTGTGAGAAGTGTGACTTCACCTCGGATAATGTGGACGGCCCTGCAACGGTTCTCTATGAGAACTCTTGGCATAATGTGGCCATGCTCTTGAATAAGCGTGGCTTCTATGCTCGTCTACTCATGGCACGCATCTAACATTTTATAGGGTATACATGTTTCGGGGTTGATGTTTCTGTTGTCTACACAAATACTGGAATAAATACTTTAATGTAGGGATTGAGTGCGCATTTTACGTCTTATGGTTTGAGATGCCTGCTGAGATAAAATAGAAATTATCTCTGTGTCGGCAATTTCCCTGTCATTTAATCAGATTAATAGCTAATTGATTAAGAGATTATTCTTCTATTATCATATACATTTTGAGTATCTTTCTCTATAATTATGCAATGCAAATTCGAGCTACAAACTATTAAACTGTTTTGGCAATTGCCCTGTAATTTAATCAGATTAGGTAATTGATTAAACGAACTTTTTAGATAAACAATCGTCTGCTTGTACTTAAGATAAACATTTCAGTATCTTTCTCTATAATTATGCAAATTCGAGCGACTATTAAACTGTTTCGGCAATTGCCCTGTAATTTAATCAGATTAATGAGTGATTGATTAAGAGATCATTCTTCTATTATCATATACATTTTGAGTATCTTTTTCTATAATTATGCAATGCAAATTCGAGCTACAAACTATTAAACTGTTTTGGCAATTGCCCTGTAATTAAATCAGATTAGGTAATTGATTAAACTAACTTTTTTAGATAAACAATCGTCTGCTTGTACTTAAGATAAACATTTCAGTATCTTTCTCTATAATTATGCAAATTCGAGCGACTATTAAACTGTTTCGGCAATTGCCCTGTAATTTAATCAGATTAATCTTCTATTATCTTAAACATTTCAGTAGCTTTCTCCTATATAATTATCTGTTTGCAATGCAAACTCGAGCTACAACTATTAAACTGTTTCGGCAATTGCCCTGTAATTTAATCTGATTATTCACTAATTGATTAAAAGAATTTTCTTTGATAAACAATTGTGCTGCTATTATCATAAACATATCAGTATCTTTCTCTAGTATAATGATCTACTTTAGATCTGTGCAAAAATCAATCAATAATCTAAGCTACTCAATCAAACAACTGTGCAGATCTCGGCTAAGCAGCATCATCTGATAATTCTTAAGATAAACATTAGAGGTTCACACAGGTTCACACAGGCTTTCGCACAACATGATCATATAATATAATAGTGCCCAGCACCGGTGATAAGAACATGGTTCGCTTCGCAGTCGTCTGATAGTATGGCTTCAGTTCTGGCACAATCATCTTGTGATCGCCCTTGTGCACAAACAGTAACGAATGTCCGACGGACATCGTATGATAATTATCGCTATCATGGAAGGTTACACATTTCTTATGGGTATCGTAGAAGCTCAGGTCGGTCGCCTTGGGTCGCAACTTGTGGGTGCCCTCGAAGACGCCCTTCCAGTTGGTTGCTCCACGCACATTCACATCATATTTCCGCAAACTGTGTTCATAATCCTTGTAACTGGATATATCAAATCCGTTTGGCTCTCGTACTACCAAAAAGATAATGGTCTGCAATTAATACATAAATCATTAAATAAATATGAATTATTTATAATTTATAATTTGTATTTACTGAAAGCTTTTTCATTAAATTGGGCTTTTCACGTTCGGCCAATGCCAACAAAGCGGGATCATCTCCTTTTACTAGATGTCCGCTAGTTAAGCACAATTTAATCTTTGGATTAATTATTTCCAATGTCATCTCTTTGCATTTTATGAACTCATTCTCCTCGTATATTCTGCCAGTTCTGCTGAATCCAAGTTTTACCAAAGCATTTATGGTTTCCTCATTCTGTATATATCGATGATCCTTGACGCTTTGGAATGATTTTAGATATTCGGCATATGTAGTATAATTGAGTAAGGTGAAGTCTGGTCGCAACACAGCCATTTTCTCTTTATTCATTATGGTGTTTGTATTTTTTTAAGAGTTTAAATTTTTTTATATTTTTTTTTTTTTTTATTATTTTAAGTGTGTGTATGGAAGAGTTTTCAATGTTGAATTGTAACTGTTATATTATTGTTGTTAAATTATAACCTACTCAGTTTATGGAGTCAGCTCTCGAATGTATTAGTTGAGATTAGATTCTTTCGTCTTTAGTGCAACTCTTAGATGAGGGCGTCTTGCAAAGAGACGAAGTTGATAACAAAAAGAAAGGGAAATAGGCATTTAACTCTATAGCATCTCTGTCTCTTATTGTCCTAGAAGTCTTGTATAGCTGAAGAAGACAACAAAAGCACTTTGATTTTGTTTTTGTTTTCACGTCGGCGACACATATACCAACATACAGCTTGAGGGAGCTAGCACTCTTCTTGTCTACTTTGATTTTGTTGATGTTCTCTCGTCAGCAGCACCCACACCAATGTGCAGCGTACAATTTGTCAACAATAATGGAAGGAGCAAGTGGGAGCGAGATCGCTAGCACTCTTCTTCTCTTTGATTTTGAACAACCAATAACGGAGTAAGTGCGAGCGATATCGCATATAGCTGCAGTGTAAAAGCAAGCGAGAAACGAAATAGTGAACAGACCTCTGTTAAGTTTACACTTCCATATGCAAGTATGCGTATGCTTTGCATGGAGTGAGCCTTGTATATTTGCGACTGCAGAAATATCCATCATATTTATTTATACAATATTAAAATATGGATAATGCCAATATATATGTACATTGCAATTGCGTATTTAAATAACTCAATTCATTGTTTAATTAACATGCTTTTGCACATATCTAAATTCAATTGTAATTAATTACAGATATATATAAATATATGTTAATGCTTTATTAATACTCAGCTAGGTTTCCTAACAACGTGATCGTAAAAGACTATATAACCATATAATGGCGAGTTAAGGAACGTGCGCTTTACATTATCATTAGTGGGCATTTCTGATGGATTTACAGAGATAATCTTGTGGTCACCAATGTGCTTAAACATGAGGGAGGTGCCAATGTGCATAACCTCAAAGTTGTCACTGTTATTGTACTGAATATTTCCCGTTTCCCAGTCATAGAAGCTCAAATCCGTGCGATTGGGACTTAACAGTGTATGACCTTCGAAAACAGCCTTCCAATTTGTTGCGCCAAGACTATGAATGGCACAATTGAGCAGACTGGCCGCATAGTCAATATAACCCGAGACATCGAAGCCAGTTCGTTTACGTCTTTGCAAAAATATAATTGTCTAACGAATGCAAAGTTAGTTAAATATATACATTTATACACATATTGCTTACCGATAACTTCTTCAGCGCATTACGCTCCTCTCGCTCTGCCAAGGCAACTAACGCTGGATCATCTCCCACAAGATATTGACTGTAGAGCTTACTTACAACAGACTTTGGATTGATCAATTCCTGCAAGTGTTTCTTTGTTTTATAGAACTCTGCCTCTTCGTACAGAATTCTATTATTGCTATAGCCAAGTTTCACAAGAGACTTAATCACATTCATGTTGGACAAGTAGCGATACTCCTCGATCTTTGTGAACGATTGCAAATAATCGGAATATGTATTATAATTAAGCAAGCCAAAATCGCCTCTAACCGCCATTTTACTTTGTGTTTTCTTACTGTAAAATATGTGTCAATTTATTTATTTATATTTTATTTTTTATTATTTATTTTGTGTATTATTGTTAGTGTTGTTTTGTGTAGTTTGTGTAGTTTTTTGTTTATAAATGTATTCACCGTTTCAACATATTTCTACGATGAGTTTGCAAAGTTTACTAGATTTTCAGAATTTTGGAAACAATAAAACGAAATTTAGAGAATTCATAATGAATTGTTTTATTTTATTAATAGTTAAGGCAATTTATCTAAACTCATATGGTCACTGCGTTTTATAGAATTAAATATAAAATAAATATAAATTATTATAAATATATATAAACAACAAAAAAAAAAAACTAAATATATAAATAAATATAAATTAATGTAAATAATTATAAATAAATATATATAAATATAAATAAATATAGATAAATATAAATATATGTGATTAAATAAACATAAAAATAAATTAATAAAAAATAATATAAATTAAAATAAATAAATTTGAATTTCAATAAGTAAATATACAAAATTTAAAATAAATTCAAATAAATTTGAATAATTAATAATAAGTAAATATAAATATATATAAATAAATGCAAATAAATATAAAAAAATATGAGTAAATATAAATATATATAAATAAATATTAGTGAATATAAATATAAATATATATAAATAATATTAAATATATATAAACAAATATAAACAAACATAATTAAATTTTCTACAATTTCTATAAGTCGTTTATTAATGTTTAGTTATGGAGATTTTCTAACATAGTGATCATATAAAGCCACACAACCATACACTGGTGATTGTATCAATATGCGTTTCACGTTTTCCCTATAGGGCGAGTCCACTGTGGTAACGGGCACGATCTTGTGGTCCCCAATGTGCTTGAACATCAATGAGGCACCATAGTGCATTATCTCAAAATTATTACTATTATTATAGCAAACGGTGCCCGTGTGCCAATCATAGTAGCTCAAGTGACTGTGATTGGGTCGCAAAAGAATGCGTCCTTCAAAGATTGCCTTCCAGTTGGTGGCCCCAAGACTGCGAATGGCACAATTGTGCAGACTGTCCGCATAGTCAATGTAACCCGAGATATCGAAGCCACTGCGTCGTCGTATTTGCAGAAATATTATTGTCTATAGAGAGTAGAGAGTATTGGTTAATTAATTTTGGTTATATATTCGGTTGTCTTACCGCTATCTTCTTGAGCATATTGCTCTCCTCTCGACTTGCCAGTGCTACTAAGAACGGATCATTGCCCACAAGATAGCGACTATAGAGTTGACTTCGAATGCTCTTGGGATTGATTAGGTCTTGCAAATGTTTTCTTATCGTATGGAATTCATCCTCCTCATAGATGGTGGCATTTGTGCGATAGCCAAGCTTAACCAGCGAACTGATGACCCTCATGTTGCCCAAATAACGAAATTCCTCAATCTTTGTAAACGATCTGAGGTAATTCGAATAGCTATCGAATTTAAGCAAATTAAAGTCACCTCTCGATGCCATTGTGATTTATGTTTATAGAAGTAAATATATGTAGTTTCTTATATGTCAGTGTGCTTGTTAGTCTGTTAACGTGTGTATAATGAATTGAAGCAGCTAGCACTGTTTAAGCCCAAGCATATGAAGCCTACTATGCTTTAAAATAGAAATATATATGTATAATTCAATTTAATGTAGTATTTATATGTATGTCAAGTTAAAGCTTCGCCACACATCATTATACAATACCTGGTTTAAGTAGCAATACTCGTATAGCCTTGGAACAAATGAGACTCACTCATTTCTCCTCTGCCTTGCAGCGTAAATTACGCGCATAAAATGAACATTAGATTCATATTTGAATGTGCCAGAGCGACAAGCACACACACACACACACACACAAATACAGACACCTACTTATATATATATATATATATATATATATATACATTCATAAATAAAAGCTGGCTAACTGCACACACATGGAGTCCTATTCCTGAAAATGGCAGCGACAGCTACAAAAAAAGGTTATGCCAAATAACCTGCAGCTATTACAAACACAAACAAGCACACACACACACACACGACTAAATTCATATATATATATATACATATGAGTGTGTGTGTGTGTGATATATATCCACTTATTTCCATTACAAATGAGCTTATTATGCGACCGAGTCACAAAGTCATTGCGACTTAAAAGGATTTGCATGTGATTAGCAGCACGAAATGTAAACAAAATTCTTGCGCCAAAAGACAAAAACCAACTAGAAATAAAGAACATTTAATTTCAGTACAACGTCATTTTGTTACACTTTCGTAACTATTTAAATATATACATATATATACATATATTAATATAAATGAAATATATTTACATATACAGCAATTTGTGTGGTAAAGAACTAAGCTTACAATTGTAAACGTTTAAGTTATTGAAATCTTCACACATAAATTTATACTATTTATAAAACACAAATTAAAATAAAAATAAATATATCAAGAAATATAATTAATCATATAAATATAAATATGTGTAAATATAATTGAATAAATATATTATATTAAATTAAAAACATTCAATTAATGCCGCTTTCAACAGTTTTTCCATATGTATATTAAAACCTTAAACAAACTTGCTGTGTTTATAATAATTACAAATTATATACATAATATTATGTATGTATGTGTATATGTATATATATATATATATAAATATTTATATACTAATTAAGTTATTCATTGATCATAATTTTTGTTTTGTTTGATGGAAATAAAATTCAAAAATAAATAAGAGCATAATTAAGTTAATTTATATTAAAATTTCTGTAAATAAAATCATTATAAAATAACTTAGTTTTCAGCTTTAGCTCTACTTATTCTTTGCACACTTCTATTCTGCGACTTAGTGTTACAAAAGCCTTCTTATAGTTGTTATAGCCAATTGAGTTTACTTTCAAACAATAGACGATTTGTAAGCACTTGAAAAGTTGAGCAGCTAAAGAAGGTTACATGTGTGTGCTTGTGTGGGAGTGTGTGTGGGTGTGTGTGTGTGTTTTTTAGGTACTTGATATTTGTGTTTGTATGATGGCAAATTGCCTTTTGGCAACGGGAGGCATTAAAACAATGAACACATCATAATCATAATTCATGTTGCCTAATTTCAGGGGCACAAGGCGACATGAGAGTAAAAGAGAGAGAAAGAGACAAGGAGATAGAGAAGCAGATGGAGAGAGAGACAGAGAAAGAGATAGAGAACCAGAGAAACAGAGAGAAATAGAGAGAGAGAAAGAGAAAGAGATAGAGAAGCAGAGAACGAGAAAGATAAGTAAATATAGAGAAGCAGAGAAGGATACAAAGAGTTAGAGAAGGAGAGAGGGAAAAGGGAAGAGAGAGATTGAGAAGCAGAGAAAGATAGAGAGAAGGAATTATAGAAGCAGAGAAGGATAGAAAGAGATAGAGATAAAAGGGAAGAGAGAGATTGAGAAGCAAAGATAGAAGGAGATAAAGAATCAGAGAGAGATAGAGAGAGAGAGACGGAGAGATATATTGATGAGCGACTGTTGAAATACACTGCATAATTTAGCTCGGCTTTCGACTTGACTTAAGCCTTCGTCTTGACTCAATATGGAATCGAAATCCTTAAATTCAACTGACAGACGCCTTGAAAGTGACTTTGAGTGGCGCTTTGCGCTTCGATTGTCCTGCATAATGGAGATTGCTTTAGCCTAAGCCAGAAGCAGCACACAGAACAAATAGAAAAGCCACTGCTTGCCACTTTGCATTTTAGCCAAGCTGCTGACGTCTAATTGAAGCTGACTTCAAAGAGAGAACAAAAAGAAAAAATAACTTCCATCGATGACGGTAAAAGAATTGAGCAAAAAGTCAGTATCGATTAGCCGAGCAGATGATAATTTAAATATATAAACTTGTATATACGAAGAAATTTCAAGAATTTCTCAAACTTAAAGTGTGATTTAATCAGGGGAACTTTTGATAAGCTGTTGTGCACATACACATTTAATATGTATACTTATAATGACGTCAACTGAGCTGTCATACTTGTAATACAAAAGCAATGACTTGCTTAACACACACACACACACACACATACACATCAAGTGAGCCATCATTCAACCTCTGCGCAGACTTCCAAGAAAAAAAGCAAACAAGTCCTAAAAAAAAAGGATATAAAAAAGGAACTCAGACAGCCCATGAATGCAGCCCATTGAATTGGCATTTGGCATAAAAGACTAGACTCCAAGTTTAGTCTAAAACTCAAATAAGTAAAAATATATAAAAAAAGAAAAAAATTTGTTGTGCTTTTGCATAAATAAATCGCAGTGCAAATAAAGGTGAATGCCAAGAATGAAGAAGCTGATAAAAAAAAAAAAAACAGGGTATAAAAAGAAGAAAGCTCAACATACTCAATTGACAATGGGGCAAACGATGACGTCAAAGTTCAAGCAGTTGGCCCAGCACTTGGCCAAAGTTTATGATGATGTGAGTATTTGCTAGGTTTTTGCCTCTTAAATCGAATGCTGGCAATTTAAAGGGAAAACATTTCTACCAAAAAAAAAAAAAAAAAAAAAAAAAAGGTTACAGTTTATCAGCGTGGCGTCACTTAAATTAAGCATGTAGGCCACGTGGCTGTTGTGGGCCGTTGGCTATTAGGCGACACGGTAACACGGGAGAGAGTAAACTGTGCATAAAACTCAATCAAGTTGAGACAAGCAAGAACAAGAGAGCAACAACAACAAGTGCACAAGCAAGCATACAGAGTCAAACACATACACACACACTCAATCACACACTCACATCAATGGCCTTTAGATACCTCAACGCTACGGCTGTTCGGTAGAGCATTGTGTCCTGACATTGTCCCTGCAGGCATGTCAGCTCTAATGCCAACACTGACACGCTCTCCATATTCCCGAGCTGCTTTGCTTATAAAATAGGAATCAGCGTGCAAGACAACAATAACAACAACAACAACAACAACAACAACAACAACAACAACAACAACAAAATCCATGCCCCGAAAATTCCACTGTTTTGGCAAACCCAACAATAACAACAACAACAACAACAACAGCAAGCAGAAACGGGGCACCAACAAAATGTAACCCAGTCGTGTGTCGACTCTGTGTTGCAACAGCATCTTTTGCCCTTTTGCTGCTCGGGGCCTTTGCGACAACTGCAAAACACAAAAAAAAAAAGGGAAATACAGAAAACAAAATCAAGAAAAAAAAGTCAAATAACTTAAGTAAATGTGCGAAGGCCTTAAGAGCTGAACTTAAGTGTCACAGCAGCCAGGCAAAGCCCCACCCCACCCAACCCCCCGAAGCATTTGTTGTCTCCCCGTTGAGCGCCTTAAATAAACATGTGCAACTTTCTTATGTTAATTTCATTTAGTTTCAACTTCTGCCTGAGCCGAGGACTTAAATGTGCTTAAATCGTTGTAGTTGGCTCAGTCTTAGAGCTGCCAGTGTTGTAAAGTGTAAAACTGGGTGCGAAAATCTGTAAGTAAGAGTATATGAATTTATAAGAAATATTAAATGTCACTTAATATTAAAATATGTAGCATCTGCTTAATAAAGTTCAAGATAAAGTCAAGTTAATACGATTAATATAATATGTTATGTAAAGTATTAAATAAATGGTCTAAAAGTCAAAATGTTAACTGTTTGCAAATAAAATAACAGCATAATATTATGCATTCAATACCAAACGAGCTTATCAGTCCAACGCACATGACCTTAGAATACCCTGTACCATTCTCTATCAAAACAATAGCTTGCATGCTAAAAATATAAAACCTCATTAATATTAGTAGTATATTATTTTAAAGTATGCAATAAAATTATGTCTAAGCATATTTTATTTATTTAAGTATTTAAATAATTAATTGCGGGTACCCACAAAGCTGTTAACATCAAACAATTTGCAGGGGAACATCAGCACAAATACAAATACTAAGAAACTAGAATAGGTAACCGCCTTCACACTCTCATTTACAATTTGAAGAGCGAAACGAAGAAGAGCGAAGAGCGCTCGGCAGCTGTGGCTACTCTCTTTAATTGCTGCTATTGCAATTTCCTTTTGCTTTGCTGCTGCTGCTCCATCATCCTTCTTCTTCTTTTTTTTTGCACTCTATGCTGCCGCGCCACTACATATACTCGCAGTTTTGTACGTACATATTTATTTACATGTGCAGGCTGGTGCATGGTGTTCTCTTTGTTTCGCTCTCGCACCTGTTGACCCAGCATAGCTCTAGCTTTTCAGTTACTAAGATCGGCTCGTTTTTACACACATCACTCTATCTATTACATACTTCTTCACAAAGTAAATACAAATGTGTATATGTATGAATGTATATCACTGTCACAGGGTATAAAAACATAAATAATATATTAAATACTATTAAATTGCACATTAATCAAAATTAAATAGTCTATACTTAACATTTAACAAACTATTAGACAAAAACTAGAATGAATAGCCCTTACGTATTATTAAGCATAACTGCTGCTGTTATTTGAAAGCCAAAACTAAAACTTACTAATTGCAGGTATAAACATTGAAAACTATTTGTTGTTTACCTTTTCAGAGCATTGGCAATCGATCATTTGGTTTATAAACATTTATTGAAACCCTCTTAAATTAAATGCCACGCATGAATGATTTATTTGCCACACATTGCCCTCGACTGCAGCCGTTCGCATATGTTTCCCATTGACAATTTTCCATTTTAAATGCGAGCTAATTTATTTGCCAGCCATCGCATCGATGGTACAACAAACGAGAAGCGACAAACGACAAACGTAAAGCCATCGAATGCTGCACCTTACAATTTTGTAATAAATGTCACACATGCCGTGGCAGACCAAAATTATTGCCCCACATTTGTCACACGCATTTTTGAGGTAGCTAAAATAAAAAAAAAAAAAAAAAAAAAATATAAACAAAAAACGGAAAATAAAAATCGAAACGGGGAAATAAATATGAAATATATAAAAGTGCTTTTAATTAAAACTGCACAGTGAAATTGAAACAAATACCAATTGTTGTTGCGTCGTTAAGTAATAAAGAAAATATATTTATATTTATTTATGTTGTTCTGCAAATATTTGTCGTCTTAAATTTGCTAATTTAATTCTTCAATAATATAAAAAAATATATAGATAATTTTATAATCTTAGACACAAAACAATTAAATTTTTACGTTAAGTATAAATTAAAATTTAAGTGTGATAGTAATCTGATTTGATATAAAATTCAATTAAAAATATATATCTCAAGCATTAATATAACAATCAATAGATAATAATAATAGATAATAAAAAGATAAAATACATTTACTGGAACGTTTGATTATATCATTTTCTTACAAAACATAAATATAATTATCAAAGGATAAATAATGCAATATACGTTTACTGGAACATTTGAAGATATCCGTTTTTTTGTATAAAGAATTAAATTGAAGCTTTTCTCGCTTTTTCCTTCAGATTAAAATTGAAATGCGAAAATGCGTAGCATTTTCTTTGTCACGTTTCCCCAGTTCGTAATGTGGCAGAAATTGAAATATGTGTTGCCGTTTCTCTTCGATTGTTGCAGCAGCTGTTGCATTTTTAACGCCTGATTATATAGTTTTCATATTTTCTTCATTCGGACCGTTGTCATAAAAGTCAATATGGGCAAGCGCCTTGACCCTTTCTGCAGACTGGGGGTGTGGGGAGGGAGGTCACACACATGTGGCATGGCCCAATATAGGAATTGTATACAACTTAATCGCAGTATTTTTCATAAAATTTTATTGAATTTAAAACCGAAGCCCAAGCAGTCAGCGCAGTCATCCAGTCCAGGCAGCCACTTGGGCAAATATCATTTATTTTATTGTTCAATTCCGGAGACCGTAACGGACGACTGGCGATTTCAGTTACATTCCCATTGCGTCTCCTTGTTACACGACTCTTAAGATATTCTGTATGTGCGTGGCCATGTGTGTGTGTGTGTGTGTGTGTGTGTGTGTGTGAATGTATTTTTACTCTGATTTCCTGGTTGTCTGCTGGCAAGTGGCAGCTGTGCCATAAAAACTAAGGCATACCAACTTCCCTCCGTTGCCTCTCGTTGTTGTCCGACTCTGTTTGTGGCATGCGGCCATACGTAATGAATGTTTATTGCACCGGACATGGACATGTTTTGCTCAGTGCTCGTCTTTTGTTGGTCTGCTCTGACCAACAAGTCTGCGTAATTGCTTTTGGTTTTTGTGTCGACATTTGCCATCTTAACGATTCTTCAAAGCCAACAACATGGCCAACTGGCGACGGTTCTACAATAGCTAAAACAATTTATTAAGGCATTTTAATCTAAATAGATCCAACGCTTAATGTTCTAAATTTAATCTAGAGAATGAGCTATTAATTGATAGAGCTTAATCACTTTGCTTACTTAAATACATAATTAAAATATTCAAAGTCTGCTTCAATATTAAATAATATAATAATATAATATATTTAATAATATAAGTAAGAGTATATTAGACAGATTACTTAGAAATTTTCCAAATCGATTCTATTGCTAACTAGACTGTTAACTTATCTAGAAACTGCTTCAAAGCGTCTTAACGTACTTAAATCTAATTTTTAATCTAAAATTATAATATTGATATTAAGAAAATATTACACGCATTAATAATAAATAATAATTAACTGTATTTTATTTCAGTTAATTACTTAAACTTTATTTAATTAATTATTTAAAATATTAAATAAATATGTGAGTAGTTGATTTTTAAATTACTGCTTCAAAGCTTCATAATCTGGTTTTATATCTAATATTAGAAAATTATATTTAAATAAAAGTTGCTAAGCAAAAAGTTGTTGAGCTACAAAGTAATATTTAAATATATTTTATTTTATATTTAATTGAAGATCTAAATGTACTTTAATACCACTTTAATAATATTTACAATTATTTAAATTAAATATATTATTTAATAAATATCTTAATAATTGATTAACAAATTGTTACTTATTGCTGAGATTTTTCGATTTAAAGTGAAGAAAATATTATTATAATCGCCTATAAATTTAATAAGTCGTATTTATCTTAATCTAGAGAATCAACTATTAATTGATTGAGAAGAATCATTTAGCTAACTACTTCAGATTATTTAAAGAAATATAATACTGCTTCAAAACTTCTTAATGAATCTTCAATCTTATAAAATAATTATAAATTGACCAAAAAAAGGTATTTTTAAATGTATTTTATTTTAGTAAATAATGTTATTTATATTTGCAGTTATGAAATTACTTTAATCTCGCTTAATATCGATTATAATTAACTACATTTAAACAGTATTTACTTATAAAAATATTAATCTTATATCTAATTTGTCAGAAAAGTAAAAATTAATATTTAAATGTTTTTTATTTTATTTTTAAATTTATATTACAAATAAATACAATTTATTAATATTATTATATTATATTATATTATATTATTATATTATATTAGAAATATATTAAATGTTATATTTTTAAATTGTTACTTCATTGCTCTGATTTTCCGTTTTAAAGTGCAGATAATTTATTAATGTTTATTTTATTTTATTTAATTTCTACTTAATATAGATTAAAAATAAAAAGGTTATTATTATTATAAATCTATAAATAGATTTGAAAATTGTTACTTCGTTGCTGTGATATTCCGATTCAAAGTGCAGATAAGATTTAATAATATTTACCTATCAATTGTCTAGGTAATCTTGTCATAGAACTTAAGGCGCCCAAGCTATGCATTGAAACATATGTAACATTTTAATAATCATAAAAGCAAACAACAAAAGCCAAAATGCCAACCCGCAAATCTCCCACAAGAAGAATTCAGAGAATCTAGTTTGATATGGAAAGAAGAAGGCAAACGTTTACACACACACACACACGCACACTCCTACTCATATTAAAATGGCTAGAACTTGAAAACTCAGTGGCAGGCATCGACAACACGGCCAAGAAGTTTGCCTCCACTCACTCACAAGTCATTGTTATGCATGACGCCAACTGGGAAAGCCAAAGCTAAAGCTGAAGCCAAACCCAAAGCCAAGTTGGTTAGGTTTGGGTGGCACAGCTCGAGATACTTCTGTCATTTCCATAAACAGCAACAACAAGCTACAGTAGAAAGTTGTTCAACAAGCGGGGGGGAAAGGGAGTGGGAGCAACAAGAAAAATATTAAAGATTCTCAAAACCATAATCTTATTGACGTAGGATTACACTTTGCTAAGTGAATTAATAAAGTATGCTGTTGCTGCTGTTGTTGTAGTTGTTGCTGCTGTTGTTGGTGGTGGCAAAAAGTGTGTGGCCAACTACTTAGGGAGACCACTCAATATGAGATGCACACAATATTATGGTCGAAAATGAGGTGACAGGGTGAGCAGGGTGAGCAGGGAGCTGGTGAGAGGGTGAGTGGCTGGAACGTGGCTTGATTCTTGACAAGCGCTGGGGATGAGCTCTGCTGTTCACAAATGCTTTGAGCAAACTTTTGTAGCGCTCAACTTTTGTGGCAAGTTGCCCGTACGAACATTATTAACATAATTTATCACGACAGCGACAAAAGTCCGCTAAGCAGCTCAATAAGGTAACAACACTTTCGGTCGGTCCCGTTCGCCAAAAACTTTTCCAACTGCCAAAAGCAAAAACAGAATGAAAAAAAAAAACAACAACAACATATTCATTACATAATCATTATTGAAGTGTATCTGAAAATTGCTCTAATGAGTTCTCCTCCAACCTGTCACTGAGTTTCATTAAGTTTCAGCCAGTTATAATTATGTCATGCTGCCAATAATTAATCATCGTTCGATTTGCCTCTGCTACCCCATAAATTGGCACATTTCGACACAATTTGTGTGGTGCTGAAAATTTAATAGCCGTAGATTGGAGTGTCCAGCATTTTATCACACTCCGGGGACCACTTCAACAATGGATGACAAATTTTGTTTTGTAAATTTTACAAAAACTTGCCAGTTTTTATATCGTTGTTGCCAATTGAAATATATTGAAGATGAACATCTAATATCAGAGTTGCAATCAGAAAATTAAATTAAAAATAAGTGTTTCCAAAAGAAAGTTTTAAAAAGTCAAGAAATTCATTTGAAATCATGTGAATTGCCTTTAATTCTCAGTAAAACTAATATAACCCTGTACAGGGTATACAAATTTGAATTCCCTTATCTATTTCCGCTGTTAATTTAATTTATTCCACTTCCATTCCACTTTTATCTCCTGAGATATATTAACATTGATTTATTTTATTAGTTTTAATTTAATTTAACTAAATTTATTAAATTTATTAATTTTTAATTAATTTAATTTAATTATTTAACTAACATTTTGTGGATTTTTTATTTATATAAATATTTGTATTTTTATACCCTGAACAGGTCAATTTATTTTAGAATGGTTAAATATTGCAAGTATTTTATTTTAATACATAAATGTATTAATTTTTTGTTAGTTATTTATTTATCTATCAATTTCTGTTGAGAATCATACATATGTTAATAGCAATGCAAGTATGTACATACATACATATATATAGAGGGTGAGACCAGTTAACATTAACATATGGTTCACTCTATGAATAATGTAAAATATATAATGAATTAAGTCGCGAATTGTAGAAGAGCGAATGATATTGTACTAAGGACTGCTTAATGTAAATTAAGATATTGTAATCAGTTCCGAATTAACATTGTAGAAGAGCGAATGTTATTGTACTAAGGACTGCATAATGTAAATTAACATAATGAAGTCAGTCGCGAATTAACATTGTGGAAGAGCGAATGTTATTGTACTAAAAACTGCATAATGTAAATTAACATAATGAAGTCAGACGCAACTTAACATTCTGGTAGTGTGAATGTTATTGAACTTAGCGTGTATTGCCTAATTCTCTTCTTATGATAATAACATTGCTGATATTCTTTCTATCAATATAATTGTAATTTATTGTATGACAAATCTTTTCGATTAAATAAAACGTTAACTTAACAACCTTATTATTAATAACTATACATGATTAATTAAAATTAAAATAAATATTTAAAATATTCTTTATTCTTTCCTTCAATTACTAATTTATTTATTTAAAATATTAAAATCAATTAAATAACATATAACGATATCTGTAAGTTTTTACACCAAACCTCACACATTTTACAACAACAAAATTTCCAACATTTTCAAGCAACAACTGGCAACGCAATACGACCTTGGGAAAAGGGCTATAAAATCTTTGGGAAAACTTGAAAAGTTCCAATGCGACAGTCATAATTCGAAAAGTTTTTTACAACTGGCCAAAAGGAAGTCCAGAAATCTTGGAGTTCCTCAAGTTCTGGCTATTAAAAAGTTACGCTTTTCATTTCACAATTGCCAAAGTCGGTCGGCCCAAGTTGCAAGTAGCAAGTTGCGAATTGCGAGTTGTGAGTTGCAAGTTGCCAGTTGGAACAAATTACAGAACTGCTCGTTGAACATTTTACAGTTGGCCACCGAATGCCAAAACTAAGAGCGACATTGGCCCTAAGACATGGCGTTAAAAATGTTGTGCCAATTTCCATGATTGTTGGCAACAACAAGAAGTTGGCCAAGAAGTTAGCTGCCAATAAATGTGAATGCAAATTGCCAGCCAATTAGTTGCAAGTGCGAATCGCAATCATGTTTATTAATTGGCCAAGAAAATGCTACGACAGTTGCGACATTTAGTCAACACTCGAAGATGATAAACATTTTTGTTGTATACCCTGTGATATTTTTTCTTTCTTCTCGCTCTTAATTAATGCAAATTAGATATGCAGCAGCATTTTTTGACATTTTGTTAGCAGATGGCAGCCAAGCGCTTCAAATGAGTTTTTCATCAAGTCTAACAACTTAATTAGCTCATAAAAATGACGCCCCGAAGCTGTTAACCCGGCCAACGACATAACATCTCATCCAAATACCCTCCCCCGTTTCCCATCCCGTTCCCCCCTTTTGATGAAGCGACTGCTGCGTGTTGTGGCCACTTAAACGCAGCACAGATTGGCTCCGAATCCGGCAGGAAATGCCAGGGTGCCAGGTCGTAGGTCACAAACGTAGGCGCAAAGCTAATTAGTATTAAGTGCTCTTGCGGCACTTGAAACCGACCCCACAACTCCCTTTCCATGTTATTATTATCGTTGTTGCTCTTTTTCTTGTTGTTGTTGTTGTCGTTGCTCTCATTGTGGTCGTCTCGGTTGTTGTTGTTGGTTTTTGTTGTTGTTGTTGTTGTTGTGGTGGGCCGAGCGAAGCGTCGCCTGGGGTGTGGCAAAATATTTTTGTGTGTGCGGTCACTTGTGAAATTCCAGCAAAACGCTCGCTTTCCTCAAAAAAAATACAAGGAAAGCAGAAAAAACACAACAAAGCGGGAATACACTTCTTAGCCAACTTAACATATTACAATTAAGAGAAAATAAACAAATAATTTGTAATAAATTTAACTAACTACATTTGTAATATTTATTTTATTTTAAAATATTTAAATAATATCCAAAGTTAATTATAAAATAATACTTAATACTTTTATAAATTCTCTAAAATAAGCTTATTAAAAGTGCATGCAATTATATTTATTATTATTTTATTGTATTATTAATTTAATAATTTATTTAATTATTATGATTATTTTATCTCTTTATTACTTTTATTATTTGCATAATAATTATTTATATTTTATATAAATATTTATTTATATAAATATTTTTATTGTTATCTGTATTTATAGTTTATATTGTTATATTTATAGTCATTTTATTTTGTATTTTTATTATATTATTATGTATTCTTTATTAGTTATTATTACTTTTATTTTTTGGCTTTTATTATGACTTTTTTCTATATCTCTTTAATTTTTATTATCGTATAATTTAAATTTTAGTAATCAAAGTAAGACATTAAATATATGTATTTGTATGTTTGTAAATCCTTTAAACTGTCGCCATCTTTACGGCAAATCAGTCCTACCCAGTTGAAGTAAATTCAAATGAATTTCGTGCATAAAGTCCATTGCCAAAGCATACTTATAAATACAAGCGATTTAATGCCGGTTGAGTGCGCAATGATCCAGCGCCAAGTCGAGTTGGCTTTTTGCCTAATTTGTGTGCTGTTCCTTTTGTTATACCCTGTGCTAGGTATATATTAAGTTCATTGTGAAAATATATGTAACAGATAGACTTTATAAAGTATACATACTTACATACATAAGTACATCACCTTCAACCATGGTCGCCAAACTTGGTACTTTAGTACCAAGACTGGTATTTACCCGTTGGTACTTTTTTGGTGTTGTCAATTTTTGTTTTTAACTGCATACCTCGTCCCCCTTCTTTTAATTCTTTTTTCATTTTTTTGTGGTGTAAATAGAGCAGTAAAAATATTTAATGTAATAAAAGAAATTAGTTGAAAACATGGAAAAGCTTTCATCGATGGATTAATATGTGTAAGTAATAATTGTTATAATTTTTCGTTACTATACTCGAAAATCGATCAGTTTTTCCTAGTTGTCATAGCTGTCATAGTTATGCGTCTCCTTTTCCTATTATCATCCCATGCATTAAAATCAGACCGACTATTCGTCAGCACTTACATATCTAGTTTTGCGTCCCTCTTTCTTCTGCTCTACCCTTTTATTTTTGTATGTATGTACATATGTACCTATGTTTCCTATTCTAGTTACTTTTATTTGTATTGGCGCTGATGTTCTCCTGCAAATTGTTTGATATTAACAGCTTTCTGGGTATCCGCAATTAGAGACAATTTATTAATTAAATACTTATCATTAATTATATTACGTATATTATTGAGGTTTAATGGTACAGGTGGTACAGGGCATTATACAGTCGTGTGCGCTCGACTGATAATATTGTTTTGGCCCTTTCTTTTTGGTATTTTGGAGGATAGCCCCAATTGGCCTCGACTGGCAGGTGGAGGCTGCGATTGCGACTCAGAAGGTCAGCCAAAATATGTTTGATGTTTTTAGGGGCAATCGCTTTGTGGCGCTGACACATTTTCAGGTGAATGTCATATTAAAATTCAAATAAGAATTGAATGTTATATCTTATATGTTTAATAAGATAAAGGAAGTGTGGTCACTTAACTACTTCTGTCTCTTTTCATGAAATAATGTTTTCTGAATGATTTAATCTTTATACTGTATCTTCAATTACATCGCCTTCTTGATTGGTCTATGGGGACCTTCAGCTTAACCACAATTCAGCAACCACTTATATCAATCCGCAAACAAGTCAATTATCTTATTAGATTCCATTTCAGTCCCTCTCCTTTCCACGTACTTGTTGGCCAAGTTAACATCTCTCTGCCCGTCACGTAACGTTTTACTTTAGTTCAACTCATTTCCGCCGCTCACATGACTTTATGCAATAACAGCCAAATAAAATTATCTTATCAGCCAGTGAAGGAGCATTCTACTGCGTGTCTTGTGCGTATAATATTTTCTTTTTTTTTTTTTTTTTTTTTTTTTTTTCTGTTGGGCTAATTTTATTGCATAAAACTTGTGCTTATTGCGCTGCCAACTGTCCTCAGTCCTTGGTCGTTGGTCGTTGGTCGTTGGTCCAGTCTTGTGTCCAGCTAAAAATTGCACGTTTCGGTCATACAGTGCGAACGTGACCCGCTTGGTCAGTGTACTGATGTGAAGTGACATGTACCACTCCTCTGCACACCTCTCGTTTCTCTGCTGTCTTCTCATTTTCCCCGTGATGATGTCGTCCTGTGGACCATATTCACATACACGTTTCCATGTAATGTGCACGACTTAGAACAAACAAGCAACAACGCAAAATGACAGTTATTCATGGTAATTTTTGTATTTTTTTTTTTTTTTTTTGTAGTAGGAGCAAAATTTAGATATGTTTAGGCATTAAAGTTAACCAGATGCGCTATCTATCGATAATAGAAAAGAGTTTCACATTATTATGATAAGTAAATATTTGTTAATGGTTTAATTAATGTCAGGCTATAATCTAAATTTAATTTATTTAAATTTATAATTATCGTTCATAATTATTATAATATAAGTATTTTATATCAATATATATGTATTCAATTAATTCTTTTCTTTTTTTAAAATACAAGTATTTGATTATTTAACTTTTTATTCTGCATATATTTATATATCTACATTTTTATTATATATTGAAGAAAAATTTACATCTTACTAACATTTCTGAGTTAGTTTTTTAGTTTTTTAATATATTTAAATTACTTATTATATTTTTACATTATATTAAATTCATTTATTATTTTATAAGTTTCCTTTTTAATTTTATTTCACTTATATATTTTAATATATGTAATTTATACAACAAATATTGATATTGCAAATTAAATTAAATATGTTTTTATTATCTTGCCATGCAACACTGCGAGAGCGAGATCACTATCTCGATCGCTATCCTTACTATATGCAGGCAAAGCGAGATAACAATAAGATGTAAGAGTATAAGAGTATATGTAGTGATGGCACATCGGTCTGCTACAAATGTATTATTTATTAGTTAATATTATTTAATTTTATATATTTAAATGTCTTATTATATTTATATATTATTTTAAATTATTATCTTTGTTTTATTATATGAAGTATCACGAAGCATCACAATATCTATATATATTTTAAGCATTCTCATTTAGTTTCTCATACCTCACACACACGCCTTAGAAAGAGAAGAGCCTTATGATAGGATAATCGTGAGCTGCGGCGAGTGCAGGGAACAAGTCGACAACGCTGACAACTTGAGGCAAATGTGTCACGTTCGCTTTTTGCAATAAAATGACAACACGACGAGTACAACAAATATAAATGCAAATATACATTTTGCGGTAAACATTTGTAGCTCGTTACACTAATACAAACGCGCGCGCACACACACACACACACATACATACATAGTAGTAGTTGTTTGTCCTTCGTCTATCTGCGTTGATGTCTAGCAAACCGGAAGTGTTGATTTTCATTATATAGCGTTAGTTCAATTGGAAAAATATTGTTCTAGGCCTACAGTATGCACTTGTGCGTGTGTGTGTGTGTGTGTGTGTGTGCGTATGTGTTGTTGTTGTTATTGCTGTGTTTGACTTATTAAATTAGCCTGGTTCATTGGCTGTGTTCTCGATTGTTTGCTTCAGTTTGTTTTATCAAAACGAAGTCAAACGAAAATTGCTGATAATATTCTAATACGCATCATCAACTGAAATTGATAGCTCTGGCAATGTGGTTATGTCATTAATTTATATATGTGTATATAAATATCAATAAGAAGGTCATAAATAACTCACGTGTTAAGCGCACAAATGTGGTATTAGTTAGTTAAGAGTGAAGCTTATTTGCTTTTTATTTAAAAGTTGTGTGTTTAAAATTCTTTTAAAGCTCCTGCCACTGCTTTGCTTAAGCTTCATCTTTAAAAAGCTTTTAAAATATATATAGTAAGCTTAAAGTTATTTTAAGCCGCGCGCAGCTGATTAACATAATGAGCTTTAAGCTTCAGCTTATCATTCAGCTGAAGCCTATTTAAGCTAATTATTAATCTAAGCTGAATTATTTATCTGATGTAGAATACATTGTGTGCTTTAAGCTGCTTAAAGCTCATCTACTTTTTCTGCTTTCTCTCTTCGCTTTACTCCATCAGATGCTTTAGCAATCTTTAAGATCTTAAAGCTGCTTAAAGCTCATCTAACCTTTTGTGATTTCTATATTCTTTTTACTCTAAAATATGCTTTAGCATACATTAAGAGCTTGAAGCTGCTTTATACTCATCTAGTCCGTTGTGCCTTCTTTCTCCTTTTATACCATCATGCATTGAGAGCTTAAAGATCTCTTACACTCATGATTACACCTTTTGTACACTCTCTGTTATTTATGTTGCAAATGCTGCTGCAGAATAAATCTAATCTTAAGTTTCTAATTCCTTCACGCACTTTTAAGACACATACAACTGATTGCTCTATAAGAAATTCGCAGCTACAAAATTTCGGTTCGGTTTGCTTCTGAAGGGAAATTCAAATCTCAAACATACAAATGAATGAAAAACCATAAACCTATTGTGAGCTGCAGTAGCAGCTGGGCTCGTTGATAAGCAACTGCGAGAGATGTCTCACACTTTGGAATGCATTGAAAAGTGGAATTGCAATTCAACGAAGCTCAGAAGTTTGACAGAAGTCCGAGTGAGAATGAACGCAAGATAGTTATGTACAGTTGTCACAAAAAGTGTGCGCACAATGCAAAATGTCAACTCTGGGAAAACATGGAAATTTATAACCAAACGGATGGTAAAAACCAAATGAAATTTAAAACCAAATTCAAACATACACATAGAAATTGTCATTGTCAGTTTTGCATGAGTGTGTGTGTGGTGTGTGTATGTGTTTGTGTGTGTGTGTGTGTGTGTGTGTGTGCGTGTGTGTGTGTGTGTCTGTGTCTGTTTGCATATATAGTTGATATAGTGTAAATATTTGGACATAACAATATGTTGTTGCAAGCATGCTTGTGTGTTCTTGAGTGTTTGTGCAAAATTTACTATTCATACGATACTCAATGGCAAAGCATTTGTAACGCACAAACGGGCGAGGGAGGGAAAGAAGCAGAGAGAGGGACAGGCAAAGGGACAAAGACAGGGACAGGGACAGGCAAAGGTGGCTATGTTTAGTTTATTTGTTTATTTTGTGGCTTTTCCATTCGCAGTTAATTTGTTAAAATTTCACTTTATAAATAAAATTTGCTAAATTGTTGTTTGCCCAACAACAATAACAACAACATCTACAACTGCAACAACATGAATGATGACAACACTGCAGTGTAAGACGCCTTCTGTTTTGAGCCACAAGTTTTCAGATTTACATGCATAACTTCCGCTGCACTTGAAGCCATAAATATGCAAAGACTTTTGCAGCTCTTATCAGTGGACAATAGCTCAGAGTTATGCGTCGTTATACCCTGTGAAAAAGTGGGGAAAACGTTAACGCTGTGCATATGTTTATAGGAAAGTTAAAAGTACATTCATATATTAATAATTAAGTAAATGTACATAAATAATTTAATTAACATTTTATACAATAAACCTTAAACATTTTACAGGGTATATACTTAGTCATTGTTTCAGATAACGCTAAATAGAAACCTACAAGTTCGATTGCAGCAAACAATTATTTAATAAAATTGTGGAAATACATTATTAGATTTCCCTTAAACATTTTACAGGGTATATATTTAGTCTCAGTTTCAGATAATGCTGTAAACCTTCAAGTTCGATTGCAGCAAATATTTATTTAAGAAAATTATGGAAATTTATCAATCAATTTATGAATCTTACTTTATAATAATTTCCCATAAACATTTTACAGGGTATATATTTAGTCTTAGTTTCAGATAATGCTGTTTACCTTCAAGTTCGGTTGGAGCAAACAATTATTTAATAAAATTGTGGAAATACATTATTAGATTTCCCTTAAACATTTTACAGGGTATATATTTAGTCTTTGTTTCAGATAATGCTGTAAACCATCAAGTTCGATTAGAGCAAACATTTTTTTAATATAATGATAGAAATATATTCTTAAATATTTCTTAAACATTTTACAGGGTATATACTTAGTCTTGTCTTACTTTCATTAATGCTAAAGAACTTCGAGTTCGATTGGAGCAAACAATTATTTAATTAAATTGTGGAAATATATTATTAGATTTCCCTTAAACATTTTACAGGGTATATACTTAGTCTTAGTTCAAGTTCGATTGCAGCAAATATTTATTTAAGAAAATTACGCAAATTTATCAATCAATTTATGATTCTTACTTTATAATAATTTCCCATAAACATTTTACAGGGTATATATTTCGTTTTTGTTTCAGATAATGCCGTAAACCTCCAAGTTCGATTTGAGCAAACATTTTTTTAATATAATAGAAATATATTCTTAAATTTCTCTTAAACATTTTACAGGGTATATACTTAGTCTTGTATTACTTTCACTAATGCTAAAGAACTTCAAGTTCGATTGGAGTAAACGTTTATTTAATAAAATGATGCAAATTTATCAATCGTACAAAGTGGAACCGCTAATTGGCTATAATAAATTTATGATTCTTACATTATGAAATTTTTGCTAATCGAATTGGTTTCTCTGCTGATTCCGCCCAAGTTGTCGCTGTCGCTGTCGTTGTTGGACATGGACAACGCTTACATAATTTCGATATCTCAATTTGTATGACATGCAACAATGGTTTAAGTACCTACTAACCCAAAATATTGAAGTGAAATGTGAAGCAAAACTCAAATGGAACAATTCTCAGCAAATTTGTTTATCCAAATATAATTTTGAGCGATCAAACACGAGCAAGGATAATGCTGAATGCCACAGATCTCGATGTGGACTCACAGATAGTCGCTATCTGGCAGCGGTGCCGGCTCCGAGTGCGTCTCATCGACACCATCGACAAAGATCATGATGATACCCAATGTGGGACGCAGATTCTCAGGCATGTGGGCATTGTCGCCGCCAAGGATGACAACACAGGGCTTTCCCGTTATGAGGATTGGCAGGAGACGTGTCACAAACTGCGCCAAACGATGCAGATTCAAGCGACGCATCTCTAGCGTGGTCAATCCCTCCGGCCAGCTGTCCTCGTAGCAGCAGTCCATCAGACCATTGATCAAATGCAATGGACAGCCACTTGCCCGCAATCCCTCGCGCACCATCATGTGCATGGGCGTGTCCGGTGTGGAGATGAGGCTGCCCCAAGTGCGCACCGAGGCGAGGGGCAGGCTGCGGCCCCAACGCATCAGCGAGTAACGGTCCAGCTGGTCGCCGACATTACGTATCACGGGATTGGTTGAACGTAGTGCCGATATATAATATTGAACTAACTCCAGCTCACGCCGATGCTCGCCGAGACGTCTCTCCTGATGCGCCTGCAGATCCCGCAGCTCGGTGATCTCGCTGATCTGATCCTTGAGCTGTTCGCGCAACTCGAATACGCAATTGTGCTTGGCTAGCTCATCCTTGGGCACCTTCATGCCGCAGCCCTTGTTGCACATGACCACCACCTTGGGATTGTTCTTGCAATGCGCCACATGATTGCGAAACTCATCCAGCGGCAGAATCGCTGTGCAGCCATTCTCCGCAAAGCTGCACTTGATCTTCAGTCGCCCAAGCATATTGCGCATCAGCCGTGACACGGACACCAAATGGATGGGCAATAGATCCGAACGATCAACGGGACAAATCTGTTTCTCCTGCATCCACTTTTCAATGCAATAGCGACAGAAGGCATGCTCACAGCTGGACGACTGCATTGGCTCCTCCAGCACATCGGCACAAATGGGACACAGCAGCTCCTCATCGACATGGCCAATGATCAGCGATAGATCGTAGCCCATGATGCTGCTTTTACCTTTCCAATACTTGTATAGCTAAACAGAATTGGTTATTATATATATATATAGATATATAGATATATAGATATAAAGATATGTATACATACATATATACACTATATGGTATATGCAACTAGTATTACTTACCTTTGTCACTTGTATTTTACAGATGGATGCCAAAATATTCGTATTTTCATAAATTCCGTTTCGAAATGTGAAAGTTGCTTTACAGCCGGCAGTTGACTAGATCTGAGTTGAATTTTTACGAAACTGTTATGAATTTCCTTCATATTTATCTCAGCTCTGCCTGTCCAATCGATTGTGGATGATTTTTAAAGCAAATCGTATTTGAAAAAACAGCTCTAAAGTTGAGTTGAGCTGGTTCAGGCAAATGAACAACTGAGTTGAGTTCAGTTTGCTCGTTCAACCAAACGAACAAATGAGTTGAGCTGGTTGTAGACCTATAGATGAGGAGCTGATGTTCACCAATTGTTAGCATTTATAAGTGGATGCAGGAGAAGCATAACTACCCAGTGGATCGATCAATTGCCTTGAGGTGTCATCAAGTTTGCAGCATAACGTGCTTGGTCGGCTGAGTATCAAGTGTAGGTTTGTGGCACAAGGTTCTCAGTTGCTGTTGCTGCTGAATCACGATCACGATCAATGGGGACAGCTAAAGGAGAACGACATGGAAAGCCGCCTGGCCGAGAATGAGCAAGAATTGGAACTGTTGCAGTACCATAAATCCTGAATTACGTTACCTTGGATCGCTTTGCGCTAAGGCTGTGTAGATATAGTCTGCCTCTGGCTGCTTTCTCAGCAAGGACATGGACATTAAAGTACGAGATAGCCTGATAGGCAGTAATTGTACCATGCATTTACTGGATGCTTTGTTTAACTGCAGAATGGAGCAGAGCTTGGCCAAAAAGCACAAGGGTCCAGTATGTGGCAAGTCTTCTATCGATTGCAATGTTTCAGCTGCACAGCGTCATCACCATTTAATTTATCTTCCTTACATTGAACTTGAATCAATTTGGCTCAACAAAATGCTGCATCTAGCTGGCAAAGCTTTTGGCTCTTTGTAAATTCCCATATATATATAAATATCATCTATGTATATATATATAATTAACTTGCTCGTCTGCCGTATTTGCTTCTTCTTTTCTACAATTCATTGATCCTCATATGTTAATCTATCAATTATATTCAATTCAGCTTCAATTAGTCGTTACGACTCATTTAAAATGTTACTGCAAATTATGCAGCTGCTTGAAGCTTGCATTGAGTTAACATGGCATGAAAGAGATTTGAGCGAAACTTGTAATGAAAATGCGAAAAGTTTTCGTTGCAGTTGCCAGTTACCAGTTACCAGTTGCCAGTTGCCAGTTGCCAGTTGCAGTTCGCGGCAGTTGGCGACACCATTTGCTACTTAAAGTTTTACAAATTGCATTTGTAGTCGGTATAATTTTTATGGTCCTTTCAAAACTTTCGCACTTAAGTGACACACAAATTGAATTGAAGCTTCTCAAATTGAACGAATAGTTTCAATAAAGGCAATATTAATAAAGTTTTACGATTCAAATTTATATGATTGCGATTACCATTTGGTCAGAGTAGCCAAAGTTCATTGAATTCAAAGCTAAATGGTTTTTAAATATGTAAATGCAATACGAATTCTGAGTTTTAGTCACAAATAAAATGCATAAGAGAAGAATAGACAGACTGACAGAGAGACTGTCAGACAGACAGGCTGACAGACAGGCTGACAGACAGACTGACCGACAGACAGACAGGCTGACAAACAGATTGTTCATACTGATCAAGAATATATATGTTTTATAGAGTCTGCCCCGACTCCTTCTGTCTGTTTCTGCACAAAGTTAATTTATCCCTCTACAGGGTATCATAAAATGTATTAATTGTTTACAGACAATTCATAATAAAACATTAATACAACACTACCAAACTAAGTAATACTAAAAGAGTATAAATTAAATAGTTTTAAACCGTGTTGTATTTTCGTTCATTCATTTTATAGCTCTTACAACCATTTATGTTGATAAAATAAATATATTCAGTAAATATTTGCTTTAAGTCATTGTTGGCAATAACATACTTTACAATATATGTTTTAAAGCAACTGAAGAAATATCTATAATGGGATTAAAATGCATGAGATGGAAAATGTAACGAACTGCAAAAATGAACAAATTGTAATTCCTTAAAAATTAGATTTAAAAACAATTTTTGTTATTTTCTGTTTGTTATTATTATTTGTCTTGGTTTACCCAAGATAAAAGAGATTGAAGGCTTTCGTGTATATTTATTATTTGAAAATACACACATATTTGTAGGCACACAAAGTACGAATCTAAGCAAATGGAAATAAGCCTTACAATCTTGTAATTGTGTTAAGTAAAGTGTAACATATTCATCTAGTTGAAATGCAGTAAATTAATTAACTTAGCAACTGAAGGCAAAGTCACTTTAAACTGATAACTTATTTATTTGCATACGCACAGTGTCCACAAGGCAACAACCACAAGAACAACATGAAGACGTCGAAGGCTAAGAACAACAACAATAACAACAAATTTAGTATAAAGCAAATTAGTGTCGTATTAAATGAAACTCTTTGTCAACTAATTGAATGAAATGACATCCCTTGAGTGAAACGTTGTGGTACACACTTGCAACTGAGATGCTTGCAACTAACTTAGTTGATTAAACAAAGGCCAAAGGTTGCAGTTAACTAAGTAACTAATATTGCTGATAACATAGTTGCTTACACCTGCAACAGTAATAGCGTCCATGGACATGGCTCGGCTGCAACAAAAACATAAGCCAAAACTTAATTAATATTTACATGAACACTTGTTAGATGAAGTTGGGCCGAGCATGAAGGGCTAAAAGGGCTCTGACTTGCGGCCAATTGTTGCAGTTGTTGCAACAGTTGTTGTTGTTGCTGCTATTGTTGTTATCTTTGGGCTGTCATGTTTGCATATGGTTGGGGCACAAGCATCGTACGTATCCTACGAGCATGTGGCAAGCTTGCCTTGAAATCAATTCGCATTGTTAACCCATGATTGGATATTATTGATTCAATTTGCTGCCACTGTGCCGAGACATGTTTTATGCATATACCTGTGTGTATGTGTGTATATATGTGTGTGTGTGTGTTTGTGTGTGCCTGTGTATATTTCTGCCAGTGTGTGTCTGGTCGCTGATAATGTCTGACTGTATCTATAATAGGGAACATGCACGCTTTAACAACAACACCAACAGTTAACCCGCCACTTGCCACCATCACATGCCACATACTCGTTACCCCATCCCCATCTCCATTCTCCACTCCCATCCCTAACCATCCAACCGCCTGCACTCGACTCTACCTACGCTGCTTAATTTATGCATGTGTTGCACTTGTCTTATGCGCACAGTGGGTTGTGCACAGCGTTTTGTAAACAATTAATTTCACTAAATTACTAATTTATTTATGTGTTATTACAAAGTAATAATTTACCATATAAATATAAATAAATAATAATTAATAAAAGTTAAGAAATATTTAAGGAATGTCTATAATATTTAATATTTATTTATCTATTTGAAATTAAAATATTATTATACTCTTTCCTAAGGCAAGAAAGTAAGGCAAGTAAATTTAAATAAATAAAAATAAATTTATTTTTTATCGAATGCTTAAAATATTGCAAATTAATTAATCTATTTGAAATTAATATACTAAGAACGGAAAGTAATGAATTAAAAATAAATTATATAATATAATAAAATATATATATATAATATATTTGTATATTAAATATATCAATATAAATGAAATATTAATAAATTTAATTATATATAAACAAATAGAAATAAATACAAATAAATATAATTAAAT